>CM017441.1:46296735-46751677 GCA_007726485.1 Eragrostis curvula | reverse complement strand
TTAGCGCGATGGCACGGCCGCCTCGCAGGCCGCGCGATCGGAATCGTGCGACGGATCAGTCGCGAGCATGTGAACACGTTTATTCGTAGCTAGGCCCACACACACTCATCGTAACAGCGACAGATGACATCCATCCACATTCCCTTTCATTCCTCTCTCTTCTTTCTCTCTCTACTCCGCCGCTGGCTGCGGATGCGGAGCGGGCCGCGCCGCTGCGACGGCGCGGGGATTCGTTGCGGGCGGCGACTGCTCGGAGCTTCCCGGCAGCGGCCACCACGAGCTCACCGCGCTCTGGCGCGTCTCCGCCTCCGTGACTCCGAGGCGACGCCGACGCGGGCGACATTGGTGGCTGCTTTGCGCTCAGGCTGCTCCAGAAGGAGCCCTCGAGGCTCATGTGAGGAGCCATTTGGAGTTCCTCGTCCTCCCCGATCCCCCATTGGAGCAGGCCACGGGGCGAAACCCTAGCCGATTGATCCGGTCCGAACCCAAACCCTAGGGTTTGGATGAGGAGTAGGAGGCTGCTTTCACAGTCAAGAGGATGGGTGAACAAGGTTTGCAGTTCGTATTACGTATCACATCTTCGATTTTTGCTGCTTCGTTCCAATCCCAGTTAAATCGAGTTGCTATTCGATGATTTGGTTCGTGCACTTGCAGATCTCGATGCTGAGGGGGTTGGCAAGCCGACAAGGAGGTAGGTTCTCGCATCTCACTCAGGTCGTTTACTCGCTCGAATCTCTTCGATTCACTTCCGCCTCCGAAATTGAGCAGTTATTTTCTGACGAGGTGACCCTGTCATTTGCAGGAGGCAAATCTGATTTGGTTTCATGGTCTATACTCTGATCCCGTTTGTAATGTTCGTCCAAAAATCGTTTGCGGAGTAAGTCCCGCTTGCTCACCGTTCTGTTTGCTCTCTCTTCCAACTCTGTGATGTTGAATCAGATAGCTAGTAGGCTGTGGATTCCTCCAGTATTTTAGTGTAGTATTCTAGTAGCCGTAGGGTGAAGGAGATAGCTAATAAGGCAATGTGCAGTCCCTCATTGAGTCATGAGCCAATCTAGGAATCTGTTGGCATAATTCGTCTGCTGCATTTTGCTACAGAAGTCTTCTCCGCATTCATTTTGTGTGGATGCAGATTTTAGCACAAACAATGTGTGTGTGTTTTAAATAGTGCTTCAAATCACCGGAAATGCAATTAGTGTTTTAATGGTTGAACTGTAACTGGATCCAGTGTTTTTGCTGTGCATATCAATGGTAGTAATTTCATCCAGTGTTTTTTTAATGGTTGAACTGTTTTCAGAATAAGGTGCACTTATGGAGCGGTGGACCTATTTATGTCTAATTGATGTTTCCTTTTGAAAATTGGACTGATTTACTAGCACACAGTTTTATATAATTTGGATATACCCCTTCAAAAACATTTTTTATGGCAAACTCATGCATTTTTCTGATTTCATCATAATCACTTTGTCGCATGAAAGCATTTTTTTCAGTTGGATTTGCATTTGACATGATTCATATAATGGCAAATGGTGCATACATTCTGCTTTTTTATGGCATTTATTAAAGGGTGGTCCTGATAATTCTTTTGCTTCTCTTGGTAGCTAAGGACCAGGGTAAACAAGCATACAAATGCCCCATGTTACGCAGGATGGATCCTGAAATTTGATCCGTTGTGTGTGCAGCGTGCATGTTGTGATGGAAATTGCCGTCACTTACAAAGGTACGCCTTCATCTGCTAATTGATTTTTCTGGGCGAATCTCACCTTTTCTGATGCATCTAGTTGTCTTGTTCAGGTATGTTGAGCTTAGGAACTCTTCATAAAAAATTGGATCCCTAGGGTTATTAGATGTTGATTATAGGCCTTTAGTAATCTAACAATGTTGTTGGAGTTTTTGTCAATCAAAAAATTCATGTATATTTTTCAATCCTGAGTTTCTTTTACTATCAATAACAATATGTCACAGCCATTATTGCTGAAAAAGGGCGTGCGGAGCACTTTGATTCATTATCAGTAGCAAATATAGTCTGCATTGCAGAGCATTTATCTAGTATTGAAAGCATTTTACAGGACCTGTATGAAGCACTTGAATTCATTATTGATATCAAATACTCTACATATATTATAAAGCACCTGAATTCATTACATTGACATGTGTGAAACACTTTAATTCATTTCAAATAGGTAATATTTTGATGCTTAGGAGGAGGAGGGGCAATGGGATGCATGTATACAAACTTTTTTGGCGTTCCTGAAATCCAAAACTAGTGTACCAGTGTTTTTTTTGTTTATGCACATTTCCTCCAAGTAATTCATGTATATCTGTGAAGCAACTTATAGGAGTGTCGCCAGCATTTTTTTCGAATATGAAAGCAAATTGTGTTTTGATTGACACATTACTGATCTAGTTGCCTTAGTACAAAACCTTGGATTCATTTCTTCTTCATTTTCTGTACCATCATCAGAATGTGGCAAGTTCAAGTTGATCATTGCCTCTTCTTTTTTCCTTCCAATTACCTTTTAGCAGTTATAATAATTGGCTTAGCAATTTACAACGCTTTGAAGAGTACTTTTACTATGAATTGCCTTTAGCAGTATACAAAATTACTTGTTGCAAGCAATGATCCTGAAATGCCTATCCTGACAAGTTAGTCGAGAGGTTGGAGTGCTGCTCTGTTTGCTGAAAAGAAGCTTTCAACTGCTAAAGAATGTGATGCATGTATGAACTGTTTTGGCGTTCCTGAAATTTAAAACTAGTGTACCAATGTCTTTTTGTTTATCCACATTTACTCTAAGTAATTCATGTATATATGTGAAGCAACTTATAGGAGCGTGGCCAGCATTTTTTTCGAATATGAAAGCAAATTGTGTTTTGATTGACACAATACTGATCTAGTTGCCTGAGTACAAAACCTTGAATTCATTTCTTCATTTTCTGTACCATCGTCAGAATGTGGAAAGTTCAAGTTGACCATTGCCTCTTATTTTTTTTCCTTCCAATTACCTGTTAAGCAGTTATAATCATTAGGCTTAGCAATTTACGACGACTTGAAGACTACTTTACTATGAATTGCCTTTAGCATGTATACAAAATTACTTGTGTGAGCAATGATTCTGAAATGCCTATCCTTTTGATTATTTCTCAGGTGATGACAGGTTAATCGAGAGGTTGGAGTGCTGCTCTGTTTTCTGAAAAGAAGCTTTCAACTGCTAAAGAATGATGCACAACTCTTCCTACACATGTACTTGTACAAGTGTTTTGTATTACTCTGTTTTGTGTTGCAAACCAAGTGTACTTAAGGTAATCTTTGTGACTATAGGAATCAAATCTGGAGTAACTGTGTAGCAACCAATGCTTTTTCCAAGTGGCAACTTTGTGTTAGGTGCAATCTGAAGTTCCAACTCTGTTTAGAAATCTGGAGGATCTATGGTGGTGCTAGCTTTTCAATCTGAAATGCCAAATCTGTGCACTTGAAGTCTATGCTTCTCTTTTTTGGTGCAGAATTTGTGAAGATGCTCTACTGTTTATTGTTCTAAAGCAATTGTGTCTATGGTTTTCAAGCAAATTCTTGTTGATTTGCATGTAGACATACCTGCACCAGTGTGATTTAGTTATTTCCTTTCTTGCTTTCGATCTAAGCATGTCAATGGCGATAGTCAGAGTTATAGAGCCCCTAAACGACTACGCATCATCGGCTAGGCAGCCCTGATTGTGGAGCGTAAAGTTGCTTTGGCCTGTAAAGTGTTTTTGTAGGCCCCAGTCAGTCCCGCTTTGTCACGCTTCCGACGGGGATCCCGCGCTCTCCGCTTAACGACAGGATTCCAGAAAGGAAACACGCGGGCTAATTTGCTTTCCGAAAAAAGGTTGGCCGTGCGGGACGCTTAAGGCACGGCAGCCGTGCGTTAGCGCGGCCCTTGAACTTTTGAAGTTACCTGCTCGGTCTCGTTTGCCTAAGCTGGCCATGGACGACTTGATCCACACCGTCGGCGCACCAAGGCGTTCGCCGAAGAGGATGAGGACCGGCGGCATCGTCATGATCAAGATAACCAGCATGGCGTTCACGACGGTGCTCCACCGCTTGTAGTCGGTGGCCGCCTTGGTGACCACCTTTCCAGTGAACGGCATGGCCTCCTCGATCCCCAGCCAGCTCGGCTGCTCTCTTGCCTCCGCGCTGCTCCCTACGTTGGTGTCCCTCTTTGCCTGAGCTAGCTGTTGTTTGCTTCTCTTGAGACAATGGTAGTGCTGCTATATATGAACTGATGGTGATTCGCTGTCTTTTAGTGCACAAATGGCATGGGAGTACTGCCAAGTACTATACTACCAAGTAGCAGCCACTGCAGAATTCAGGGAGCAAGTGGATTGGGAGTGCACGATCCATACGTTGGAGTGCTGCCACTGCCCGAATTGACCTTCTGAAGTAAACGCGAAGCCATTTCTTTTTTAAATCTCTACATTTGCAAGTAAACACGAGTACCCAGTACAGTATCATATATGTTTAGTGATGTATTTCAATTTGAGTAGATGCACAGTCCGTCCTATTGACTAATGCATCGGACGGTGCAATAGACACAGAGCACATGGCGTCGGCGCACCGTTCGAATTCATGAAGAAATTGCTAGCAGTCAATGGGCCTACCGAATCGGGCGTCGGCAGCGTCACGTCGCGAACAACTTGTAGGTGTTTTTGATGTAGAAACAGGTGGTTCCCTGCGACAAATTGGCATTTAGCAAAGCACCCACCGAATTACACGCACAGATGCACCACTAGGTTACAATGCCAGCATGGTGTATTTGCGTCTAGTTGCTCTATCCTATGTATCTAAAAAGAAACGTCCATATGGTCTTTAACATAAGGACTCAACATCGTCCTAAGATTTTAAATAGGAAAAGTATGTAGTTATATATATATATTGAAAATATTCTTCATGATTGATCTTGTAACGTAAACTTACCGGTCCAGTTATCCGAAAGTATATCACAAATTATGAGACTAAATAGTTCTTTGTTCTACGTTCTTCGGTTGTAGTGTTCTTGTTTGCTACGTACACAGGCCCGGCCCTGAGGGGAGGCGAACGGGGCGGCCGCCCCGGGCCCCCGAAACTAAGGGGCCCCATCCTGTGTCCTATCCACACGGCCATAGGCCTAAATCTACGACGCACGTTTCCTTTAGGCGTAGAGAAGCCCAGCAGCACACGAGAAGAATACCTAAAACTACTTCGTTTTACAGCACGCCTCCGCCGTCGCCGTCTGTTCCGGTAGCATCAGGTCCTCTGGGATCGGCTCCTCTCAATAGGCAACGGCTATAGGGATGGCAAATGGGTACCCATAACCCGATACCCGATGGGTTTTTCCTTTATTAGGGTGTGGGTTTAGACTTTATTTCTTCGCCTCATGGGTCTGTTAATGGGTATTTTTGTCACCCACTGGGTACCACGGGTATGGGGGACATTCTCCTGCAACCCATACCCGTTTACCTATGGGGCCCACAAAATCTATGACACTTGGGTCCATCATAGGTATATAAATAAAAGGAGGGGTCAGCGAACCCTACTCATCATTATTTACCTTTAAACAATTTAGTGTTTGATTGTGTGAACTATTAGCGTTCGAGTTGTTAAATTTATTCACCTTTGAACAATTTAGTCATTCCGATTATGTACTTGGATGTTATTTTTTGTGATACTAATTAATGGGTATGGGTAACCCGATGGGTACCCACACCCATATAGGTGTGGGGATGGGAAAATTTGAGGACCCCAGGTGTGTATGAGGATGGGGACAGGTACCAAATTCTAGACAGGGATGGGGATATTCCACCGCCCCCTAGTGGGTAATGTACCCATTGCCATCCCTAAACGGCTATCGCTCCATCAAAAGGCTTTAAGCTCTAATGATGTGTGCCGGCATAGCCTGCTGCAGTTCCGCACCTCTGCATATAAGCCAACAGATCTAAGGTGAAGGTCATGTGTAGCTATTGCTTCCTTGTAATTTTTTATTTTTTATTTTTCTGATTCGTAATTAGACCTTCTTCTTCTTCTTTTTGCGAATGTAATTAGACCTTCTTGATTTCATTGGTACAAGGTTCCTACTCTCTCCATGACTTACGAAATGTTGATTTCACCAAGACTGGAAAAACAGGTAACAAACAAACAAGAATGGTTCTCATATCATTAAATTTTATCTATGTTTCCATGACTTGAAGAGTTTCTATTCAAAAATGCTCTGTTAATGTGGTGGATTTCCTCCAGATTTAATTAGGTGTACAATCACTATTCACTATGTTCATGATCGTATACTGCAAATCAGAGCATTCTCAAGCTCATTGAATTATCCCGATGCTATTTTTTTATTAATTTATGAACAAACTTTGAAAAAACACGTTGATTTTTATATGCTAGTATTTTTTGCTGGATACAAAATATACTTTTTGTGCAAAAGTATTAAATGCCTTAAGTGAGGGGAGGGGTTAACGCGCGTCCGTACGCGCGTTAGGGAAGCGCGCGTCCCCTCCCAGCGGCCGCCACGCGTCGACCGGCGGTCGGAACGACACCCGGTCGGAGCGCCGCCGCCCGCCCCACCGCGCCGTCTTCTTCCCCGACGAGCTCCCCCCTTCGGCCCCGCCCATCGCCCCTCCAGCCGCCCGCGGCTCGGCGCCGCCTCGCCGCCTCCCACCCGCCTTGCCGACCGCCGCCCCCCCCCCCCCCCCCCCCCCAACCCCTCCTTGTAAGCTCGTCGGAAATGAAGGTCCTTGTCGCCGGCGCCGCCCCCGCAACCCAAACCCCTAACCCCGCCGGCGCTAATCCGCCACCCGCGACGCGGCGGCGCCCTCGCCGCCGCGTCGCGCCGCCCGCCCACACCTCACGTTCCGCCGCCACCTCGCCGCCACGTCGCGCCGCCCGCCATCACCTGCGCTCCGCCACCAGCGCGCGTGGGCCGGGCCGCACACGGACGCGCGTTAGCGCCGTAGCGCGTCCGGACGCGCCGTAGACTTATCGTTAAGTGAGATATCCACTTATAGGGCTCCTTTGATGAAGATTTTTAAGATAAGTGGCCACCATGACGCTTCGTTATAGCAGCTCGATGTTTATACCGTGGGCCCCTAATTTACATTTCGCCCCGGGCCACCAAAATCTAAGGACCGGCCCTGTACGTGCAGGCAAGGGCGCAAGGCGTAGACATGGCTGAAATGACAGGGTTGTTTTGAGAGTACCTAGACCTCAGTACCATGTTTGTGTCATGGTTAATGGCTCACTGATAAGTGTAACTTGGCCTGTCGGTTACCCATCTCATTGCAGGGAACCACCCTTTTTTTTTTTTTTTTTTTTTTTTTTTTAAGAACGAAACCATTGTTAATTGGTCAGATCTGCTGAGTCGCTCCAAGAGTCATTTTACTACGATTCTTTGGTCTCCACCCGCGTCCGATGTGCTAGAAGCGGATTAATTACTTGTTAGACGCAGTCAGATGCTTTATATAGTTTATTATGCGTCTGATGATGGTGCAGCAGCGGTGAAGATGACCACATGGTGCGGGAGGACAATGTCAAATGAGTTCATTACACCTTGTCTTGAGAGTCCTTTTTATGTCAAGTAAAGGAAAGAGATTCATAGGTATAGTTGGGGGAACTCCGAACCTTGAACAACTGTTCCCGTTCTTTAAAAACAGGTGTTGTTTATCTTTTCCAAGAAAAAGATTCCAGAAAGTGTTTGACGACGGGTAATTACGTGCACATGCAAAGCCTCGTACCGCCTGTCTGATTCTGACAGCAAGGAAGGATCTTGAATCGAAGTCAAGGAGAATCTTAAGGCCAGTCAGCCGGCGAAATAATCAACCACATCAGCCGAATCCCATGTGGAGGAGAGAGAAAGCCAGAAGAGAACGGAGCGGGCGTTTCGCTAGTCGCCAGCGGGAGCGGGCTAAGTACTAACCTCCGTTCACAAATACTTGGTAATTTTAATTTTTTTCAAATATTATTTGATCACTCGTCTTTTCTAGACTTTTTTTTGCAATTATATAAAAACCAAATGCATGTTTAAAATATCATTGGTTACAAGTCTATTAATACAATTGTTAATACCGGTAACTAAAAATTTGGAAAATTATTGTCAGTCAAACCGTAAACAGTAAAAGTCAATATTGCCAAGTATTTGTGAACAGAGGTTAGTATTACAATTGGCCGTAAGCCGGCGCAGTCAGACGTGGCGCAGGAGAGAGAAGGCGCGCGGGCGCGTCGGGCGTCTCACGACGCGCCCGCTTGACGCCGGTGCAGAGCGCGAGCGCGGCTCTGATTCGCTGAACGAGCAGCACTGCATTAAATTTTGGCAGAACCCACCACCAAAACGTGTCACTTCATCGCGTGTTGCAGCCGGCTGCCGGCGAAATCATTAAACTTGCTCTAAATCGCTTCATTTGAGACAATGCTTTGCTTCCGACCAATACCGGGTCACTCAATTGCTATCAGTCCCATCATCAAATATTTAAATATTCGAATAAGTAGCCGATACACGGCCAACCTACTATACAACTACTCTCCGTCCTAATTTACTTGGCATCTTGGCTTTATATCAGGTTCATTGAACATTCTCTAAACCTAGACAACCTGTCTGTCAAGTTCATTAAACATTCTATAAATCTGGACACTCAAAAACACTCTCATGATGCCAAGTAAACTGAGACAGAAGGAGTATTTTCTAATACTGGCGACGTTGAAGCGCCCCGGGTCATTAAATACCCGAAACTACGTGTTTCCGTACTTATCCCAGGATCAATGATAAGTACACACGATTATCACAGTGGAATCACAACTATACATAATGTAACTATCAATATTTCTTCATAATTTACAAAATATTGGCTCGAAGGCCTGACAAGAATACATGAAGAGATATAGGCAGCGGCAACGTAGTAGAATTCAAATCTCCAGCGTGTGACCCATGTTCATCCCACGGGAAATTGACTGGAAGATGAACTCCTAGAAAGAACGGCGTCGTTCCTCACCGAGATCCATGTCATATCTGAAACAAAGTTATCGGAGGCAAGCTATGCGGGTGAATAATTGCAATATCATAATAAAAATGCTTGGCTGAATGAAGGATAGGATAATGAGGGTAAATTTTACATAAACGAGCACTTGTTAATCTAAACTTGAATAATGGAATAATCACTAAATTGTAATGTTTGAGTATAAAATGCATAAATGTAAGCACAAATAAAACATCATAAGTAAAGTTCCATACTTGACCTCCATGTCAAGTGCCTATGCATATTCACTACCTCCATGGCATGAATATTTTCTCCATCTAGGCCATTCATATATCAACAGCAATAATAGCCATAGTCAATTTTAATCCCATCCATTCTCTAAACAAAGACCCATCATTAAGGAGCTTGAGACCGCAAGCACGGCTATTCGAATAGATTATGACTCTGCAGAGTTTGTACGCTGTACCCATGGACAGTGAGTGACCGTATGTGGTGTAGCTAGCACCGTGCACTCACGAAGTGTGCACATCGGTATCACATATAGCGTTTTCACTAGTTGTACGCTATCTTGCCTCCCCTGAAATGTATGATTCCCTCCTTACCTGGCTACTAACACCCCAGAGGCTAATCCTCCTTACCGGTGGGTAATTAGATCAGAGGGTACATTTCATTGTATCGGTAAACCTTGAGCCCAAAACCGTAGTGATGGAGGTCTCTCTGGATACATTCATCAAATGAATTATCCATACATGCAGCCTACTCCTAGAAGGCAAGATAGTTTCCAACTAATTACTTGACCATGACCGTACCATACCAGCATCCATGGTCGCACGAGGTTTCCTTAAATCAAGATACAAATGTACCAGTCCTTATGTGATGTGACGGGTCTCCCAAAATCATACCAAGCATCTCCACAACTAATCCAATTAACAAAGTGTCACACCATAACCCGTCAACACCGACATTCTATACATATATACCCAAGACTTTCCCATCAACATAAATCTGAAATTTAGTGAATATACTTGTACTTACATTTATACAAGTTATACCCCCTTCATTTTAGCAAGCTTCATACCCATTAATTATAGCATGAAGCTAGAGCACATAACTAAGGTGATATCCCAACTTATGGTAACAAGGATATATGATGTAGGTCAACAAGTGGAAATAAGATCAATAGGTAGTATCTACCATTTCTCCCTATGAGTATTTTTTTTTAGTGATATAAACTATGCACAAATTTATCCTACATATTAAGCACTTAATTGCATTTGCAAACATAGGTTCAAAATGATCAAGGGGGTGTGCTTGCCTCGCACCTTTACATATATAGTTCTCATATGACGGCCTTCAAGTGTCAACCTCCACGTGATGTAGTCCTTCGATGATGATTCACTCGCGTGCGCATCAATTCACGACCGATAAACACCGGAAGATCCAAATAAACCATCCAAGAAGATCCAATAAAATCTACAGCAATAAACACAAATATTCCAAATGAAAACCAAAGAGCATGATCATTGAATGCATTTCATGAAAGAATTAATTACTCCAGCTTGTATGAACGACACTAACGTGAGCGGGTTCTATCGATAAACTAAATATAAGAAGGGATGATTAGGGTTTACGCGGTTCCATTTACTCTATGGTGTTCTTTTGCTATGAGGTATGCTCCTGGCCTTATAAAGGCCATATTCACCTAGACAAGGTATTTATTATTTATTTTCTCTTAAAGAAAGTAAGGTGGTGTAAGGTTATGCATGAACCTATGTTACTAAAGCCGTATGGTGAAAATGGTGACATGCATATGGCTTATTGATGGTGATTGTGTGCATATCTATTATGTAAGTTCTAAATTATTTCTATGAGAGAGACATGCGAAAATAAACTAGATTACACATAGCAGTTGGTCATGGGGGTTTAAATATAGAATGAGGCTATATGCTTTCAGTACATATGGAAACATTCTTATAGGTTAAGACATTTATTTTCTATGATTATTTTGGTGCAACTATGAATGCACGCAATCTATTTACAATAGGCTTTCTTTAGGTTAATTAAATTACTTACGTATGGCTATGTATGCATATGATGTGCGACATGTAATCAGGAGCATGAGATGCATGGCTAGCACTTGATTTACTGGAACTGGTAAGTAAGAGCACCAAGTAAAAATAAATCTATATGCTCATGCAGAGATAATATGTTCATTTACTTGGACTAATTAATTTAACAATCAAAGTAAAACTTGTATAAAACTACCAGTTAGTAACTATTGTGATGGTTAGGGTGAGATCTATATATTTTGATTATAGCAATTACACGTACAATCAGTACGTGAATATGCAAACTATTTCTAACAGGAATTTATACAATTATCATAAGAAACATGTATGAAGTTAAATACTTTTCTAACAACATGCCTTATGATTTGAAACTGAAAAACAGTGGCAAAGGGTCCTAAGTAAATTAAGGAACAGCCTAGTATTTTAAATAGCAGGACAGGTGAGGTATACTGCAAAAGCATGGACAAAGAGCATGAATAGCAGGACAGGATTTTGCTGAATTTTTCTACAAGTGCAAACAGGCTGGAAGCAAATCTTTCTGTACAAATCAAGGTCCTAGCAGTTACCACCACTTTGCTGGGCTGATCAAGCAGGGGCCGGACAAATTGATTCAAGAGGACCACAGCTACCTTCCGGTGGTCGTCTCATCGCCGGGGATGGACTGCAGCGGCGGCACGGCGTAGGCAATGGCCGCGCGACGGAGCTGCGATGCAGCAAGCGGGGTACAGGTAGTAGGGGTCGAGTTGGGGCTGTGCACAAGCATCCAAACAATGCTTGGAAGCTCACCAAGTGACAGGGTTGCAGTAGTAGTAGACGGCTGGATGGCGAGCAACGGCGGCAGAGCAGAGGCGACGATGGCGCTGGAGGTCCTTCGCCTAAAGTCTTGAGGAGCTCCAATTTCCGGCAATGGCGGCAGCGGCCGGAAATGGGGAAATTTCCAAATTCTCCCAATCGACTCCGGTTTTCTCATACATATCAACTCTTGGAGGATAAGGATGGCTACAGGAGGAGCTGGGATAAATATCGCAAGCTTTTATGAGGGGAAGAGGCGGTAGCGGTGATATTTTGCCGGGGCGCGCCCGGCTGTCAGTGGCGTGCGAGAGAAGGGAGAGGCAGGTAGAGCTCTGGAGCAGGTTCGCGTGCGAGAGAAGGCGCGCAGGCAGTTGGGACGCGCTTGGCGTGGAGCTGAGCGTCATCACGGCACGGGAACAGGGAGGAACAGGGCGATGGCGTCGCGGTGGTGCGCGGCGAGTCCCTGGCTCGGGCGCGGAAGTCGTCGCGGCGCGACCGTCCTTGGTCCATGCTTCGAGCAGGGACAGGTATGGGCGCCGGAGGCGGCGAGGATAAGCACCAGGGAACGGCCGGGATGGAGCCACGAAGCCGGCGGCGCAGCATCCATGACGGCGGCGGTGCCGTGCGTGAGAGAAGAAAGAAGAGAGAAAGAAGCTGCTGCCGCGCAGGCTGGCTGGGCTGTGTGGGCCAGGCGAGGTAAGCTTCTTCTTCCTTTTCTTTATTTTATTCTTTCTGGTTTCTAAACGGGCCAAGCCCAACTAGCATAGGATTGCTTCCAGATTTTATACGGTAGAGGCAAAGGACGATTTTTTTCACCTAATCAAACGTGCTCCAAATATTATGAAACATTCTCAGAAACTACTTTGCTATGCTTTCTAGCTATCACGAGGTTTTGGGAATTTTTGGCAAAGCCAAACTCCCACGAAAAATACAACAAGCTGTTGTGCAGTATGAAATGATATGCATGTATGATTCTTCAAACATGAACATTTCCCAACAAATAGCACTTAATTTAGTCAAATAAAAACAACCAACTCCAAATACTCGAAACCTCAAATAAGAACGTCTCAAATCAAAATCACATCAAAATTATTTATTAGAACAAAAATGAGTCAAGTTAGCATTTTATTTGGGGAAAATTCCATCTATGTTATTTTAAATTTTTGTTGCTTATGTTAATGAGTGATTAGGTTTCTTAAAAACAATGGCCTAGGGTCCGGGATGTGACAGACGTGTGACTTGGGCAGTGCATTTCGCCGGCAGCGGACTGCGCTCAATGCACTATTTCATTACACTCTTTCCAAAAACTAGTTTTAGAAAGAGTAAAATACACCCCAGGTCCTTAAACTATTGATCGATGGTCATCTAGGTCCATAAACTTTTAAAGTGTCCATCTAGGTCATTAAACTATTTTTGGATGGTCATTTATGTCCACAAACTCTTTAGTGACCACATGGGTCTATAAACTATTTATATTGTGTCAATCAAGTCCATAAACTATATTTATATTGTGTCAATCATAAATTCTTTTTCTTTACCAAGCATCTCACACTTGAAGCAACTATATATTGTCGTCACACGTCGTCGAAGTATCCGTCGTGATTGACGATGCAAGGGACCAGGCATTGGGATTCTCACTGTAACATTACTCCGAAAGGATGCGCCATTACTGTTGATGCACTCACTCCAACCTGTCTTTCCTAGCGCGAGGCCGCTCATAGATGTAGGGTCACTCTCATGTAGATGACTCCGCGGCTCACATCCACCTCATCCACTATCATATGTGGTAATGCCAGCGGTGGGTACATACTTACTGCAACTGCTTGTGATGGTGAGAAGAAAAAGAAGAAGGCCATACATGCCATATGTCTTCACGCCGTCATATCCAGGTTGGATGTTTTCGTCTCTCGAAAATGGACTTGGTTGACACAACATAAATAGTTTATGGACTCAGGTGGTCACTTAAGAGTTCGTGGACTTAAATAATCATCCGAAAATAGTTTAAGGACCCAGGTGGACACTTTAAGAGTTCATGGACCTAGGTGACCATCAACCAATAGTTTAAGGACCTGAGGTGCATTTTACTCTTTTAGAAAAGAGAGCCAACTTCCTTTCATTCGGATGAAAAACTTATCACAAAATATGAAAGTTTCTCTTCTCTCTCATCATAATTAATTTGTCAAATCAACAAAAGATGCATATGTGACATAAAATTTAGGCTGCATTGAGACTGGCCTAAAGCTCCGCCGGTGCTGGTCGAGCAGACAAGCACGCCGGTGGCCCCCTCGTTTCCGGCAACGGCAGCAATACTCTCCACATCACGACCCTCTTTAACGCCGCCATGGAGCTCACCCGGGTGGGAGATAACGCTTCCCGGGCCAACCAGCTTCATGTAAGAGAAACTCTAGATGAAGAGGAATTTCATAGACGTAGAGAAAGCGGCATGTTTGTGCGCAGAGACCCATTCAGATGGATAGGTATCATGGATGGGCATGACTCTTGTCGGTAGCAACAACTGCGATCCATGGAAAGGAGCAGAAGAAACCTTGCACGCAGCTCAAGGGAAATAGTGATGCAAGAGATTGTTCCCGGTGACAATAACAGAGAGATAATACAGGCAGTGAGTACTGAGTACTTGGTTGAAAAGGTGAATGTAACATACACAATACTTTTTTTTTGCGAGGAAAACATTCACATCTTGTGTTTAAACTGAAATTAGAACCAGTAAAGAAATGAAGTACTCCCTCCGTCCCACAATAACTGGCATCGAAGCGTTTAAATTTTGTCCCAGAACAAATGATATTGTAGCTAACTATGGCAAGCTAATCTGGTATTTTTGGAATCTGTTCGATTTCGTGCATATTATTAAAAGACAGGCAAGCGTAATTAAAAGGCATTGTTTCTCATTTAGTTGGCTCATACAAGGCATATTATCACTAATAGTTAGGGGTACCGGTGTCATTTTGCTCTATTCTTAATCTGTCTGAAATTTTCTAGGATGTCATTTGTTGTGGGACGGAGGGAGTATACTTGTTTTTCCCTTTTCTGTAAATAAATTTCAATAGGAATGCACTTGTAATCAGCCTGGGAATCCGGGAAAAAAAATATGTACAGAGTAAACAGTATTAAACATCAGAGCCTTCCTTAGAATATGAGCTATCTACCCAAACCAAGCAAGATATATCATCACGAGTTTTTCTTTCCAATGTATTATGAATGAGAGTTTTGTCCATTCTTTAGTTTTGTTCTATTAGTCAGTTGCTGAAATTGCAGGACAGTATATGTAATGTATTCTGCATCTTGATCACTATGTTTAGGAAATGTTTCTATGTCAATAGGTCAAATGGATGGCTCTTGAACAGGGGCAGAACTAGTCAATATGCACAGAACTTAGAAGCAGCATAGGAGAGCTTGTTTATCAGATCCAAACCATCCACAAACTTGGCAGGTCACTGGAATGGCCTCTAAAACAAGTTGGATCTTACTCTGAAAAAAAAAAAATCTAACCATCACATATATCCAGAAACAACCTCCACTCTCCAGTACTTCTTAAGAAGCACAATCATTATTCATCAATATATTTACTATCACAGATTGATTCATTAAGCATTATCAACAATATTTATCACACCATATAATCCAATCATTTCCTTTTGAAAGGGATCCAAAATAATTTTTTCTTCCCCTCGAACCGAGCCGATTTCACCAGTTCAGCTGAAACTGTACCTATGCTGTGTATTTATCATTATCACAACTGAATCGATAATATCAAATGCACTTGGACGATAATATCAGATGCACTTGGACTGTTCATCTATTCCTCTCATCCTAACTAAAGCCCCATGGTCACAACATTTATTACTGAACACAAACAAATTAGTAATTAATCAATCCCAACATTGAACAGCTTTGATAACTTTGTGAAGCTACCCTAAGTGCCAACCTTTAGCAGCTTCATATACTTGGCGAGGCATATTTTATTTTGGTTGTCTGTTGGCTAATAATGCCACAGTATGATACCTGAACCTGTGCCAGATTTCTTGCTCTTATCAATGATACTATTTTCTTATGCATGTTGCCCACCAAATGTATTTGGAACAGAAAATTTTCCAACCCAGTTTCGTCTTACTATTTTCTTTTTGGAACTAACAAATAGAGAATGTTCCATGCAGTGAAGTGACAGAAACATTTGCATAAATTAGTGAAGACAAGACTCTGTGCATAATATCACTAAAAACGTGCAGCAATTCAGTGCAACGCGGCACAGTAATGCCCCAACTTTTAGTACAATTATCAGCAGCTAGTATATTTCACAGGAAACATCAACCATCAACAAATTATAAACGCAGCATTTGTGAAGAGAAAATAGCAAAGCAATATGGCAAGACATCAATACTGAACTCCATTCAAGTGACAGCGTCAAACGTTATCTGAATTACACTGATGATATCAAACTTTCGTGTGTTGTTCATATAATCCATTCATCCTATCAGATACATAATGGTTGCAGCTTTCACAACCTTATTATCCAACCGAACCCAAATAATGTACCTTCTACAGCTTCGCTGGCTTAGGGAAGATATCAGGGGTGAACTTCTGCGCGGCGCTTATGCTCCCCTTGATCTTAATAGCCCCTCTGCACATCAACAGAATTCATCAGCCCCGAAATTCTTGAATCTGAAGAAATAAACAAAAAAGGTGCTTAATTCTCCTAACCTGATGAATGCCATCTGTGGGTTCGTCTTGCCGGTGGCGATTCCAAGGAAATCGTTATCCGTGAAGGAGAAAGTAGCATCCGGCTTCCCTTGATACGGTCCTAAATACCAGAATAAAAAACATTCAGGATACCGATCCATGTCGCCACAATCCACGGAGTAGGAAGAATAGGTAAAAGAGAGACCTTTAGTGACCTCGCCCTTCTTGAGGTCGACAACGTAGATCTCCTCGTCGACGCCGAGCTTCTGCGGAATCGAAACACCACGCAGGATCAAGAAGGCTGCTTATCCGGTCGGGACTTGACGCAGTCCAGGCAAGGGAAAGAGGAGAATTTTACTTAGGCAATTCGGGGAGAACAGGGGAGGGCCTAACCTTGGGAGCGATGTTGAGCTGGTAGACGAGGCCGACCTTCTTGGTGAGCTCCTTGCCGGCGTCGGTGGCCAGGTGAAGGCGCATCTGCTCAAGGAGCTGCGCGGCCTTGAGGCTGCTGCCGTCCATCTAAGCGGGCGTGGGCGAGCAAGGATTGGCGCTACCAGGGAGTAGAATTGGGAGACGGGAGAGATGCGAGAAGAGGGGTCAGGGGAGCTTTGGTTGGTCTTGTGGGGAAGCAGGAGTAATTGCGGGAAGGAAGAAATCGGCAGCTGAGCAGCGTACGACTCCAACCGCCGCGGAGACGTGAAGGCACGGCACGCCGACGCCACGCAGGGCCAGGGTGGGTGGATGCCCCGGCCCTATCCCGGGGGGTAGCTGTTGGCAGGGGCAGATTGCGTTGAAGAGTTTTACTGTTGTAGGGGAGGTACAGTCCGACGCCGGCACGAGATGCGCTAATCCCAATCTCCAGCACCGGAGATCAAACGCATCTCTAACGTGGGCGTAGATAACGGTTGGACCATATGGGCCGGCAGGCTGTTCACGAACTTAGGGTGTGTTCGGTGTTTTAGAGTCTAAAATTTAGAGGGTTTAAACACAAAGAATCTTGTCTTAAATAAAGTTTAATTACAAAACTAACTGCAGAACCCCCCTCTAAATCGCGAGACGAATTTAACGAGGGTAGGTAAGCCGTGATTAGACGATATTTACTGTAGCATCACTGTAGCAAAACATAGATTAATTAGGCTCATTAGATTCGTCTCGTAAAGATGTACCCATCTGTAAAAAAGTTTTGTCATTAGACTTTATTTAATACTCCTAAATAATAAGATTCTCTTTAGAGTTAAATTTTAGAGGGGTCTAAACGGTGAAACGAACACACCCTTAAACTCATGGTGCACTTGCCGTGTGACGGCGAGATGTGACGTCGAATGAGATGTCGACGGTGAAAACAAACTTCTTTTCTGTTTTCCACCAGCGCATTGCCCCTTACCGATAACATATGAGAGAAGAGATTCAAGATTAGAGCATTTTTAAGAGATTCTATAAAAGTGTTTCCATAAACTTATTTTTAAAAGTAACAAAAAAATTATGAGAGACGTTTTTTTCTCTCCTCTAACAGTTACTTCTTAAAAATGGATCAAAACACTTTTAATTGAGCCACATCAACATTTAGGACCCCAAAAACATTAATTCTATTGAAAAAAAGGAACAGGCCCCCAATTCATCCCCTGTTTGTAGCTACAAGTGAGAGGAGTTTAGAATCTATGAAAAAATTAGAGGTACTTCCGAGGCTTTGTTTCAGATTTTTTTTGTTTGAACCCCAATATTTCAATTTGAGAGAGGTTTATGTGGCTCTTTTGGAATCTCTAAGAGAGCCCTATAAACCTTCCTTAAATTAAATTATTGGGGGTTAAGTCAAAAAATATCTTCAACTGGGTCCTAAAACAACTCTCAACTTTATCGTAGCCCCTAAACTACCCTCATTTGTAGCTACAAACAAGGAAAAAATTGGAGCTCCATTTCTTCTTTTTCCTATAGAATTGATGTTTTTCTGGCCCCAAATGATGACGTGGCCCAATAAAAAATACTGTTGGAGGAGGAAGAAAAATTGACCCTTATAATTTTTGACTGCTTCCAAAAAACAAGTTTATGAGGCTAAATTTACAGGGATCTCTTGGATATGCTCTTATAGAGCTAAAATGAAAGCCAGTTTAATCGCCATAGATATTTTTTGGACAAGTGAAAAATAATAGATACAAACAGAGATTGGCAAGTCCTTGTAGCATATGGAAAACAAAACAGATACAGTCTTCCCCATCTTCTTTGTCTTCCATTCTTCAACGTCCTATGGAAGAAGATGTATCTGGTTTCAGTCTTTATTGTTTAGTATGTACGGGATCATTTGAGAGAACTTTCATGAGCTATGCATATGCTACAAAAATACTAAGGGGCCAAGCTTGATAAATTGATGTCACAGGTAGCTGAGAGCTACACGGGCCCAACGTATTGCTGCAAGAACACCAGCGGTTCCCGGGGCCTCTTAAACTTCAAGCTGAAGGTTATGCCGACAGACGGGCGCAAGAGGAAAAGGAGAAACTGGCATGAAAGAAATAAGTAATTGTCCTCCCTCTGGCATGACAATGAAACTTTGTTTCATGCATTAGTCGAGTGTGAGCATGCATAATTGTTTTGGGCTGCGACTCCGGATCTTTTTTATCTCAAGATGCCATGGTTAAACCCAGCTACATGGCCGCGGGGTGTGTTGGATGCAGATATCATGAGCAAACAGGAGGCGGCAATTGCAGTCAAGGTGTGAAAGTTATTGCCATTGGATAAGAGTATTATCAATCGATAGTATTGGTTCATTGAAGTGAGGATACAATCAGCTCCAAGCTAGACATATGCAACAAAAACTCATATTCTTTAGCATACAAAGGAAAAGGAGATGCCATGTGGTCTTCTGCTGGGTGCAAATTAAGTCACAATCAACTATGCTATCCCACCGCCTTTTGATCATGTTATCTCTTGTAAGCACATCATTCTACTCGATCAATCATTTTATTAGAGGGATTTTCACTTCATAAATGCGTTTAAGATTATGATAGCAGGGAGCCTCTTACTAACCAGTTGACTCATACAAGTCATGCTTCTTTACAGACAGGACCAGGACCCAACTTGGAGATGTCAAGCGAGCGGTTGGGGGGCTCTCCTCTCTTCTTCTTCCTCTAGATATCACATTATTCATCTTTAGCCCCCTATTTCTCCCCTTCATCTCAATGGAGGACCAGCCAATAGCCCCCCCCCCCCCCCCCCCCCCTCCCCCGGGGGGATCTGCCTCTGAATGGCACGTGTTTGTTTTGGTCAACATAAGAAGGGTAAGCTCTAATCATGGTCAATATTGTTGTCAACAGTTTCGCCCTAACAAATAAATGGCATAAGAAATCTAAAACCGTATACGATCATCACAAATATATATAATTAATGCTACTATGACGTAGTCAAATTCATTTCTTCTTAATTGTCTCGTGACTAGGATTTGTACAATTGTTACATTGTGTAAGAACCTCTTCATCCACAAGTAAATGAGTTCCATGTAATTTGTGCATTTGCAGGAGTGATTAAGAAACCGTGGAAGAACCATGCAGGACAAAGGCCAATACTAAGAAAGAAAACCATTTATCATAGGAGTAGTTTCCTTTCTTATACTGGGAGACGTGGCAAATCTCGATTGGCCCTGCACATTAAATATGCAGGATACCCTAAGAAGCCCGACTCAAGCTATACAGAGATTTAATTATGAATTTTCCTTTCTTATTTATGAAAAAACCATTTAACTTCATTTTTTTCCTATGAGCATCTTCGAAGACCGAGGCGGTAAATCCTCGAGGTTGACGAACTCACCACTGGCGCCTCGTTGTTAACTGGAGCGTCGCCTACCACTGAAAGCACAATGCCGTTAAATCCTAGAAAATTCGCTCTAATAGGAAATCGAACCCAAGACCTGAGGTGCTACTGAGGCTCTTGTAACCACTAGGTTACAGGCCCCTTTTCGATTGAAGTGATCTAATAGCATAATTCAACTGCTTTTGTTGGCTATCATTCAACCATCTTCTAATGGATAATATCCACGTGAATTGTAATGTAATAATCACTCCATATTATAAATTTTTGGGAAAGAGTTTGGATGAGTTTTTCTTGTAACCAGCAATTAATGTTCCCAAAATATAGGGGAATTCCCATCATCAACTATCATCTTCCTTCCTACTTCTGTTGTCCCAGAATAATTGGCATTCTGGCTATGTATCAGGTTCATTAAACATTCTGTAAATCTGGACAACACGTATGTCCAGATTCGTAGAACATTTTATAAACTTAGACATCCTGAAATATGGCTAAAATGTCAAATAAACTGAAACAGAGAGAGTACCAAGTATCTCTCACGTTCAGAAGGCCTGACCAGCGAGAAGATGGAGTAGACTAGCTTTGTGTTGAACAGTGGCAAGGGAACCTTTATCTAGTCCTTCGGCTATCTCCTACCAAAATACCTTCCTTATTGTATACTTACAGTTACCACTTGCAAGAAAGCTGATATTATTTCGGTTAGGTTTATTGACACCTTAAATCACTTTTAGTTTTTGGAGGGTAAATGTTTGGCCATCCGACCATTTCTTTTTTGTCACACCTCCTTGCCAAAATTGATTCTTCTAGTTTTCTCCATTTTTTCCACCACAGTTTTTTTCTTTTGCGAGGATTTCCACCAAAGTTTTAGGCAAGATGAACATTGACTTGTGATGCGTGGGAATAATTTCCTAGGGGAAAAATAATGAGACAAGCTATTTGCAGTGTATTTAGAATCTATATTTGGATCCACTCAGATCTTAATTTTAACAACCAAGCCTTTAAAAGTTGTAGTGGATTCAAATGGGTCAGCTTTTTGTCTAGCTTTCAACAGCCCAGAAGCTCTTAGTATAAAAGGAAAAACAGCCCAGAAGCTCTCGATCATCTACAATCCAACAAGCAGACCTTTCCCTTTTTGGCTTTTCTCGATCTTTTTTCTAAAATAATCACTCCACGAATCCAAAGATCCAAACAAACCCACTACGATCTCTGTTTCACAATATAATTTGATCTTTTTAAATTTGTTTTAAGTCAAACTTTTCCAACTTTAACCTGTAATGTCAACAAATCCATATAGTTTAATGAAACATTTGATATCATGAAAGTATTTGTCATGAAGGATTTAAAAGAATTAGTGTTCTGTTGTTTTTCCACAAGAATGTCTATAAATTTATGGCCAAAGATAAAATTTTGATTTAGATAAAACCTAAAATACGTTAGTAACATCTATTCTATTATCTTAGTATTTGAAGGGAAAAATGAGCCACCACGTTCGCTCTCAAAACCACGAAATTACCACGTTAATTGGAAAAAAGAAAAGCTATGAGCCGTTGGATTTTATGAAGATCTAACGGTCTAGATTAAAAGAAAAAAATATATGACAAGCAAAAGATATACAAGAGTCCACCACTATAACGATCCAGATCTTGATTATACTTTCCTCTGCTTGCTGCCGGATGGAATAAGCCGAGTCCCAAAGTTTGAAACAAACACGGCAGAGGGTCATGAAGATATAATGTATTCGTTGAATACCAAGATATGCACAAGAAAAATAGGGATAAACTAGGGCTGCGAAGCGGGCAGCAACTAGGCGACGAATACGCATTGGCTCCCCTCCTCGGCTATGCAAATTTCGACGTGGAGATCAGTGATCATGCCATGGGATCCTAAAACCGGAGATTGATGATGTGTGCACGGCCAGCGAGCGAGGATGAATTCAGCGGGGCCATGTTAGCTACTCGCCTACTCCGTATTTTCTTTGCCGGCCGGCCAAGGAAGAAGATAGCATGAGATCCCATCGAAGCACCTGTAAGATCAATGAACCTAGAGCATGGTTCATAGGTTTTGGTGATTGATGTCAACATGGTCAATGGGACTAACAAGGTTTACTAGTTTGCAAGATGGTTAGTCTCATGGATGTAGTGATACACTATTAGAGTATGAAGGACCAAGTGAGAATGTCTCTGGAACCGTGGTATCATACGGTGACTCACATATAGGTCACAACATCATACGGTGATGACCTTTGAATCATACGGTGGTCATATCAGCTTGAATATGGATGATTCTTAAGATTGGCCCAAAAGGAAAGTTGTGGGGAATTTCAAGAGCTTTCTATGGATATGTAGAACACCCCAATTGGAGTTCGAAGCAAAGAGTTATGATCGGAATACAACATGATGTGTAGAGTCAGTGTATCATACAGTGATACAGAGACAGTATCATACGGTGACTATGTGGCAGACCACTTTTGAGCAACGGCTAGTTTATGGATGGAGGCCTATAAATAGCTGGTTGCTTGACCCTTGAGGGTGCCTTTGGCCATTGTTACCAGTGGAGAAACACAAGGAAAGACAAGAGGATGCAAGAGAGCACTTGGTGGAAGATTTGGAGAGGAAATCTTAGTGCTTGAGAGGGTTGAGAGCATCCATACACCTCTAGGACTAGTGTGGTCATAGGGAGGCGGTCTTGATTTGTTACCCTTGGTGTATGGCAAGGCCTAGACCGGTTAGGCGTTGGTGTTGAGCTTGCCAAGAGAGTGTGGAAGCCAACACAAGTTTGTATACGGTCTTGAAGCTTCCCGTGCGAAAGAAGCATCACTAGTGGAGCGCCCTTTGGACCGCATCACGTGCGGATCCTTACCCTCGGAAGAGTACCCGGAGATGCCGGCGGGACGTGCCCGCGACTTCACTTAAGGAGCGGTGGTTGGCTCCAAGGAAGAGAGCATTACTTGGTGCGGCGGGGTGAAGCCCGTGACTTCACTCGGAGGGTGAAGCGTGCTCTTGGGAACAACACCGGCTCGAGGAGTGGAGTGTGCTCTAGAGGGGATCGCCATCGAGCGGAGAGACGGGGTCGAGACTCCAGCGGGAGTGACCCAACGTGGACTAGGGGGAGGCGCCATCCTCCCGATACCACGGGAAAAATAGATGAGCAATCTCTTACTCTTACTCTCTACTACTTGCACTTATTACTATGCTTATCTTATATGCTTGTAGTAGATTTTGTGCTTATCTCATATGTTTGCTTAGCGATTGTTTCCGTGTGCTAGCTCCTCGTTATATCTAGTGATACATGCTTTCTTTATATATGCTTGTACCTACTTTGCGATAGCTCACACTTGCTTGATATCATATAGTGATCTTGTTATGCTTATGTTATATCTACCTTGTTATCTTGATCACTAGCTTGAGCTTTACTTTATATACTTATACATGCTAGTGTGTTTGTTCTATACTTATCATATATACTAGCATGTATAAGACTTGTTGAGCTTCCCTATATGTTCCCTATATGCATGCTAGATTGTTTGATTGTCGTTACCTTATAGACTAGCATGTGTAGGATTTGATTGAGCTTATCTTGTATATGTTCCTATATGCTAGGTTGTTCTTATATGCTCATGTATGCCTTGCTCCTAGCATGTTCAAGTCCTAGCACATGGTTATCCTAGTTTGTTCACACACTTCTAGTACACATGTAGTATCTTATTATGCATCTCTTACTTGTGCAATTAGTTTAAGTAGCTAGAAGTGCAAAAAGTTATAGTTCATGGTGTGCCCGATTCACCCCCCTCCTCTCGGTCACACGCACTACAAAGAAATCAGGGTATTGCCACGAGTGTTGACGGTCCTTACGACCCATTTTTACCGTCAACTTTATGCACCTTTTTTGGACCTAACACCATCACCAAGGGTAGACATAGGGCTTATTTCTAACAAATTCCACTAGTCTTGGTGAAATTATGAGTGCAGGTGCAATTCGTATAAAAACAAGGGAAAACAGGCTCCAAGCATGAACTTTTGCAATCAACAGATTTTCCCGGACTAAAGAACTTAGTCCAAAAGCCCAAAACCACAGAATCAAGTGTCAAGATCAAATAATGCAAGTGGATTGGGCCTGTACACAGCCAAGGGAGGAAGCCAGAGGAAGATGAGGCCCAGTGGGGCCCAGGCCAGGTCGGCCGACCCCCCCTGGCCAGGTCGGCCGACCTGACAGGGAGGCCCCCTTGGCCCATCTTTTTATGGCGGTTCACAACCGACCTCTGGATGTCGGTTCCCACTGCATTAATTGTCACCGACCTCGGGAACCGCCTCAAAGTTGCCGACCTTCCAAGGCTATAAATAAAGGGGTACCCCCCCTCTCAACACAACAACACACCACAAGACACAAGACTCTCCTCATTTCCAATCCACAGGCCGAGAGCCTCTTGTATATTAGTAGAATAGGAGAGAGGGCAAAGAAGAGATAGGAGTTCTCCTCCCCTTTTCATTGGAGGTTTAGTTCCTATTCTTTTACCTTGGCGTGTAAACACTTCTAGTGATTATACGTGGTGATTATCTATCTATTGAGCTTTATCATTCGTCTAGGCATAATTCTTGTTATACTCGTTCAACGGGATCGTCGCTCCGCAAGGAGTGCTCTAGTTCTCTGAATCAGTATCAGGCCGGGGCTAGAGTAGTGATCGATAGCATAGACGTGGTGTCTAGGCTGGAGGTCGCCTTTGACCGCTGTGTGCTCCACGGTTTGTAGAGGTAGGTGGCAGGAAGTGACAGCCCTGTCCATCCAAAGGAACCCTCCACGTTCGGGTACATAGTAGAGCTATTAGCCGGAGTGGCTTGGCAGACCAAAGCCTAAGCCGGTGCTCGAAGTAGACGAGTAGAACCTGATTTCGTCTAACCTTAGAAATATCTAGATAATAATCACCCTCTCAATCCTAAGCTGCTAGTTGTCTTGGTTGTCCTTGGGTAAAACTTGCCTTGCGGTAGAATAACTCCGTTCCTTGGGGAAAACAAACGATACCTTGGAATACTCCCGGGTGAAGTGCTACAACGGTATTCCGTGCGCTTGCGGATTTATCTGTGACGTAAGAAATACCAACAAGCATTTCTGGCGCCGTTGCCGGGGAACGGTTGATATCTCTATTGCAAATTAAGTTTGCCCTCATAATCTATCTTACTTACCGTTCTGTTTTTATTTCCCTTAAATTCAAAAAAAAAAAACTCACAAAAAAAAAACATTTCATGGAGTCACAACCCACCATCCAATCATTCTCTACTCCACGGGGCGAGCTCTTAGAGCCACCATCATCATCACAACCTATTTCTTCATCTGGCTATGAGTTTTCCCCCGATTACATTTTGATGATAAGAGGTTTATCCTTTTCGGGTTTTAAACATGAAAATCCTTATGAACACTTGCGAGAGTTTGAGCATTTGTGTTCATGCCGATCGATCCATGGCATGACACAAGAAACATTGAAATGGAAATTGTTTCCCTTCTCTCTCAATGAGAAGGCGAGGCAATGGTACATTTACACCGCTAAGAGAGTAAACGGTGATTGGAAAGAATTGCGAGACAAATTTTGTCTAGCATTCTTCCCCGTATCTCGTATTACTTCTCTACGAGCGGAAATAATTAACTTTCGTCAAGAAGAGGAGGAAACTTTAAGTGCATCTTGGATCAGATTCTGTTCATTAACAGACTCTGGACCAGAATTGTTGCTCCCCGAACCAGTTTTATTGCAACATTTTTATTCGGGATTGAGCAGCGATACCGCACTTTATCTTGACACGGCCGCTGGTGGATCTTTTTCTCATAAGACCATAGCGGAAGCACACGAACTTTTGGATCGAATTATGGAAAACACGCCTTTTTCCGCTGATTTACTAGTTGAGCCGGAGTCAATAGATGAGGAACTCGTTGCGCAAGAAACACAACAATTGGTGCCTACATTGGTAGAGCCGACACCCGAGTTCTCATCTAACATAAGAACCATGATAGAGGAAGATGAACCTCTTGAGTTCCCATTTGAGTTCGAGGAAGGGATTTTCGAAAATTTTGGAAACACCTTGAACTACTCTTGTCAAAAGAAACCTCAGATCTGTGCATCAACCCCCGAACCTTTGGAAAAAGATTTTCTCTTAAAAACTATTCGGGAGTTGACGTCGATCATGAGCGATGAATGGTTGAAGGAAAATGAGCTTTCTTCCGATATAATTCAACTTGTCCTCCCCACCTCAACCATTCAAAGCTTAATTCGGGAATCCAAAGTTGACGTTCTCTACAGCCCTCTAGTAGGAGCCAACATCATGTCCGAATCCTTTGCTTTAACCATGTTCGGCAGCGAAGCATGGGAACCCACTAGCAAACTCCTTAGAACCTCTCCGGGGCATATCTTTGAGGGTTTGGGGATCGTTAGAGGCGTTCGCATCAAGCACGATGAAGCGGAGGTATCCTTGGACTTCCATGTCTTCGGAATCTCGGATTTCGATGTCTTTGTAGGATATCCCATAGAAAAACTTTTCTTGGGGACGTCACCTTTTGGAACCATCGACTTCACCCTCGGCGATGAACCTTTCTCTATTCCTATCACTCAAGCACGAAATTCCTTCGCCGAGGAACTACCTAAGGAAGATGAATGCATAGAGGAGGTTATGGCGATTTTTCTTCATAAAACCCCCGAATCATCTTTGGATGAAGATGCTCTTGATTTTGTTCTAGAAGAAGATGATTCGGAGGAAATTTTAGAGCTACCTGAAACCCTTGCACCGCCACCACCTCCAATAGAACTTAAACCACTTCCACCAGGCTTGCGCTACGCTTTTCTTCACGGAAACCCCGAAACCCCTGTCATCTTAAGTGACAAGCTTTCGGAGGAAGAAAGCACTAAACTCTTAGCCGTGTTAGAAAATCATCGCTCCGTTCTTGGCTACTCGCTAGGAGACCTCAAAGGAATCAGCCCTGCTCTTTGCACCCATCGCATTCCCATAGATCCTGAAAGTACACCTTCTAGGGAACCTCAAAGGAGGCTAAATAATGCGATGAGAGAGGTTGTTAAGAAAGAGGTCTTAAAACTCTTGCATGCTGGTATTATCTATCCTGTTCCACACAGCGAGTGGGTGAGTCCAGTGCAGGTTGTGCCCAAGAAGGGAGGAATGACGGTCGTCCATAACGACAAGGATGAGTTAATCCCTCAACGAACCATCACGGGATGGAGGATGTGCATTGATTACCGAAAACTTAACAAGGCCACAAAGAAAGATCATTTTCCGCTGCCCTTCATCGATGAGATGTTGGAACGGCTGGCAAATCATTCTTTCTTTTGTTTCCTTGATGGGTATTCGGGATATCATCAAATCCCCATCCATCCCGACGATCAAAGTAAGACCACTTTTACATGCCCTTACGGAACTTATGCTTATCGACGAATGTCTTTCGGGCTATGTAATGCTCCTGCTTCTTTTCAACGATGCATGATGTCTATCTTTTCTGACATGATCGAGGAAATTATGGAAGTTTTCATGGATGATTTCTCTGTTTATGGAAAAACCTTCGATCATTGTTTAGAAAATTTAGACAAAGTCCTGCAACGTTGCCAAGAAAAGGATTTAGTGCTCAATTGGGAAAAGTGCCACTTCATGGTTAGAGAAGGCATAGTCCTTGGGCACTTAATCTCTGAAAGAGGGATAGAGGTGGACAAAGCTAAATTAGAAGTAATAGAAAAACTTCCACCTCCTGTTAATATTAAGGGTGTTCGCAGTTTTCTTGGACATGCGGGGTTCTATCGTCGTTTCATTAAAGATTTTTCTCAAATTGCTAGACCCCTTACAAATCTGCTCGCAAAAGATGCACCCTTTGAGTTTTCTGATGATTGCATGATTGCCTTTACTACTCTCAAAAATGCACTCATCTCAGCTCCAATTATCCAACCCCCTGATTGGACGCTGCCTTTTGAAATTATGTGTGATGCTAGTGACTATGCTGTGGGGGCTGTTCTTGGTCAAACTAGAGATAAAAAGCATCATGCAATTTCTTATGCAAGCAAAACGCTGACAGGAGCTCAATTAAATTACACTACCACTGAAAAAGAGCTCCTTGCTGTTGTGTTTGCCTTTGACAAGTTTAGATCTTACTTAGCCGGAGCAAAAGTTATTGTTTACACCGATCATGCCGCTTTAAAATTTTTGCTCTCTAAGAAAGATGCTAAACCTCGTTTGATAAGATGGATTCTTCTGCTCCAAGAGTTTGATTTAGAAATTCGTGATAAGAAAGGAGTAGAAAATTCTGTAGCGGATCATTTGTCGCGCATGCGATTCACTAACCCGCAGGAACTACCCATCAATGACTTCTTGCGCGACGACATGCTGCTCCAAGTGAGGGACGCGCACCCATGGTACGCCAACATCGTGAACTTCATCGTGACGGGGTACGTACCGCCCGGAGAAAACAAGAAACGACTCATCTACGAGAGTCGCCGTCACTTATGGAATGATCCCTACCTGTACCGTGTCTGCGCCGATGGACTGCTCAGACGATGTGTGCCAACACCCGAGAGCACACAAATCATCACAAAATGCCATGCAGCTCCATACGGGGGACACTATGGAGTGTTTCGTACTCAGGCTAAGATATGGCAAAGCGGATTCTTTTGGCCAACAATGTACGAAGACACAAAAGAATTCGTCAGACGATGCCCACAATGCCAAAGATTTGGAGGCATCACAGCAAGGGATGCTATGCCCCTCAACTTCAATCTACAAGTCGAAATCTTCGACGTATGGGGCATCGACTTCATGGGGCCATTCCCCAAATCCCAAGGCTATGAATACATCTTGGTGGCAGTTGACTACGTATCCAAATGGGTAGAAGCAATGCCTTGCAGAGCCGCTGACTCCAAGCATGCTCGCCGGATGTTCCACGAGATTATCTTCCCAAGATTTGGAACACCGAGGCTAGTGATAAGCGACGGAGGGTCTCATTTCATCGATAAGACCTTCCGTAGCTTCCTCTGGCTTCCTCCCTTGGCTGTGTACAGGCCCAATCCACTTGCATTTATTTGATCTTGACACTTGATTCTGTGGTTTTGGGCTTTTGGACTAAGTTCTTTAGTCCGGGAAAATCTGTTGATTGCAAAAGTTCATGCTTGGAGCCTGTTTTCCCTTATTTTTATACGAATTGCACCTGCACTCATAATTTGACCAAGGCTAGTGGAATTTGTTAGAAATAAGCCCTATGTCTACCCTTGGTGATGGTGTTAGGTCCAAAAGGTGCATAAAGTTGACGGTAAAAATGGGTCGTAAGGACCGTCAACAAGATCCCCCACACTTAGCTATTTGCTCGTCCTCGAGTGAAGCTGTGAGTGGAAACTGAGAGGAACTCTTCCCTTAGGTAAGTGAAATCTGCACACAAGCTATTACAAGCCACACCTTTCCACCTGTGAACATGATGGTGGCTAACATGTATTCTTGGATGATTGAAAAGTGGAACGGTTCATGACTTAAGTCACCTTGCCTTCACCTACTAAGTACCTTGGGTTTTTGAAAGAGTTTTGAAAAATATAAACAACAAAGCTCTTGCTCCTCTATTGATTCTCTCGGATCGCTCAAAAAGTGTATTTTCCTTACCAAAGCATTATCTTGCCTCTTTTGTCCTACTTCTAAGGCTTGTATGTGGAGCTCAAGGTAGGGATAGAAGAGGCATACTTGTATCACAAATATTGCTGAACCAAAAGAAAGGATCCATGGAGAATTCAAGTCATACAACCTTGATCAAGAAGTGCATGTGTGGATGGATGTGTGGATGTTTATATGTGACGACTCCTTTATTGGATTTTACCTCTCTTTGTTTTGTATTTCCGAGACATGGCTATCATTTTTCTTTCTTTTCTTTTCATGCTCTGTACATGAGCATTTTTCTCTTTCTTTATCTTGCTCATCTTTTGTGAGCCTTCTTTTTCTTTTGCATAGCCATGTCCCTCTTTTGTTTATTTGAGAGAGAGAGGTAAAATGGGATAAAAGTGAGGAGTGTCTTTATTTGGATGGGTGGATGTGCTAACTCCCGGTGTAGGAGTTTAGCATTTTTGGTGGATCGTGTACGTGATCTTGATCAAGAGAGCATGACAGGTTTCCCACTAGGGTCGCAAAATTTTGGAAAAGCTCATTGCAAAAACAAGTAGCATATGTATGTATGTTTGATAGTTGTGATTAACATATGGCATTGGTAGGTATTTATGTATCAAAAGAGGAGCAGCAAGCCATGATATTTTAACTTTTTGAAATAAAACTCCCAAGGACTTCGTAGATTTAAGCAAAGGATCATTTCATCGAACCATATCACACTCGCCAATTATCTAGAAAAACATGGGTCCTATGGATAGATTGTTCGCAAGCAGGTGGTGATGGAGCGAGTAATAACAAGTGTGCATGATTATGTTGAGAGCAAAAGGGAGAGTATTGGGTTTTGTAAAGATGTGCTAAAAAGAAATTTTCCCAAGTTTTAATTGGTCAAGTTTTATTTTCGTATTTCAGAATGAACTTGACAGGTATGGTAGGCAAAAAGGGAGTGTGGGAAACAAACTTGAGTAGCACGGGAAAGCAGAGGCCCAGTGGGACCCACCAGGGGTCGGCCGACCTGGTCCAGGGGGGTCGGCCGACCTGGTGTGGCCTCCACTGGTGCCCAGTTTTCGCTTATTTGTTGGTGTTGTCCTTCCCATGATGGTTCTGAGTGATTTGCGCGTGTTTGTTTCTGTTTTCGCGATGTATCCCCCCCACACTTGCCTTTTTGCCTGTTTCCTTCAAAATAGACAAAGATATTTTGGAAACACAAATTGCTCTACCGGTATGGAAGCCCGGGGAGCACTAATTTGATTGAATTTAGCAAATGAGCAGACGCATTACAAATTTGAGGAAATTAAAATGATGAAAGGAATTAAAGTGCGCCCTAAGGTCTAATCTTATTCTATCTTAGCCTTTTCGGCTTCTCTTAGCTTTTTCTTCTCTTCTTCGATCAGCTCTAAAGCGAGATCATATTGCGCCCACCCTCCTGTGAGGGTCTTGATAAGGTCTTCATCTTTCTTCTTTTCCTTCCAGAGGTGGTTGTAGAGGTTTTGCAGAACCCCGTTCTCCTTTTTAGCGCGTGCTACTTCTTGTCGGAGCCTCCTTATGGTGCGATAGGCGTCGTCCAGAGCTTGTTCTTCATTGATCCCCCAAAGAGGGCTACCTTTCATGGGCGCGTCTTCTGAGATGGTGGACGAAGCGTCGCTTTGTTCATTCATGGTGCGGGAGGAGGAAGAGATGAAGAGGTGGGATGAGGGAGAGAGGTATAAATAGGTGCTTTCTCCACCCCTTGGCGTAGAGAAAAAAGATTTTCTTCCAAAAACAGCAGGGAAGTAGCAAGGAAAGATGAGGTGGCCGATTGGGCAAAAGATGGGAGGCAGAGGAGCCAGGGGGGCGTCGGCCGACCCCCCTTCCCTGGGTCGGCCGACCTGCTGTGGGACCCTCTGGTCCCTTTCTTTTTCTGGTTGATTTCTTGCTATTTATTATAAGGAAAGTGCTACTACGGGCGATAAAACAAATCAGAGGATATCATGATAAAGATTTTAACTCAATTAAGTGCATGACATCAAATTCTTTATTTGTATCGGGCTCAAGATAAATTTTTAGACGCTGGCCATTTACCTTGAATATCTTACCTTCGTCGTCTTGGAGTGTGATTGCTCCGTGCGGCGAAGTGTCAATAACTGTATATGGCCCGTCCCATTTGCTTCGTAATTTTCCGTGCCCGAAGAGCTTCACCCGTGAGTTGAATAGCAAGACTTTGTCTCCAACTTTGAATTCTTTTCTTCTTATCCTTTGATCGTGCCACCGTTTAGTCATCTCTTTGTATATAGCTGAGTTGTGATATGCTTTGTCTCTCCATTCTTCCAACTCAGCTATCTCCATTTTTCTCTTTCGTCCAGCATCCCTTAGGTCCATTTTCCATGTTCGGATGGCCCAATATGCTCGGTGCTCCAACTCGATGGGTAAATGACATGTTTTTCCATATACGAGTTGGTATGGTGACATGCCTATGGGCGTCTTGTATGCTGTTCGGTATGCCCATAGTGCATCGGGTAGCTTGCTTTTCCATGAATTCCCCATCTCTAGTACGGTCTTTTGCAGGATCCGTTTGATTTGTTTGTTTGATGTCTCGGCCTGCCCACTTGTTTGGGGATGGTACGGAGTGGCAATATTGTGTCGTGCTCCAAGCTCTCTAAGGAAGCTACGGAAGGTCTTATCGATGAAATGAGACCCTCCGTCGCTTATCACTAGCCTCGGTGTTCCAAATCTTGGGAAGATAATCTCGTGGAACATCCGACGAGCATGCTTGGAGTCAGCGGCTCTGCAAGGCATTGCTTCTACCCATTTGGATACGTAGTCAACTGCCACCAAGATGTATTCATAGCCTTGGGATTTGGGGAATGGCCCCATGAAGTCGATGCCCCATACGTCGAAGATTTCGACTTGTAGATTGAAGTTGAGGGGCATAGCATCCCTTGCTGTGATGCCTCCAAATCTTTGGCATTGTGGGCATCGTCTGACGAATTCTTTTGTGTCTTCGTACATTGTTGGCCAAAAGAATCCGCTTTGCCATATCTTAGCCTGAGTACGAAACACTCCATAGTGTCCCCCGTATGGAGCTGCATGGCATTTTGTGATGATTTGTGTGCTCTCGGGTGTTGGCACACATCGTCTGAGCAGTCCATCGGCGCAGACACGGTACAGGTAGGGATCATTCCATAAGTGACGGCGACTCTCGTAGATGAGTCGTTTCTTGTTTTCTCCGGGCGGTACGTACCCCGTCACGATGAAGTTCACGATGTTGGATCGATCGGCATGAACACAAATGCTCAAACTCTCGCAAGTGTTCATAAGGATTTTCATGTTTAATACCCGAAAAGGATAAACCTCTTATCATCAAAATGTAATCGGGGGAAAACTCATAGCCAGATGAAGAAATAGGTTGTGATGATGATGGTGGCTCTAAGAGCTCGCCCCGTGGAGTAGAGAATGATTGGATGGTGGGTTGTGACTCCATGAAATGTTTTTTTTGTGAGTTTTTTTTTTGAATTTAAGGGAAATAAAAACAGAACGGTAAGTAAGATAGATTACGAGGGCAAACTTAATTTGCAATAGAGATATCAACCGTTCCCCGGCAACGGCGCCAGAAATGCTTGTTGGTTTTTCTTACGTCACAGATAAATCCGCAAGCGCACGGAATACCGTTGTAGCACTTCACCCGGGAGTATTCCAAGGTATCGTATTTGTTTTCCCCAAGGAACGGAGTTATTCTACCGCAAGGCAAGTTTTACCCAAGGACAACCAAGACAACTAGCAGCTTAGGATTGAGAGGGTGATTATTATCTAGATATTTCTAAGGTTAGACGAAATCAGGTTCTACTCGTCTACTTCGAGCACCGGCTTAGGCTTTGGTCTGCCAAGCCACTCCGGCTAATAGCTCTACTATGTACCCGAACGTGGAGGGTTCCTTTGGATGGACAGGGCTGTCACTTCCTGCCACCTACCTCTACAAACCGTGGAGCACACAGCGGTCAAAGGCGACCTCCAGCCTAGACACCACGTCTATGCTATCGATCACTACTCTAGCCCCGGCTTGATACTGATTCAGAGAACTAGAGCACTCCTTGCGGAGCGACGATCCCGTTGAACTAGTTTAACAAGAATTATGCCTAGACGAATGATAAAGCTCAATAGATAGATAATCACCACGTATAATCACTAGAAGTGCTTACACGCCAAGGTAAAAGAATAGGAACTAAACCTCCAATGAAAAGGGGAGGAGAACTCCTATCTCTTCCTTGCCCTCTCTCCTATTCTACTAGTATACAAGAGGCTCTCGGCCTGTGGATTGGAAATGAGGAGAGTCTTGTGTCTTGTGGTGTGTTGTTGTGTTGAGAGGGGGGGTACCCCTTTATTTATAGCCTTGGAAGGTCGGCAACTTTGAGGCGGTTCCCGAGGTCGGTGACAATTAATGCAGTGGGAACCGACCTCCAGAGGTCGGTTGTGAACCGCCATAAAAAGATGGGCCAGGGGGGCCTCCCTGTCAGGTCGGCCGACCTGGCCAGGGGGGGTCGGCCGACCTGGCCTGGGCCCCACTGGGTCTCATCTTCCTCTGGCTTCCTCCCTTGGCTGTGTACAGGCCCAATCCACTTGCATTTATTTGATCTTGACACTTGATTCTGTGGTTTTGGGCTTTTGGACTAAGTTCTTTAGTCCGGGAAAATCTGTTGATTGCAAAAGTTCATGCTTGGAGCCTGTTTTCCCTTGTTTTTATACGAATTGCACCTGCACTCATAATTTCACCAAGACTAGTGGAATTTGTTAGAAATAAGCCCTATGTCTACCCTTGGTGATGGTGTTAGGTCCAAAAGGTGCATAAAGTTGACGGTAAAAATGGGTCGTAAGGACCGTCAACACCAGGTCGGCCGACCCCCCTGGCCAGGTCGGCCGACCTGACAGGGAGGCCCCCCTGGCCCATCTTTTTATGGCGGTTGTTGACGGTCGTTACGGCACGATTTTGACCGTCAAATACCTGCACAAATGGAATCAAAGTAAACACCAAACATAGTGTTAGGGCTTAAAACTAACAAATTCCACAAGTCTTGGTGAGATTTTGAGTGCAGTTGCATTTCATATCAAAAGGAGGGAATTCACATCAAGAAGGCCACAACACATCACTCCGAGAAAATCAGCACAGGCAGCCCAACAAGATATGGATCAAAAGTCATACAAAACCCAACCAACTTGGGCCAATGCACGAAGATCATTGAACAAGACATCAAGGAGGACCCCTCGGCCAAAGCCCAAGGCCAAATGGGCCAAGGGGGGGTCGGCCGACCTGCTACAGTGAGGTCGGCCGACCTGCTACAGTGGCCCCTCTGGCCCATCTTTGGCCAGCTGGTCGCCACCGCCTTCCTGATGTCGGTTCTGCCTGCATTTAATGCCCAAAGGCGGTGGGTGAGGCGGTGGAGGCCCCAAACCGACCTACTCAAGCCTATAAATAGAGGGGTACCCTCTCCCACACACAACACACAAGAAGGAGAGCCTCATTCCACTCCCAAGGGCCTAGAGTCCCTTGTATACTAGTAGAGTAGGGAGAGAGTAGGGTAGAGGAGAAGGGTAGTCCTCCCTTTGTGAGGACTTAGCCCCAATCTTGTATCTTTGAGAATACTTCTTTATAATAGTCATTGTTTGTCGTTCGTTCATCGTTCGTTCGTCGTTCGTTCATCGTTCGTCGTTCGTTCATCGTTCGTTCGTCGTTCATCGTTCGTTCATCTTCATCATAAGTAAGTATTCTTGATCTCCTATTGGATTGTGTACTTAGTGTTTGGATTAAGTTCTTTCTTTACTTGTTTACGGGATCATCGCTCCGTAAGGAGTGCTCTAGTCTTCCAAATTGGTACCAGGCCGGGGCTAGAGTAGTGATCGATAGCATAGACGTGGTGTCTAGGCTGGAAGTCGCCTTTGTTCGCTGTTTGCTCCACGGTTTGTAGAGGTAGGTGGCAGGAAGTGACAGCCCTGTCCATCCAAAGGAACCCTCCACGTTCGGGTACATAGTAGAGCTATAAGCCGGAGTGGCTTGGCAGACCAAAGCCTAAGCCGGCGCTCGAAGTAAGCAATTAGAGACAGGATTTATCTTTTGCTAAGAAACTCATCCATAGGAATCCTCTCCACCCAAATCTACCGCTCTTCTTCGTGTCCTTGGGCTAATTAGACTTGAAGATAATCACACACCGTTCTTTTGGGAAAATATAAATAACGATACCCTTGAATACTCACGGGTGAAGTGCTACAACGGTATTCCGTGCGCTTGCGGATTTATCTGTGACGTTAAGAAATACCAACAAGCATTTCTGGCGCCGTTGCCGGGGAACGGTTTTCGTTTTTGTCTTCGAACCTAGTTGGTCCTCGTATTGTATCCTTTTATTTATCATTTCTTCTTTTATTGCTTTTCCTTTATCGATCATCACATTTCACCATCTATCCTATCATCATCATTTCCCACTTACTTGAAAAATACCAAAAACATATATCATGGAGCCACAACCTACAATCCAATCATTCTCTGCTCCACGGGGTGATCTCTTAGAGCCACCATCATCATCACACCCAATTTCTTCATCTGGCTATGAGTTTTGCCCCGATTATATTTCAATGATAAGAGGTCTATTCTTTTCGGGTTTTAAACATGAAAATCCTTATGAACACTTGCGAGAGTTTGAGCATTTGTGTTCATGCCGATTGATCCATGGCATGACACAAGAAACATTGAAGTGGAAGTTGTTTCCCTTCTCCCTCAATGGGAAGGCGTAACAATGGTACACTTATACCGCTAAGAGAGTGAACGGTGATTGGAAGGAATTGCGAGACAAATTTTGTCTAGCGTTCTTTCCCGTATCTCGTATCACTTCTCTACGAGCGGAAATAATTAACTTTCGACAAGAAGAAGAGGAGACCTTAAGTGCATCTTGGATCCGATTCTGTTCATTAACAGACTCCGGACCAGAATTGTTGATCCCCGAACCAGTTTTATTGCAACATTTTTATTCGGGATTGAGCAACAATACCGCACTTTATCTTGACACGGCCGCTGGTGGATCTTTTTCTCATAAGACCATAGCGGAAGCGCATGAACTTTTGGATCGAATTGTGAAAAACACACCTTTTTCCGCTGACTTACCAGATGAGCCGGAGTCAAAAGATGAGGAACTCGTTGTGCCAAAAACAAAAAAAATTGGTGCCTACAATGGTAGACCCAACACCCGAGTCCTCATCTGACACAAGAACAATGATAGAGGAAGATGAACCTCTTGAGTTCCCTTTTGAGTTCGAGAAAGGAATTTTTGAAAATTTTGGAAACACCTCGAACTACATTTGGGAAAAGATGCCTCCTACTCCTCCCGATCCTCTCAAGGAACCATTCCTCAAGGAGGACATGAAGGAACGTCTTGGGAAAACCACTTTCACCACCACCACTCAAAATCCTTTGGTGAAACCTCATCTCGATCATGAACCACTCGAGCAAATCAAGTTCATATCTCCAATCCCGCCGCTCGAGCATACTTGGTATGAGGATGCGAAGTTTTCCACCCATGAAGAGGATGAGTTAAATGAAACTCTTCATGTCTATGAACCCAAACAATCCTCTTCACCATTCGAACCTTTACCCTCTGGCCATTCATGCACCGTTCTTGATGTTGATCAAGAACTTCTTGAAAACAAACCTTGGGCCATGGGATTTCATGAGGCATCGACTCTAGAATCCAAAGAGGAATCTTTGAGTGAGCATGATAGCTTTTTCCCTGAACAACCACATGACACATGCTCACATCATGAGTCTCTAGAGTCAACACCCGTTAGTACCAAAACCATGCATGAGGCCTGCAACCACCTTGTTTATTTGTTTTGCTACTTGTTCTTTAAAATGGTTGTAGATGCTTTTGTTTATCATAAATATTGCAAATATCGTGGTTGTATTTTGGTACTAACCATGCAGATCATTCTCCGAGACGAGATAATTCATGATCAAACTCCACGTGACGGAGAAAAGTCTTGCTCATCGGACTTAAAATGATGATGCCCTTGCCGATAGGATAATCAGTAGTTATCTCATATTTGTTTCCTCCATATTTGACTTCCCTTCACATGCATATTTGAACCTTCCCACAAAATTGCATTCTTTTGCATCCTTGATTTTACCAACAAATTGCATTTTCTTTAATTAATTCCCAAATGCATACATGTTCACTTTTCCAAAAAAAAAGAAGAGAAAATGCATCTTTGATTATTCACTTACATTCTCGCATGTTTGAATCCTTCCAACTCATGTTTGGGATTTTTCAAACCACCTTGCAATTGCATTTCAAAATTAAAATATATATATATATATATATATATATTTCCTTTGGGAGAATAAATCTGGTAAAATGAATTTTAGACAACCTTTTGTTGGAAAATGCTTTGAACAAAATTTTGAAGGAATTTTGGCACAGCTCCCCTTGACTTTTCAGCATATAGCCATTGTGGGACTGTTGACCAAGTTGAACTTCATCTGTTTATGCAAGGGTGCTCGAACTTTTCAATGACATTTCATTTTCACTTAAGAACCCTTACAACAAAATTATTGTTCTTGCATTTCTCCAAGTTTTCATCGTATTTTGTCTCAAGTTCAAGAAAAAGATTTTCGTTGATCTTTTGGTTTTTCCATTTGCATTTGGAGTCTTCCAAAATAAACTTCTTCTATGTTGGAATCTTTTCCAACTCTTCTTTATTTTTCTTTGAAATCATTCTAAAAAATAAATAAATAAATAAATAAAATAAAATAAAAAAATAAAAATTTTGAGACGATTGTTTTTTTAAAAAAAAAGGGTAATAATTTGAGAGCTTCTCAAACTCTCAAAGTGACAATTTTGTTTTATCTCAAACTTAAGAAAAAGATTTTCCCTTTTCTTCTTTTGATTTTATTTGCTTTCTTTAGTTGCGATCAAAAAAAAAAAAAAAAAGTGTGGGGGGAGGAAACCTCCCCCACTAAGGTAACTGGTATCGCAACTTGCATCTTTTTGCTTTCTCCTTGCATGATAAAATAAAAAGTTGAAAAAAATTTAAAATCAAATAAAGAAATTAAATAATGAAAAGTACACAAATAAACTAGGTGCTTTTATTTCCCTTTCAAACATATCATGCACCTTGAGTTATTGTGCTGAAGCCAAATAATGATCACATTGAAAACCTCTACAAAATGCTGCTTGTTATTGCTTTGAGCTTTGTCAAATTGTGTGACCCTTGTGAGATGCTTGTCATACTTTCTGGATCAAGAATCACGTACACACACCACCATCCACTCATCGACCAAATAAATATTTCATGATGCCACATCCTTATGATAAACTTCTACACTGGAAGTTAGCAATACCATTTCCATCCATCCATCCACCCACCAAATAAATACTCCATCACTTGTTGATTGATGTCTCTCTCCAAACATTCTTGCAAAAAGAGACATGGCTATCGAAAGAAAAAAAAAGAGAGAGAGAAAAAGAATGCTCATTTGCATGAGCTTGAATAAAGAAAGACATGCTCAAACATGTTGAGCACGATTGAAAAAAAAAGAGAGAAAGAAAGAAAAAAAAAGAAGAGAAGAGAAAAGAAAAGAAGTGATAGCCATGTTCTCAAAATAAAAGTCAATCAAGAGAGAAACATCATAGCATCAAGGAATATCCATCTCACTCCACCTCATTCCATTCACCATACACCTATCCACACACATGCACATTCTTGATCAGATTGTATGACTTGTTTTCTCTTTGGATCCACCCTTTGACTTTGCAATATAAGTGATACAAGTATGCCCCTTTTCATCCCTACCAAGCTCCACATAAAGCCTTTTGTAGAAGTAGGATGAGAAGAGGTAAACACATTGCCTTGGTGAGGAATCAAACACATTGAGCGATCTGAGAGTTATCATTTGAGGAGTACAAGCTATGTTTTTATTTTGAAAATTCTATCAAAAACCCAAGTTACTCAACAGAGGGGTATTGATGACTTAAATCAAGACCGTTCCATTCCTCAACCGCCCAAGATAGCATGTTAGCCACTTCAAAGTTCACAGGTGCAGTTATGGCTTGGAATAACTTATATGCTAGCATCATACCATAGGAAGTCATGCTTTATCTTAATCTTCCACCTTCACTCGAGGACGAGCAAAGGCTCAAGTGTGGGGGTCTTGTTGACGGTCGTTACGGCACGATTTTGACCGTCAAATACCTGCACAAATGGAATCAAAGTAAACACCAAACATAGTGTTAGGGCTTAAAATTAACAAATTCCACAAGTCTTGGTGAGATTTTGAGTGCAGTTGCATTTCATATCAAAAGGAGGGAATTCACATCAAGAAGGCCACAACACATCACTCCGAGAAAATCAGCACAGGCAGCCCAACAAGATATGGATCAAAAGTCATACAAAACCCAACCAACTTGGGCCAATGCACGAAGATCATTGAACAAGACATCAAGGAGGACCCATCGGCCAAAGCCCAAGGCCAAATGGGCCAAGGGGGGGGTCGGCCGACCTGCTACAGTGAGGTCGGCCGACCTGCTACAGTGGCCCCTCTGGCCCATCTTTGGCCAGCTGGTCGCCACCGCCTTCCTGATGTCGGTTCTGCCTGCATTTAATGCCCAAAGGCGGTGGGTGAGGCGGTGGAGGCCCCAAACCGACCTACTCAAGCCTATAAATAGAGGGGTACCCCCTCCCACACACAACACACAAGAAGGAGAGCCTCATTCCACTCCCAAGGGCCTAGAGCCCCTTGTATACTAGTAGAGTAGGGAGAGAGTAGGGTAGAGGAGAAGGGTAGTCCTCCCTTTGTGAGGACTTAGCCCCAATCTTGTATCTTTGAGAATACTTCTTTATAATAGTCATTGTTCGTCGTTCGTTTATCGTTCGTTCGTCGTTCGTTCATCGTTCGTCGTTCGTTCATCGTTCGTTCGTCGTTCATCGTTCGTTCATCTTCATCATAAGTAAGTATTCTTGATCTCCTATTGGATTGTGTACTTAGTGTTTGGATTAAGTTCTTTCTTTACTTGTTTACGGGATCATCGCTCCGTAAGGAGTGCTCTAGTCTTCCAAATTGGTACCAGGCCGGGGCTAGAGTAGTGATCGATAGCATAGACGTGGTGTCTAGGCTGGAAGTCGCCTTTGTCCGCTGTGTGCTCCACGGTTTGTAGAGGTAGGTGGCAGGAAGTGACAGCCCTGTCCATCCAAAGGAACCCTCCACGTTCGGGTACATAGTAGAGCTATAAGCCAGAGTGGCTTGGCAGACCAAAGCCTAAGCCGGCGCTCGAAGTAAGCAATTAGAGACAGGATTTATCTTTTGCTAAGAAACTCATCCATAGGAATCCTCTCTACCCAAATCTACCGCTCTTCTTCGTGTCCTTGGGCTAATTAGACTAGAAGATAATCACACACCGTTCCTTTGGGAAAATATAAATAACGATACCCTTGAATACTCACGGGTGAAGTGCTACAACGGTATTCCGTGCGCTTGCGGATTTATCTGTGACGTTAAGAAATACCAACAGCGGTTCACAACCGACCTCTGGAGGTCGGTTCCCACTGCATTAATTGTCACCGACCTCGGGAACCGCCTCAAAGTTGCCGACCTTCCAAGGCTATAAATAAAGGGGTACCCCCCCCCCCTCTCAACACAACAACACACCACAGGACACAAGACTCTCCTCATTTCCAATCCACAGGCCGAGAGCCTCTTGTATATTAGTAGAATAGGAGAGAGGGCAAGGAAGAGATAGGAGTTCTCCTCCCCTTTTCATTGGAGGTTTAGTTCCTATTCTTTTACCTTGGCGTGTAAACACTTCTAGTGATTATACGTGGTGATTATCTATCTATTGAGCTTTATCATTCGTCTAGGCATAATTCTTGTTATACTCGTTCAACGGGATCGTCGCTCCGCAAGGAGTGCTCTAGTTCTCTGAATCAGTATCAGGCCGGGGCTAGAGTAGTGATCGATAGCATAGACGTGGTGTCTAGGCTGGAGGTCGCCTTTGACCGCTGTGTGCTCCACAGTTTGTACAGGTAGGTGGCAGGAAGTGACAGCCCTGTCCATCCAAAGGAACCCTCCACGTTCGGGTACATAGTAGAGCTATTAGCCGGAGTGGCTTGGCAGACCAAAGCCTAAGCCGGTGCTCGAAGTAGACGAGTAGAACCTGATTTCGTCTAACCTTAGAAATATCTAGATAATAATCACCCTCTCAATCCTAAGCTGCTAGTTGTCTTGGTTGTCCTTGGGTAAAACTTGCCTTGCGGTAGAATAACTCCGTTCCTTGGGGAAAACAAATACGATACCTTGGAATACTCCCGGGTGAAGTGCTACAACGGTATTCCGTGCGCTTCCGGATTTATCTGTGACGTAAGAAATACCAACAACGAGCAGTGTTGCAACAACAAAAATTTAGTTGCGATAGCTAAGTGTTATTGCAATGTTTTTCATACATGGTTGCGATATGTGGACATTATTGCCACAAAACGGCTTTGGTTGTGAAAGGTATGGGTTAATTGCCACGGCCAATGAAATGGTTGTGAGAGGTTGACATCTATTGCAACAAAACAATAATTGGTGCATCAATTTCAACATTTTCGTTGCAATACACCAATACTATTGCCACGATTGTCTTGTGGTTGCAATAGATATGTTATATTACAACAAAATATTATCGTTGTAACTTTTGAAAAGTTTGTTGCAATAGAAAAAAAGTTATTGCCACAAACAAAAAACCGTTGCAACACGCAAGATCTATTGCAACCATTTTTGGCTTTTGCCACAATTGTTTCATAAACTTTTCCACACCATGAGAGACGATAAAGAAATAACGTTACTAAAGAATACACAAATAGCAACATTGGTGTGGTGGTAAAGCGTCTTCTTCATAATATCAAGGTCTTGGGTTGAAGTCTTGTCTAGAGCATATTAGCCACCAATATTTCTTTTTTTTTTTGCTTTTGCTGAATTTATTGCCACAGTTAAATATAGTTGCAATAACCACTTATTGCCACAATTTGAGTCGTTGTGTCTTTTGCTGATTGCAATGTTTTATTTTGTGGCAACAAACATAGGTATTGCAACCAAACAAAAAAATGGTTGCATAAGCCTATTGCCACGCTACTACTTGCCACGACAGCTCACGAAATGAGTTTTGTTACAATAGTAGGTTATTGCAACTATTTTGACCCTATTGCAACTATATTTCACCGTGGCAATACTCCAATTTTCTTGTAGTGACGGTCCTTACAGCACCGCTGGCCGTGGTAGAGCATTGCAGTAAGGGACCAGTCAAGAACGCTTCAGGATACGGAGTAGTGCGTAGCTCAATCAGAAGGCCCGGCAGCTTGGCACGGAGCTTGACGCATGAACCGATGAACGGGATCGGGCGTCAACAGGAATCATCAAGATATCGTTGATGTCTTCTCTTTTCTACATTTGATGGTTCACGTCAACACCTTCAAATCAGACAACACTGCATGTCTGCGTGGCTTCAACTTTCAGCACGAGCCACGCCTCAACGCTGAGCATTATCGACTCTGTGTATGTCGCCTATCGGATGACAGTCCCTGCAATGATGTCCCCACGTTGAGATCCATCATCGTGCAGATTTCAGGTAAGATTATTATTTTTATTTAGGTTAACGCTAATGTTTAGGTGACGAGAAAGCACCATGCCACCGTCAATTTAGACTGCTCCAATGATTGTACTGAGCTTAAGCCAGTTGAGCAGGAGGAGTAATGAAACAATGCAACACCACAACTGGGTATGCCCATCCTAGCAAGGTTCAACGGAGGGCATCTAGGATTTCTGCTTTACGGTTGTTTACAGTATAGCTACATGGCAAGGATGGCCAGCTTTGGACTTAAGGAGAGAGAAGAAAAAAAACATATTACGCTTCACAGTTTGAGGACACATGGTTTGAAACTGCTGACAGAGAAGCTCTATGGATCGTGCAGATAAAATTGCCTGCTTTTCATGCAATTTAAGGTTGTTCATGAATTTGAAAGTGGCTTAAGCTCTATGGATTGTGCTAGGACTTGATTGAGCTTATCTTGTATATATTCCTATATGCTAGGTTGTTCTTATATGCTCATGTATGCTTTGCTCCTAGCATGTTCAAGTCCTAGCACATGGTTATCCTAGCTTGTTCACACACTCCTAGTGCAGTATCTTATTATGCATCTCTTACTTGTGCAATTAGTTTAAGTAGCTAGAAGTGCAAAAAGTTATAGTTCATGGTGTGCCCGATTCACCCCCCTCTCGGTCACACGGTCCTTACAAGTGGTATCAGAGCCTCGTGCTCAATTTAGGGCTTAACCGCCTTTGAGATGTGACCGAATAAATTTGGGTTTTCATCCCATATGGGTTTCGACTATGGACGTTGAAAGCATCACTTAAATAGCTACCTTAAGTCCATAGTGCCGAATGAATTGTGGGACATCATGAATGATTTCTCTAGCACTTTCACGGATAACCATGTTATCATGATGATCTTGTAGTTCTTGTTATATCTTGTGATGATCATGTTTGTGTGCTTATGTATCTTGATCATGTTGTTGCTAGTTTTCTTGTTGAGGAGTTATTTTGATAATCTTACCATGCTCTTTATTGGATCACTTACTTACTTGTGTCTTCCCTTGCATATGCTACATAAGTGTTTTAATTCTTGTGACAAGCGGAAGAACTCAAGTGGTGAGGTTATCATGAAGATCTTGAAAGCACCTTCTCATTCAAGATTCGACGACAACTATTTTGCACTTCAACATGAAGATCTTGAGAGCTACAAATTGAAGAAGTCTTGCTCATGACCACCTCACATGATGATCACTCAAGGAATGTCTCTCACATTGAGGACATGTCAATCGGTGATGGTGATCAAGTTGAAGATCAATCTACTATCGTGAGCAAGCTTCTATTACTTGAAGAGCAAGACATTGAGAAGAAGATGATGCAAGCTCGTGATCCTCACCTCCTTCATCACTCAAGAAAACTTACATCTTCCTCAGAGAATGCAAAGATGATGGTATATATAAATCCGAATTTCAATTATTTATCTAACTCATCTTTATGTCTCATTGCTAGCGAGGTGGCTATGAACTCGATGGTGAAGATCAAGTTGCTATTGATATCTTGATGAAGACTTCACTTCTTTCATCTTCATCTATGTGCCTCACTAGAAGATGTGACATGTGGGTCATTGACAAGAAGAAGATGGTGATGGAAGGATCAAGTGGTAATGATGATGAGATGCTCCTTCGAGCTACTCGGCAAGCTCAAATGATCATCACCAAAAAGGTAGAGGAGGTATGGAAACAATGATTCATGCATAATTCGTGTTGGTATGCTTGCTAAGGAGTTCAAGGATCTCGTATCATCTCATGAGGCTCTACATATGAGTTGTGGACTCAAGTCGGATAACATTGAGCGTCATAAGAAGTATGAGAACCTTGAGATCACTTATCAAGCTATCAACCTTATCTATCTTGTTTCTTCTTCATCTACCCCTCCTAGTTCATCTATTTGAAATACATCTACTATATATTTGTGATGAACTAATCCTCTCTTGTGAGAGCTCTTCTCTTGAATCTAATGTCTTGAAGGAACATCACACACTCGAGGAGGAGAGCGAGTCAATGATGCAATTCTTCAAGAGAAGGATTTGGTACTTCTCCGATGAACATGGAAGCCATGCATTGGCAAGGACCAATGCCACACCAAGTGAAGAAGTACCATTGATGGCCAATGATCACCATTGCAAGAATTATTGCATGAGTGGCCATTTAACAAAGGATTGTTTGGTTCCTAAAGCTCCTACGTTTTCATTTGATTATTTACTTTATCTTGACAACACTCACTTTGTTCTTATGAGATGTGAATGTAGTGTTGTGAAAAAAAAGTCAATAGGAGCTTTGGAGAAGAAGAGGAAGATGAAGGTGCTTTGGGTGTCCAAGATCCTAGTGGACCGGGTGAGGCCGGTCGATCCCGTGGAGGCGCCCAAGTACAACTCTTGAGGTGATAGAGGTGGTGGACCGAGTACAACACATGAAGATCATTGAAGTCCACCACTGGTGTCAAAGGCGTGAATGGCAACATCTACTCTTTGAGGAGGTATCTTGTATCATACTGTAGTTTTTCTTTTGGTTCTAGTTTGTTTGCTTTTTATTAGCTCCTTTGTGAACTAGTATGTTTTGCACTTCCATGCATCATGTAAAAATCTAAAAGAAAAGAACATAAAAATTATTAGTTCAAGGTCTAACTTTCTCAAGATAGCAATGAGTATGGGGGATGCTTGAGTTGGTGGACTGATTGGCTCAAGGCAAGGTTTGGCTCATTGTGAGTAAGCTTGAGAGAGGTTCAAACTTGACCTTGAGTAGGTTTCCTTTATGCATTGTCTTTAAACTTGTTGCATTCACCATGGCATCCCCTTGCATTTGTATGATATGCATATTCAAGCATTGCATATAGGAAATCACAAAGGAGTCTTTCACTTGGGTGTTCTTTGTTTTAGTTTCTATCATTAGGGTGCATGACATAGTGACTTCTCTCCAAAAGGTATGCCTAGAACCAAACCTTTTTGATTATCTTTTGTTCTAGCTACCACCCATAACATAGTTTAAACTACCCCATGTGTTTTACACAACGATGTGCATATATCATGCCTTCCACTATAAATATGCATAACTTTAGGGGGAGTCTAGCCTATGTTATGAGGCTTCATAATCATGGTCTAAATGCCTTCCAATCAAAAGGACATGGTCTATGAAGCTCTTGTGTGCATTTGACGTTTGCCTTTCTTGTTCTTTTTCTCTATTGTAAGATCAATTGTAGGAACAAGGAGGAGGCACAAGAAATAAGAGATAGGAGAGAACACGATGAAGACGTGGACATCATCTCAAGGACAATTTTGTGCATAGTAGATCAAGTGATCAAGATGATCGATCTTCATCACAATCTTGAGATGGTGGATTGAGTCAAGGGGGAGCCTCTACAAGAAGAAGATTATCTCAAGGAGGAGTTTAGGCCATGAAGATCAAGTGATCATGACGATCGATCTTCATCACAATCTTGAGATGGTGGAAGACTACAAGGTAAGCATGAAGGTAATCCCTACTTGACCCTATGGTGATGCATCTTGTTCCTTTTATTTTACTATTTGAGTCATCACTAGTCATTATGCTTGTTATAGCTCCTTGTGCTTATATTCACTTATGTTGTGAGTTTTTGCTCTAACTTGTGATATCTATTGAGTTATGGCTTGCCTCAACCGAAACATCAAGGTAACATTTCTCCCCTATCTCATATTTCCTCTTGTATGAATACTCGTGATGATATGTTTGTGCTTGCTTACTTCATTCTTTTCATATCGTCGCTCTTTCGTGCTTGTCATAGCCTCTTGTGCTTTATATTCACTTGTGGTTGAGTTTTTACTCTTTCAAGTGATTTTTTATCTTAAGCTATGACTTGCATGCTTGTTCTCTTGCCAACATGTGTGTGGTATCCTTATAATTCTTGGATGATGCTTTGTTGTGATTGAGATGCTTTACCTTGTGTTTTGCGTCATGTCTATATGCTTTATTACAAGTGGTAAATTCTTGTATGCTTTCATTCATATCTTTTACAAGTGGCATCTATTTATGCGCTCATTTCATATCTATTTAGATGCCATGATCAGAGATATAGGGTAGTCTCCTAGACTTGTCTTACTTGACAAAGTGCATGTCTCACAAGTTATTCAAATACTTGTATGCATAATTTTAGGGGGAGCATATCCTATGTCTTGTGATTCTTGAGACTAATGTGTTTTCAAGTTTATCTTTGGCTAGTCTCTTTATAGGAATGATCATTGATATTCAAATGCCATGATTTGAAGATGATCATCCACTTTGAGGTGCTATGATACTCAAATGACTTACTCTTTACGGCATTGGAAAGAAATCACATCCCCGAAGGTACGCTAAGTTTTTCATTCTTGCAAGTAGGTAATGGTTTTCCTTCATTCTTGCATTATCTTTTTAGCTACCTTCCATAACATAGCTTAAGTTCCCCCACTTGACTTAATTGTTAAATTGTGCATATACTTTGCCTTTCATCACATGTATGCACAAATTTAGGGGGAGTTTAGTCTATGTTATGAGGCTTCATGATTTTGATCTATATCCCATCCACATTCAAAGGATCACTATCTATGAAGCTCCCTTGTGCTTTTAAGCGTTTGCCTTGTTTGTCTCTTTTCGGTGCTTGATGTCAAAGGGAGAGAAAGATATCATCCAAAGCAAGTAGTTGCGGAAAGATGAGAGACATGAGGCACAAATAGGGAGAACATGATAAAGGGGAGAAGTACTTGCAACCATGGAGTAAAGATACAATCAAGATAAGGTATGAGCAAAGGTATTGCATGTTGTCAATACATCCTAGGCAAGTAGTTGTGCTTCATTCTATCTATTATCTCTTGCTTTGGTTGTGTTGCCATTAATCACCAAAAAGGGGGAGATTGTAAGATCAATGAACCTAGAGTATGGTTCATAGGTTTTGGTGATTGATGTCAACATGGTCAATGGGACTAACAAGGTTTACTAGTTTGCAAGATGGTTAGTCTCATGGATGTAGTGATACACTATTGGAGTGCCAACACCTCAAAGGTTGCAAGGAAGATAGTAAAGAGGAGAAGCATACATGAGGACTACTCTATGAGGTGATTACTACACATGAGGTAAGAGACAAAGGTAAGTATGTCATGTGTTCCTCTATGTATCTTATACATTGACATGCTATTGATCATCATGTTAGTATTGTCTTATATCTTATACCATGATGATCTTGTCTCTTATGTGATGATGACTTGTATGTGCTTATTCATGTATACTCTATCATGTCATCATGTTGTCATGTTATGTCATGTTATATTGCTTACACATCCTTCATCATGACATGCATGCTTTATCTATTCATCATGTAGCTTGCTTTAATATCCTTATATCATGATGATGTTATTGTGCTAGTTTTATATACATATATTATGCACATTATATGATGATTCGGTCGAGTTGTCCTTTATGACAACGAGATCATTGTGACTAACATTTGTGGATGAAGGAAAGGTTTTCATATGGTCACATGATCGGATGAATTGGATGAGTAACATCAATATTCTATCTACATCCCGGTGATTGGTTGCCTGGACGATGGATAACGACGATGATCATTGGACTTGATGAAGGTTGCGGTTGAAGGAGATGGATCAAGGCTAAGGACATGCTAGATCCAAGCAAGTGTTGGCTTGGTGTAGATGTAGGCTTGAGACCATGGGAAAAACCGGACTATCAAGGGGGATCGAGTCGTTTCTCTTAGGTCACACTAGTGGTAGAGGTGAGTGAGTGCTCAAAGAGTCTCTAAGGCACTAGGGTGGCAATGGAGAAGTTGAGGAGCCAAGTGGACGAAGTTGGAAGCAAGTTCAAGAAGATATGAAAGAGTTTCAGCTTCGGTGAAGTCAGAGTATGATATGGTGACAACCACAGGAGATAGGGTCTAGCAGAAAGGACATGTAGAGTCACTGCATCATACGGTGGTGGTCATAGTATATTACGGTGACTCAAGAGATGGAGTCAAGTAGGAAAGGACTTCTGAAGTCACTGTATAATACGGTGGTGATCATGGTATCATACCGTGAGTATGAAGGACCAAGTGAGAATGTCTCTGGAACCGTGGTATCATACGGTGATATCATACGGTGACTCACATATAGGTCACAACATCATACGGTGATGACCTTTGAATCATACGGTGGTCATATCAGCTTGAATATGGATGATTTTTAAGATTGGCCCAAAAGGAAAGTTGTGGGGAATTTCAAGAGCTTTCTATGGATATGTAGAACACCCCAATTGGAGTTCGAAGCAAAGAGTTATGATCGGAATACAACATGATGTGTAGAGTCAGTGTATCAAACGGTGATACAGAGACAGTATCATACGGTGGCTATGTGGCAGACCACTTTTGAGCAATGGCTAGTTTATGGATGGAGGCCTATAAATAGCTGGTTGCTTGACCCTTGAGGGTGCCTTTGGCCATTGTTACCAGTGGGGAAACACAAGGAAAGACAAGAGGATGCAAGAGAGCACTTGGTGGAAGATTTGGAGAGGAAATCTTAGTGCTTGAGAGGGTTGAGAGCATCCATACACCTCTAGGACTAGTGTGGTCATAGGGAGGCGGTCTTGATTTGTTACCCTTGGTGTATGACAAGGCCTAGACCGGTTAGGCGTTGGTGTTGAGCTTGCCAAGAGAGTGTGGAAGCCAACACAAGTTTGTATACGGTCTTGAAGCTTCCCGTGCGAAAGAAGCATCACTAGTGGAGCGCCCTTTGGAACGCATCACGTGCGGATCCTTACCATCGGAAGAGTACCCGGAGATGCCGGCGGGACGTGCCCGCGACTTCACTTAAGGAGCGGTGGTTGGCTCCAAGGAAGAGAGCATTACTAGGTGCGGCGGGGTGAAGCCCGTGACTTCACTCGGAGGGTGAAGCGTGCTCTTGGGAACAACACCGGCTCGAGGAGTGGAGTGTGCTCTAGAGGGGATCGCCATCGAGCGGAGAGACGGGGTCGAGACTCCGGCGGGAGTGACCCAACGTGGACTAGGGGGAGGCGCCATCCTCCCGATACCACGGGAAAAATCGATGAGCAATCTCTTACTCTTACTCTCTACTACTTGCACTTATTACTATGCTTATCTTATATGCTTGTAGTAGATTTTGTGCTTATCTCATATGTTTGCTTAGCGATTGTTTCCGTGTGCTAGCTCCTCGTTATATCTAGTGATACATGCTTTCTTTATATATGCTTGTACCTACTTTGCGATAGCTCACACTTGCTTGATATCATATAGTGATCTTGTTATGCTTATGTTGTATCTACCTTGTTATCTTGATCACTAGCTTGAGCTTTACTTTATATACTTATACATGCTAGTTTGTTTGTTCTATACTTATCATATACACTTGCATGTATAAGACTTGTTGAGCTTCCCTATATGTTCCCTATATGCATGCTAGATTGTTTGATTGTCGTTACCTTATAGACTAGCATGTGTAGGATTTGATTGAGCTTATCTTGTATATGTTCCTATATGCTAGGTTGTTCTTATATGCTCATGTATGCCTTGCTCCTAGCATGTTTAAGTCCTAGCACATGGTTATCCTAGTTTGTTCACACACTTCTAGTACACATGTAGTATCTTATTATGCATCTCTTATTTGTGCAATTAGTTTAAGTAGCTAGAAGTGCAAAAAATTATAGTTCATGGTGTGCCCGATTCACCCCCCCCCCCCCCCCCCCCCTCTATTATGAAACGACGGGGGTTGCTTTTACCATCGACCTTTACCAATCTCTAGTTACACAGCCTTTTTTTTTTTGCAATGTACAAGCCAGCTTTTCGTAATCTCTAACCAAACAGGAGATTGAATTCCGTTCTGGGTTTTTTATGCTACCAACGCGGTACATGATTAATGAATCTAGAGTAATTTTAGGCAATTTCTACCAAGGCGGTTTTTGATGCTATCAAGACTGGGGGTGCATGCCATGTGCTTGTTTCATCGTACACTGTCCGATGCATTAGTCAAATGGGTCTAAGAAGCATCGGGTCAAATAATTAACCTGCGTCATTGCACGGACGTGAAACTTGGTACTTGCGTTTACTTGAAGATCTTTCTTTCTTCCTTTTTTTTTAAACGAACGACCTAAAGATTATTGGATTGACAAAAAAATGGCTGGCTTTTTCTTCACTTCACAAGGTCAAATTTAGCAGCAGTCCCAAGTGTGGATCGTATGACGATACCAATGCCTCTGCAGTTAACACCAAGAAGGTTTTTGTTGACTTGCAGACATCGGCATACTCCATGTACATAGAAAAGCGTTCAATCCAAGCGAAGCAGTAGGCCAGTAGCTAGCTAGCCCAAACCAGGATGGACACCGCCGGGAGCAGCGCTGACGAAAGGGACGACCCCGGTTGGCTGGGGGTCGAGGAAGCTTCGCCGTTCACGGGAAAGAAGGTCACCAAGGCAGCCACCGAAGCCAAGAGATGGAGCTCCGTGGTGAACGCCACGCTTGTAGTCTTGATCATGACGATGCCGCCCCTTGTCATCTTCGTCGGCGAACGCCTTGGTGCGCCGACGGTGTGGATCAAGTCGACTGTGGCCAGCTTAGGCACCCGAGATCAAGAAGGTAACTTCCAATCACTGTTGCTGCTCTAGCTTTTTAGCAAGAAAATGAAGTACTTGAAGATATTTGGAGCCAAATAATTGGACAGAGTTACCCTGTATTAGGTGTTCTCAATCTACATTACGCCCCATTGTTTCACATCTAGCGTGCTAGATTTTCAATGGATTATTAGGCCTTCTAATCAACATTTAAGCCCCACTGTGTTGATTTAGTAGGACGCTATCTTACTGACGAGATGATTTTCTGGTCTTTCATGTTTAGACATTGTCCTCAGAGCCCCCTGGGCACGCTTGAACTTTTAATTTTGTGCCGACTCTGTTTGATACTGCGTTTTTCACTTGCAGAGTCCAAGAAAGACGCACTTCTCGGTGGCCTCTTGGTTCCAGGATTCGATGAGCAGTCCTGCGCCAGCCGCTACCAATCCGTGTACTACCGCAAGAACATGACGCGGCTGCCGTCTCCACACCTCATCAAGCGGCTGCGGGAGCAGGAGGCGCTGCAGCGGCGGTGTGGCCCGGGCACAGCGCCGTACAAACGAGCGACAGAGCGGTTGAGATCAGGGCAACAGGTCCTCGACTCCAACGACGGCTGCAGCTACCTCGTACTGATATCGTACAGGGGACTCGGCAACCGGATCCTCGCCACCACATCAGCCTTCCTCTACGCCATGCTCACCAAACGCGTGCTGCTCGTGGACCCTGGCATCGGCAACACCCTGCCGGACCTCTTCTGCGAGCCGTTCCCGGGGACGACGTGGGTGCTGCCTCACGACTTCCCGCTCGAGAACTTCCGGGACCTGTCCGAGGCGGCGCCGGAGAACTACGGGAACGTGGTGGTGAACCGGAGCAGCTCCGTGTCGGGTCTGCGGTTCATCTACGCGCACCTCGACCACGACTCGTCTCAGGCGAGCAGGCTCGTGTACTGCGACGACCACCGGCAGTTCCTCCACCGGGTGCAGTGGATGATCCTCAGGACGGACCAATACATGTCGCCGGGATTCTTCTTCAACCCGGCGTACCAAAAGGAGCTCGACCTGATGTTCCCACGGAAGGACTCGGTGTTCTACCTCATCTCGAGGTATCTCCTGCACCCGACTAACAACGTCTGGGGCATGGTCACGAGGTTCTACAACTCGTACCTCAAGGACGCGGACGAGAGGCTGGGCATTCAGATACGGGTGTTCGACGACAACCCGGTGCAGCACGTCCTGGATCAGATCCTGGCGTGCACGTCGCAGGAACATCTGCTGCCGGCGGTCGTGAGCACGCCCGGAGCGGCGCCGCCGCTCCCGACGGCGCGTGCCCGGTCCAAGGCCGTACTCATCACCTGCTTGAGCTCGTGGTACCACGACAGCATCCGGGAGATGTACTGGAAGTCGGCGTCGGCGGTGGGCGAGGTGGTGAGCGTGCACCAGCCGAGCCACGAGGGGAAACAGCAGTGGCACCACGGCGGGCACGACATGAAGGCGTTGGCCGAGATCTACCTGCTCAGCCTGACGGACAAGATTGTGACCAGCGGATTGTCGACGTTCGGGTACGTCGCGCACGCGCTCGGCGGACTCACGCCGTACATCACGTTCAAGATTCTGGACGAGAAGGTTCCCAACCCGCCGTGCACGAAGGCCATGTCCATGGAGCCGTGTGCTTTCACGGTGCAGCACTTCGACTGCACGAAGAAAGATTACAAGCATGATTTGCCCCCTAGGACACCTAATATGCGCACTTGCGAGGACGTCTTCTGGGGTGTCAAACTTACTGATACAGAGTAGATCTGTCTTTTATTTGTGCTTCGCGTTCTAGCTAGGGGACCGTTGGTGTTTTTTTTTTACTCTTTATAATTTGCCGTTTCGCTTGTAGTGTTCTTGTTTGACACTGGCTGGCATATGTAAACGAAAAGGACAAATAATAGATCTTCTTTTTTCAAAAGAAACATCTTTCCCCTCAAATAAAGAAGAAGAACAAATAACTCTTAGTCGTGGTAGCCAGGACAAACAATGCCTAATCAAACCACTTAATCCCTCTCTGGTCATCCTCGCAGCGCATGACGTGCCGTGCCAGGTCCTCCTTGTCCTCCGCGTATCCCCGGCACGTCACGCGGGGCGGCGTGAGGTTGCACGGCTCCATAGACACGGCTCGCACGCACGGCGTCGCGGGGACCTTGTGGCCAATCGCTGTGGTCAGTATCGTAGGCCGCACTCCGGCGAGGCTGCTGCTCAGGTACCCGAACGTGGACATCCCGGACGTGAGCAGCACGTCAGAGAAGCTGAGCAGGTAGATCTCCGCGAGCGCCTTCTGGTTGTGCCCTCGCCGCTGCGTCGCCTGCACCTGCTCGTGACTAGGCTGGAACACGCTGACCCTTACGCCGCCCTTGGCTTCGTGCTCGTAGTACGTCGATCTGATCCTCTCGTAGTAGTTGTCGTACAGCGACGTGATCAGGATTGCCTTGGAGCCGGCAGCTGCATCGCCGTCACCACCACTTGCCGTTCCATTCGTCGTTCTCGTCCCGAGGTTGCCGATGGACTCTGCTTGGTCACCTTCGATCTCCGGCAGTATGTGCTCCTGCCGGGAGCACGCGAGGATTTGCTTGTACATGTCGTCGACCGGGATGGTAGCAAACCGGAACATCCTGATCTGTACGCCGATCCTCTGCTTCGCCTGAGCCAGGTACGAGTGGTAGTACCTCGTGACCAACCCCCACACGGGGTTTGTTGGGTGAAGCAAGTACCGGGCGATGAGATGAGCCGCGCTCTCCTTGGCCGGGAACAGCCGCTGGAGCTCGTCCTTGAACTGCGCCATCGAGTACAGCGTCGGCACGATGTGGAGGTCGTTGAACACCAGGAGCCAGTTCACCTTGGCCAGCACGAGCTGGTCGTCGCTGCAGTAGAACTGCTTGTCCATGAACTTGTGCTCGTGGCCCAGGTTCAGGAACACGTACGGCGGCACGGAACGTACCGTCGCCTTCGCCGGGTCGTTCACCATCTTCTTCTTATCGAGGAGGTTGCTGTACCTCTGCTCCGGGTTCATCCCGAGCCGGGACAGATTGGGGACGGGGAAGTCCGGCGGGAGCACCCACGTCGTGTTCGGGAACGGCTCGCAGAACAGGTCGACGAAGTCGGCAGGGGAGTGGACGAGGATGACACGGTCGGTGAGGAGCGCGTAGACGAAGGTGCTGATCAAGGACAGCATGCGGTTTCCGAGGCCTTCGAACGGGAGCCAGACGAGGTAGTTGCACTCCATGGCCTCCGTGCCGCGGCCGGAACGGAGCTGCTCCACGGCCTTGGCGTAGAGCGGCGTGCCGGGGGCGCACTTCTTGTGCCGCGCCTCGTACTCGCGCAGCTTGTGCAGGAGGTATGAGGACGGCGCGTAAGGGGAGTACTTGTGATACTGATGGGATTGGTACCGGCTCAGGCACGAGTTGCGGTCGAAGCCCGGCGAGAGCAAACCGCCCAGGAGCTCGTCGTGTTTTGTTGCGCTGGTGGTGCTCGCAGAAATGTTCATAAACCCTGGAAGATTATCAAACACAATAAATTAATTTGCAAATTCGACGCCCATGTCTAGTGCTACCTATGCACGATACATGAATCTTATTGCACATTTGATGACACTGCATGCACGGGCAAGTACTCAGAATTTCTAATCTAAAAAAATAACTAAAGATAGAAAGAAACGTGCTACTAGTTGTGCAACTCCTATCATGGGTGACACACTCAATATCATTTCTCTTGGACAATCTCACTCTATCTGAAACTATCCGAGTTAACATTACCGACGGATGGAGTAGCTCGCAAATCACAAACAAATGAGTGAGCAAATCGAAGTACCTCCACTTATCGCGGTCAGCTTGGCGCTAGCGCTATGCCAAACCGTTGTTGCGCGCTCCCGGCCGGCGAAGAGGAACACGAGGAACGGCAGCGTCATCAGGCAGACGATGAGCACAAGGCCCACCTTGCCCAATCCCTCTTTCTCCCTCTCCGACGCGCCGTCCCTCGGCTGCCACGGCTGCGTCGCCGGATCATCCAGCCTTTTCACAGCCATGCCGCCAGCCATCTTCGTCACCTCGGTATATGTACTTGCACGGTCAAAAATGGTGAGGCCAGGTCCGGGCTTTAATAGTATCGAGACCTTGTTAGCTTGGTGGGCGCACAAGTAGACAACTATACTCTGGATTTTGATTTGTTCGTTGTAGTGCACTGTACGTGCTAGTTTTATAGGCTTGCAGTGACCGAGCGGTAAGGTTGCGGTTCAGGACTTTCAGGTTGATCTACTTTGCGTGCCAAAACAGAGCCGAATATGGTAAACATGGATTGCCGTTGACCTAGGTAAGAGAGCCGTCATGTGATGCTACTCCTACTGCTAGTAAGACTCATGGGGAGGGAGCTAACATGGGTTGTGTGTAGTCCCGGGACATGGGCCGGGCCAAAAATGGGTGGGCCGAGGCACGGACGTCTGGCACGGCCCATGGCACGACACGGCACGGAGGTATTTCGGGCCGGGCTAGCACGACACGGGCCGGCGTGCCGTGCCGGGCCTCAGTTTTGAGCCCGATGGGCGGCACGGCACGGCACGAACATTTTTGCCTGGTCGGGCCGTGTTCGGGCCAGCACGGCACGGAATTGGCCCGTCGGCACGATGAAGCCCATCAGCACGATGAAGCCCATCAGCACGATGCGGCCCGACAGTGGCACGATGACAGGCCGCATAAACACTACTCTCCACGGCCCAATCCTCCCGAAGCGCTTCTGTCCAGACTCCACGAGACCACGACCGAATCGGTTGATTGATTCGATCCCCAATTCCCCACCGCTTCCCGTTACTGCCGCCGCCGCATCCAATTGCAATCGATTCGCCCTTCACCGTGGTTCCGGCGACCTCGCGCGGTGTAGGAGGCGCAGCAGAGGCAAGCTCCCCATCGACATGGCGCAGGCGAACTGGCAACGGCAAGGAGGGAAGCGCAAGCTCGTCGTCCCCGACTGCGAGTCCGTGACCGGCGCGGCGGCGGCACCAGTGCATACTCGTCTCGGCGGCGGCGCGCGCGCTGCGTCATCAACGGTCAAGAAAAGAGCCGTTTGTGATTCCGTGACTGCTCCACCGACAGCTGCAGAGATTCCCCAATTTGACATGACCAAAAGTAAGCTTTCTTTCACTTCTTTCACTTCTTGGGCAGAATCAACGTTCAAAAATCAATACACGGACACATTCTATCTATAAAATGCTGGACAATGCTCTCTTCTTCACATTCCACACTAGCACATCTCGTCCTCTTCAGAAATCACAGCTCTCAACAACTAGCAGTAGCACCATGTTTCGTGATGGTAGTGGTAAGAAGAAGAAGAAGCCAGCAGGGCGCCCCCCTCCTGGTGCTAGATTGCCATCCATGCCCGAGGTCGAGGAGCCAAATCCTCGCCAGCTCTCCCCAAGTATGGGAGATTACGGCATGGATGATGTCGATCTGGAGGAGCAAGAGGAGGAAGAGGATGAGGTCGTGCCGGATGGCGGAGGCACAGGCAGTTTCTCTGTCGATGAGCCTCAGCACACAAATAGTGCTGAAGCATCCGGCTCGACTACACAGCGAGGGCGGCGGAAGTCGTCTGACTGCTGGCTTCATTTCGAGAAGAACTTTGAAATGAGAAATGGTAAACAAGTTTGTGTTTCTGGAACCTGTAAGTACTGCTCCAAAACTTTGACTGCAGGTACACATGGTGGGACGGGGCACCTGAATCGTCACTATGAGAGCTGCTTGAAGAAGGTCGCTTTGCGAGATGACAGCAGCAGGCAGACCCAACTGAACTTCAACGCGGATGGCACTGTAAGTACTTGGGTGTATAATGATGCAGTTGCTCGTAGTGAAATTGCTAGGTATATAGCAACTGATGATCAACCTATTTGTTTGGGTGAAAGTGCTAATTTCGAAAGAATGATCAAGACAGCCTTTTGTCCACAGTATAGTAATGTATTAAGGAAAACCACTAGAAAAGATATAATTGCTAGGTATAATGAAAAAATGGCTTTGTTGAAAGAGACTTTTCAGAAAATCAGCTTTTCTGTTGCCTTGACATAAGACATTTGGTTGTCTTCACACCAGAGGATGAACTATCTTAGTGTAGTTGTCCATTTCTTAGACGGCGAGTACAAGCTAAACAAAAGGGTTATAGGATTTCGGGCAATTGATGAGTCACACACTGGAGAGGTCATTGCTGCTAATATTCTTGATGTGATTCATGAATTTGGGCTTGAAAACAGAATTGTTTCTATCACTCTCGATAATGCGTCTGCTAATAGCAAGGCCATGGACACACTACAACCACATATTCAGAGCTACATCGGTGGGTATGTGCTCCACCAAAGATGTGTCTGCCACATCATCAACCTCATTGTTCAGGCAGGTATGTCAAAGGTAAGTGCATGTATAGATAATATCCGCAGTGGCATTCGACTTCTTTTGAGCTCTACGCAGGTGTACAGAAGTTTCAAGGAATATTGCCGCTTGAACAACCTTAAAGCAAGGAAGTTTGGACTGGATATGAAAGTCCGATGGAATTCAACATACATTATGCTGAAGAAGTTAAAAGGGTATGAGAATCTTTTTGGTACTTTTATTAATGCTCAAGGTGCAGGTATAGTTCTGACCCCGGCAGATTGGGCGATTGCTGGAAATCTACGTCGCCTTTTAAAACCATTCTACAATGCAACAACTACACTGTCTGGTATATACTATCCTACTTCTCCCCTGGTGATGGCTTGGCTCATGGTATTTGTTGAAACCTTTCAGTCATATGAATATGATCAACAGCTAGGTCCAATTGTTGCTGCAATGAAAGAGAAGTACCTAAAATATTTTGATGCTATTCCTCATTTATATTGCTTTGCTCTCATATTTGATCCACGTAAAAAGTTAGATGCATTAAGTGCCGCTTTCCATTTTATTGGTGATGCACTTGACATGGATTACTCAACTGCTTACTCACATGTTAAAGAAGAGATATTTCGAGTTTTTAGTTTCTACCAGGAGAAATATGGCCAGCCTCGCTAAAGAACCGAGCCAGCACAATCTGAGAAGAGGAAAAGCATTGCAGCTAACATGTGGAAGAGGTTAAAGGCTAAGGATACTTCTTCATCCACTCAACCGGCTAAGGCATCTTGGAATCCTAAAGCAGAGCTGACCCACTACCTTGAAATTGATCATGTGTCCCATGATCCACTACTCCAAGATGACAGTGATCAAGTCGATCTCCTTGGATGGTGGAAAGACAATGAACGTCAGTTTCCCGTGCTGTCCCAATTCGCACGTGATGTTCTGTTGGTGCCGGTCTCAAGTGTTTCATCAGAAGCAGCCTTCAGCTCAGCCGGCAGAATCATTGAAGAAAGGAGATCGTCTCTTACACCAGAAATGGTGGAGACACTCACATGCCTAAAGGATTGGGAGGCGGCAGAAATGAGACAGCAACATCGTCTAGAGGACCCAGAAATTGACCGAGCATTGGGTGATCTAGAGCTTGATGAGTCTGAATAATTAGCTATGTAATGTAAAAGTGCACTGTACTCTTTTCCTTATTGGGGCAGCTCATACTAAGTGTAAGGTTTTTAATGAGGCAGTGTACTTTGTATTAATATGAATCAATAAAATTAGTATTGCCCCCAATCTTGAGTTTGCCCAAGTTCAGATAATGGTGCTGGTTCATTTTGCCATATTCAGTTTCATTTTGCCAATATTCAGTTTCGAGTTATTTTTTTTAGTGTAACATGTTGTCTTGGAATCTGTATGTAATCAGAAGCATTAAAAAGATGGGGTTGCCCATGTTCAGTATGAAATTTACGTGGCTCATTTTGCCCAGATTCAGTTTGCCCATATTCAGTTTCATTCTGCCAATATTCAGTTTCGAGTTATTTTTTTTAGTGCAACATGTTGTCTTGGTTAATTTTTTTCTGGTTCAATTTTGCTTCTTTGTGACTGTATGTAAGCAGCTGAAGAATTAAAAAAAAATGAGGTTGCACAATTCAAATTCTCTTTAGATTAACTGTCGTCGGTTGCTTTGTCTACAAACAAAAGAAAGGACGCGCGGTGCTGCTGCGTGAGCTAATGGGCCGAATTCGCAGACGGCCCACAAGGCGAAATGTTACTTACCAGTCAACACATGAATATTCCCTATTTAACATTTTCTTTACCTTTTTGTAAATCACCAAAGGAGTTGAATTTTTAAATAAATTTTTGTTTGGACGTACAACTTCTACATATGTACACATAGAATTTTTGTATATTTTTTTTGAAGCATTTACGCCTGTCCAAGTTCGAATTGCTCTTCATTTATCACAAAGTATCATTACTTCTATGTTGTCGAGTAAAATTTGAACACACTTTCATGCAAACATTGTTCAAAAAATTCACCCTAAATTGTAGAGGTTGGTGTTGACTTGGAACAGCTCCACACCAAATTTGATTTCAAAATCCATTATATTTTTGGAGATACAAAAATGCAAAAACTCACTTTCTTTTGTTATTTTTGTTACACTCAAAGTATGATGATTTTAGAACTCAAAGTATGATGATTTTAGAACTCAAAGTATGATGATTTTAGAACTCAAATTTGATATACTCATGTAATATATCTTCCCTAAAGTAGTGTTATTTTTTTGGAATTTTTGAATTTTTTTATCTATGTAACACTATAAAAAGAATCAATCCGAACACCAAAATACGCATTCTGTAGCTGAAAGCGTATTTGTGAAATATGCTGTCAATGAAACCGGGCCGTGCCCGTCCTTGGCACGGCCCGACGACAGCCCGACGGGCTCCGTGCCGTGCCCGGGCCGCATTTTCGGCATGTCGGGCCGACCGGCACGGCACGGTGCGGCACGGCGGGCCGTCTCGGCACGGCACGAAGCACGACGGGCCTGTGCCGTGCCGGGCCGAGCACGGCCCGAGTCCCAGGACTAGTTGTGTGGCTCTCCATGCCCATAGATTATCTGGGTAACATCCCCGCAAATAAATAAAAGATTATCTGGGTCAACGGGTAGAGTACAGGATACGATGCTTTTCCACTTTACAATCTATACATATATATCTTTTATCTATCTATCTATTATATTTAAAGGTTAAAAGAGGCCTGTTCCTCTGAAAGTCACGAAATCACCATATTAATCGGGAAAAAATAGTTTGTCCCTGTTAGTAAAAGGTGATCTGTTGACTAAGTCAAAGAAAAGAAAGAAATATTACAGGCGCATCGGTTAGGACGTTGCAGCTCGCGGATTGATCAGGGACACCGAACCTGCAACGTCGCATTACACCGACCGGCGTAGCACATGTTCGAACACGCAACTTCCAATATATGTTCTGTTTATGTATCCCAAACATACTGAAAAGGACACAAGCTCTGGCTACGGAAGGGGAAAAAAAAATAGGAACAATGGCCACCGGCACCATCGTCTGCTCAATAGGGTGCACATGATTCATACTCCAAGATTGGGAAATCATGAGGACTGGCTCTCACATCGGCCAGGACGAGCTGCTCTACTAACATTTGTGGCAACGCAGGGATGCAGGACAGCCACCACTCACTTGAGCGCAAGACCAAGCGTGGATGACTACATGGCAAAGTATGAAGGCAGCAGGGGAGAGCACGGTGAGCCACGAGCGCACAGGCCACATCACGAGGACAAGACCAGCATGAGCAGAGAATTCCATGCATGGTGATGCTCGGAAAGTGTGTGAAATCGAATCAGAGCCGCGGGGAAATTGGCCATGTTGCAGCTTCGACAGACAGACAACGGCGGGGGCAAAAAAATTTTCGAAAGACCCGGAACGTTGCCGGCATTGCAATATAAGAAGAATAGAGTTTCATGCGCCAGAGGCGCACTTACAACGTAACGCTAGTTTTAGGAGCACGAGCTAAAACCAGCGAGAGAACAAAAGGAACTACTCGTTAAAATGATTTACTACTAGGGTCGCCAGGGCGTTTGGCACCCGCTGCGCTCCACAGAGAGGCTTCTTCTTTGATTTCAGTGACAATCCGCGCAAGTGTCTTCTCCTTGCCCTCAAACACCCAGGCATTACGTTCTTTCCAAATTGCCCAGATGACCAAGATCACCAGGGATCGCAGGCCCTTGCATCGCTCCGTGGCCGGGCCCTCAGTCATCGAGGTGAACTAGTCTTGAACAGTTTGCGCCGGTGGCCACGCCGCCGGGTTGATTTCAGGTGCCTGGATCCAAATGCTGATCGCTGTCCAAATCTGCCAAGCTATACTGAATTCGCGAAAGAGGTGGCTTGTTGTTTCAAGGTTTCTGAAACAAAGTTGACTGAAATATTCATTTGGCCACTCTCTCATCATCAACCGATCGGCCGTCCATATTCTGTTTTGCAAAAGTAGCCAGATGAGGAACTTGCACCTTGGTGGTGCCCAAACCTGCCACACCTTGGTGGGAAAAAAGGATCCCCCCCCCCCAATCAAACTGCATGTGCATGTTGTAGGCTGCCTGGTGTGTCGGGCTGGAAACCAATTTCATCAATGAGGGACCAGAGTTGCACATACTGCTCCAGTAAATCTGTCGTGATGTTGTGCAGCAGATCTCTTATCCAATTTTCGTTTTGCATTGCATCCGCCACTGTTCGGCGTTTCCTCTTGCTGTGCTTGAACAGGTCCGGGAACATTGCTGCCGGTAACACCCCGGCTAACCAGCTTGACGTCAAGAACAGAGCTTTGCATCCATCCTTGACTGTGACCCTTGTTGCCGCTGCGAACAGAGCCTCGTCAGTTGAGTCGATCGGCAGTTCTGAACCAACCCAAGGCTTGTCCGGTTGGACCCATTGATACCATAACCATCGCAGTCGTAGCGCTCACGCAAAACACTCCAAGTCAGTGACACCAAGACCACCTCTGTTAAGAGGGCACTTGACACGAGTCCAGCTAACTTTACACTTGCCACCATGTAGCTGTTGATTTCCTGCCCACATAAACCTCCTTCGTACCTTATCAAAATCTTTATAGAACTTTTTTGGTGGTCGAATGTCAGTGAGAAGGTATATAGGCATGAACGACAGCACGGAGCGAACCAGTTCACGGCGACCTCCCAAGTTCATCAGTTTACCTTGCCATCCTGCCATCTTGGCCATCGTCCAGTCCAAAATATATTGCAAATGGACTATCCTTAGTCGGCTGAGGGTCAACGGCAGGCCCAAATATATCATTGGGAAGGTAACTCGTTCACCATTGAAGTTTTGAAGCACATGATCTAAGTCTACTTGATCACACCTGATTGGAGCAAAACCGAGCTCTTTGCCACATATTTTGGACCGGGCGATGGCCAAGATGGCAGGATGGCAAGGTAAACTGATGTGGCCATTACTTCATAGCTAGTATCAGGCTATGGTGTGGCAGCTTCTAGATTCGTTTGAATGAGCTGCAGGAGTTAGGCAAACCGAATTCAGGATGAGGAGCGAGGATTAGTAAACAATTGGCGACATGATTAAGGAGAAGAGAGCTCCAGGATATCTTCCATTGGTGCAACTCCTGCTTGTGCTAGATACATTAGCGTGGTTGCATCGCTGACGGTCGGTGATGACGACAACCACTCAACCATGCATGCGAAGGTGCAGACCAAGAATTAATGCATGAAACAATATAATACTACGAATTAACAACACGATATTCAAAATCTTTGTTGTGTTCAACGATTTGCAGAAGAATAATGCTGCCCAAACTTTAAAAGAAAAAAAAAACTGGAGAAGAGAGACGCATCAGAGAGATTTAGCATTGACATGGACCTAATAATGCTGAACACAGGAATACTAGCTACCAGCTCCTTATGCAAATAAGCGAATGTTGCAAATGCCATAGTTTAAATAGTTGAATGGAAAAAATAATTGCAGTCAATCAATGACATTATAATTCTTTATAAAATTATCAGAGTAGAGGCATCTTCTTCTTTTTTATTTTTTGGGAAGGAAACAGAGTAGAGGCATTGGCAAGGCAATGAGCCAATTATGATAAAGAAGAGAAGTGGCACAATACAATTAGACGAAGTAGTGAGAAAGCTTCCGAATCAACCGATGACACGGACTAAAGCATAATAGAAGCGAGACACATAGAGCAACCAAAGTGAGGAGGGAGGAATGGAGTTCCATGGAACAACCTGAAGATCGCCGGCGAATTGCCTCCGGTGATTGCGCGTCAAACCCTAGGCGGAGCAGAGCGAGGAGCTCGAAATGGGGAGAGAAACGAACGTCATGAATAGAAGCTACAAAGCACGATTCCAAAATTCTAAAGATACCAGGACAAAGGCGGGACCAACATGTCAGACAGAAAAAAAATCCAACGGACGGGCGGCAAAGCCAGGACGCATCGCACGGCCAAAAATTCTGGTGCCAAAGGCGACAGATGGCCGGGTGGATTTTAGCAATCCCCTTTATTTCCGCGTCTCTGATAATGGTGTCTCCTATGTACCGTTCTTACATAGTGTCAAAAAAGAAGAAGAAAATTTAATGGCAGTAATAAAAAGTAGAAGAATTTAAGAAATGACTAAAGTTGTGGTAAACAGTACCTAATCATACAATTTGACACCTATGCGGTGATCCTCGCAGCCCTTGACGTGCTGGGCCAGGTCCTTGTCTTCGTTGTAGCCGCGGCATTTAACCCGGGGCGGCGTGAGGTTGCACGGCTCCATGGACACGGCTCGCACGCACGGCGTCGTGGGAACTTTGTGTCCAATCGCCGTGGTCAGTATCGTAGGCCGGACGCCGGCGAGGTTGCTGCTCAAGTACCCGAACGTGGAAATCCCGGACGTAAGCAGCACGTCGGAGAAGCTGAGCAGGTAGATCTCCGCGAGCGCCTTCTGGTTGTGCGCCCGCTTCTCCGTCGCCTGCACCTCCTCGTGACTGGGCTGGAACACGCTGACCTTTACGCCGCCCTTGGCCGCGTGCTCGTAGTACGTCGACCTGATCCTCTCGTAGTAGTCCGCGTACAGCGACGCGATCAAGATGGCCGTGGAGCCGGCAGCTGCTTCGGTCGTGCCATTCGTCGTCGTCCCGAGGTTGCCGCTGGTCTCTGCTTGATCACCTTCGATCTCCGGCAGTATGTGCTCCTGCCGGGAGCACGCGAGGATTTGGTTGTACATGTCATCGACGGGGATGGTAGAGAAGGGGAACATCCTGATCTGTATGCCGATCATCCGATCCGCCTGAGCCAGGTACGAGTGGTAGTACCTCGTGATCAGTCCCCACACGGTGTTTGTTGGGTGCAACAAGTACCGGGAAATCAGATGGGACACGCTCTCCTTGGCCGGGAACATCCGCTGGAGCTCGTCCTTGAACTGGGCCATCGAGTACAGCGTCGGCACGATGTAGAGGTCGTTGTACACCAGGAGCCAGTTCACCTTGGCCAGCACGAGCTGGTCGTCGCTGCAGTAGAACAGCTTGTCCATGAACTTGTGCTCGTGTCCCAGGTTCAGGAAAACGTACGGCGGCACGGACCGCACCGTCGCCTTCTTCGGGTCGTCCACGACGATCTTCTTCTTGTCGAGGAGGTTCCTGTACGACTGGTCGGGGCTCAGCCCGAGCCGGGACAGGTTGGCGACGGGGAAGTCCGGCGGGAGCACCCACGTAGTGCCCGGGAACGGCTCGCAGAACAGGTCGACGAAGTCGGCGGTGGAGTGGACGAGGAGGACGCGGTCCGTGAGGAGCGCGTAGACGAAGGTGCTGGTCAGGGACAACATGCGGTTGCCGAGGCCCTTGTAGGGGAGCCAGACGAGGTAGTTGCACTCCATGGCCTCCGTGCCGCGACCGGAACGGAGCTGCTCCACGGCCTTGGCGTAGAGCGGCGTGCCGGGGGCGCACTTCTTGTGCCGTGCCTCGTACTCGCGCAGCTTGCGCAGAAGGTATGAGGACGGCGCGTATGGGGAGTACTTGTAGTACTGCCAGGATTGGTACCGACTTAGGCACGAGGTGCGGTTGAAGCCCGGGGAGAGCAAACCGCCCAGGAGCTCGTCGTCGCCCTTTGCTGAGCTGGTGGTCCTCGCACGAGAAGCGTTCATAGACCCTGGATGAATGAAAACTTGAATGTCATGATTAAGCCACAAATATTTCTCCCTCTGATTTTTCTTTCTCAATAAGACTGTTGATACGATTTTTGTACTAGTCTAAATGTTACTAAGAACAAAAAGAAGCCGAAGGGAGTGGTCTACACTATCTGCGCTCGGAGCCATAAGTTATTGGGTCGACAAAGAAACAGCAAAACAGCACTTATGGGCACATGTCCTCAGATCCAGTGGCACTGGATGCCCATGCCTCAGATCCGATGTCACAGGAGAACATTACCGAACGAAGGGAGTACCACATAAATCACAAACAAACGAGTCAGCAAATTTAAGTACCTCCACTTATCATAGTCAGCTTGGCGCTAGCGCTTTGCCAAACCGTTGACGCGCGCTCCCGGCCGGCGAAGAGGAACACAAGGAACGGCAGCGTCATCAGGCAGACGATGAGCACGACGCCAGCCTTGCCCAACCCCTCTTTCTCCCTCTCCGGCGCGCCGTCCCTCGGTCTCCTCCACGCCGGCGCCGCCCCATCATCCAACTTTTTCATGGCCGTGCCGCCAGCCATCCTCATCACCTCTGTATGCGTACGTGCACGGTCAAAAATCGTGATGCCAAGGCTTTAATATAGGCTCGCTGCCTGGTTAGCTTGATGGGAGGACAACGGCACGATGGACGGCTTTGTTCGTTAGAGTGCACTGTACGTGGTAGTTTTTTCAGGCGTGCAGTGACCGACCCGTAAAGTTGCGATTGAGGACTTCAGCTGGTTGATCTACTTTGCGTGCCAAAACAGAGCCGAATATGATGAACATGGAGTGCCTTTGACCTAGGTAATAGAGCCGTCATGTGATACTGGGAAGACCCCTGTGCATGGAGCTAACATGAGTTGTGTGGCTTCATAGATTTTTTTTTTGTCAACGTGTAGAGTACAGGATACGATGCTTTTTCCACTTAATAATTTTACGCTTAGAATACAACGTGGATGGTATGCCAGCATATTTGTGCTGTTTCGGCCCACAGGCTCATCAGAAGCACTAGTACATTGTGGGCTGCTTAGGCCGAGTAGGAACCCATGATCATTCCTTTTTTAAGCATTTTTTATCAAATATAATGAAATTTTTATTATTTGAAATTACTACCTCCATCAATGCAAAGCTTTAGTTACGAAAAGTTCTGACCAAAGTTAATTTGTTAATATATAAATTTTTGTGACACAAAATTGAAGATGTTAGTATCATGTTGATTCAAAATATTTACTTATGACTACATTTTCATTGTAGAATGATGGTATTAATGGGGTGATTATCAGTTAATTAAATATCCTACTAATTGAAAAAAAATACACCTTACATTGATAGATGGAGGAAGTATTATTCATCATTCACACCCTACTGCTCATGGATAGGGGTGGGAGTTCGGTCATACCTAATGTTTTCGGTTCGGTTTTTTTTGGTCTTTTCAATTTTCGGTTATCAAGAATTGTTATCCAAAATGATAATAGAAATTTGGATACCGTACAACTTTAGATACCTAAATTTTGGTTTGGTCTTCGCTTGTACCATAAATATCCAACATTATCACTAATTTCCAGCAGCGTAACCTTGTGTTTACCTTCCCTGTTGGCATTATATTCTTCAATGCCGCGACATTATGCAATAAATTAAAAAAATGAGTCACCATCATATGACAGAGGAAAAACAAATATGATGAATAAGTAACAAAGAATGTTGCGTGACCACGCCACGAGTCCATATGCTATGCCCTATACCTATGAATAATAATTTGGGTATTTGGGTAGTTCGGGTACTCAAAGATACTATCTAAATTTGAAAAAATAAATTTGGTCATCTATGACAAGTATCTGAACAAATACCCGATGCGGTCTCGGTTTTTTCTGTGTCGGTTTTTCAATCCCGGTTTTTTGCCCACTCCTACTCATGGATGATGTTTGTGGTACATGATGTGTTTCAAAGAATTTTTCGTGATGAAGAAATTCCTACAACTTAATTAACCTTTTCCCTTTTTGAGGAAGTCCGGAGGTGATGGATTAGACGATGAAGAGAAATCAGGTTCCGGAATGAAGCAAGTGATGCACGAAAGAACTACAGCTGAATTAGCAAAGCCGGGAGGCCTTAATTACATGAAGCCTTACACTTTTGTTGTCACGCAAACTAAGACTGACGGTAATGTCGCAACCGAAGCTCAATGCTACCCGCTCCGGCCAACAAGCTTCACTCCCCAGCCCGCGTCGCGGCAACCCTGGACGTGTGGCACAATCGTTGAGGGGTCCGTCCACTGCTTCTGCCGGCGGCAGTCGTAGCTCAGCGGTTTGAAGTAGCAAGGCTCCATGGACACGTCCTGGCCGCACGGCGGATCGGCCGGTGCCGAGCTGTTCGCTGGCTTGTACAACACCCACGGCCTCATGCCGCCGAGCCCCTGCGCCACGTACCCGAACGTGGACATGCTGCTGGTGACCAGCACGTCGGTCAGGCTCAGCAGGTACATCTCGGCCCACGCCTTGGTGTCGTGCGACGTGGCGCCGGAGCGCTGGAACTCCTCGTGGCTCGGCTGGTGCACGCTCACCGCCTCCCCGGTCGCCGTCGCGTGCTCCCAGTACATGCTCTTGAGCTCGTCGTAGTACCAGGACTTGAGGGAGGTGACGATGACCGATACCGACTTGGCACCGGGGTCCGGCGACATGGGCTCTCTCGTGGCGAGCACTTCCGGCAGCAGGTTCTCCTTCTGCGTGCATGACGTGATCTGCTGCAGGAGCGCCGGCGAGTCAGGCAGCGCGCCGAAGATGCGCACCTGGATGCCGACGCGCTGCTGCGCCGCGGCGAGGTAGGTGTTGTAGTAGCGCGTGACGAGGCCCCAGACGTGGTTGCTCGGGTGGAACAGGTACCGGCCGAGGTGGTGGAACACGGCGTCGGGCTCCGGGAACAGCTTGTCGAGCTCCTCCCGGAACGCCGGTACGAGGAACAGCCCCGGGACGATGTAGTTGTCCGTCCTCATCACCAGCCACTGGACGCGCCGGAGCAGCCTCTGGTCGTCGTCGCAGAAGAAGTACTTGTCGTCCATGGTGGCGTCGTGGTTGAGATGGACGTACGCGAACGCTGGCAGTTGCGCCGTCGAGACGTCGTCGGCAGCGTCGCCTCCGATCACCTTGTCCTTCACCATGTTCCCGTACCGCTCGGCGGTGTCCATGTTGAAGTTGGTGTAGTTCGTCAGCGGGAAGCCGGCCGGCGGCAGCAGCCACGTGGCGCCGAGGAACGGCTCGCAGAAGAGCTCGTCCACGGCGTTGCTGGGGTCGACGAGGAGGACGCGGTCGGTGAGCAGCGCGTACAGGAACGCCGACGCGGCGGCGAGGATCCGGTTCCCGAGGCCGCGGTAGGAGATGGAGACGATGTACGAGCACTCGGGCGACGCGACGCTCTTGCCAGACCTGAGCTGCTCCAGGGCTTTGCTGTAGGCGGCCGTGCCCGGGCCGCACCGTCTTTGCAGGGCCTCCTGCCGCCGCAGCTTGGAGATGAGATACGGGGAGGCTCGCCTGCCGGCGTTCCGGCGGTACGTGGCGGATTGGTACCTGCTGTGGCAGGATTCCTCGTGGAAGCCGTCGATCAACAGGCCGCCGTAAAGCCTGTCGTTGTGTGCTCTCCTCGGGTGCAAGAAGGAGAGATCGTTTGAACCTGCAAACCAGTAAACTTGTATTCCAGTCAAAATGGTTTCAAAGTTCTTCATAAGATTCCTTTTTAAGAAAGACTTCATTTGAATCATTTCCACTTTGTTGACCAGTAACATACTTAATCCAAACACTCTGTGTCAGACAGAGGTATTTACACCTGAAAAACGAGAGATTATACTCGTACATTTTCCAAAGGTAAAAAGGATGATAAGTACCTTGGCGCAAGCCGGCTACGGCAGTCTGGATCCACGCCCCTGGCGCTCCAATGTTGCGCCCGCCAACGAAGATGAGGAGGAGCGGCACGGCCATCAGAACGGCGGCAAACACGAAGCTGACCGCCTTGCTCCACCGCTTGTCGTCGTCGGCCAGCTTCTCCGTCTTCGTTGCCTCCATGAACCGTGAACCGCGCCGCGGAGTCCCTTTATTCCCCAGGCAGCGACGCCCTCGCTGAACGCCGGAACTGACCAATATGGATCTTTGTTGCCGGAGGCGCAGCTGTGGTTGCATACCAATGGAAGTCTACCAAGTGTGAAGCGTTCAACTCCTCGTAGTGCTTCACGATGCAGCGTTGGAGTTGGGACTACCAACTTCTCGAGGAATCCTCTGGACATGCGCGGGTTTGGGAAATGCTGCTGAATATTGCACTACGGGAAAACGGAAATACGCCGTGTGTTTAGCTGTTTGTCGAGTGCCTTTTGTCGGGCACTCGGCAAACAATATGTTTGCCGAGTGCCTCGTCATCGGCTCTCGACAAACAACACGCACACGGTACTCCAGATGTTTGCCGAGTGCCGCGCACCTGGCGTGCCAACACCAGAGGCACTCGGTAAACACGCAACACACGGTACTCCATATGTTTGCCGAGTGCCTCCGTTAGTGGCACTCGGCAAACAATTTGTTTGCCGAGTGACTAACGTTGGCCCTCGGCAAAATATTTTTTTTTCTTTATTTTTTCTCACAATTTTTATTTGTGTGGTGGATGTATGTATGAATGTTGCTTCATGCAAAAGTTTGGTGATTTTTTCGATCCGTTTGGTATATTTAAGGTGTTTATGACATATAAAGCATATATTGAAAATAATTCAAATTTGAACTTTAGGTGATTCAAATAATAAAATATATTCACGCAAAAGTTGATATTCATGTTCTTGAGTCCAATGTAAGGTCTTAACCATGAAATGAACTGAAAATTCGCTCATCTTGTACATAAAATATAAGTGCGAAGATGGGGTTGAATAGTATTTTAATTTTATAGAATTCAAACAAACTCTGAAAATTATGAGACTCGCGCGGGTATCATGAAATCATACGTGGAGGCCATGATAAATCGTAGAAAAAATTTCGCTAAAGTTGTCACGTACATTGTTTAGAAACCAAAGCTTCCCCGAAGAAGATCAAGAGACTTATGAAGTGATCGTTTAGATTTCGAACCAAAACGAAAATCACATTATGGTTTCACTCCAAAACATTTTTTTTTAGTTAACAAAACATAAGAAGTATATGTCTACAAAATTTCGCATTTTTTTGAATTTATTTCGAATTTCTAATTTTTTTTTAAGATCATGCTGAAAATGTTTGCCGAGAGCCGTGCCTAAGGCTCTCGGCAAAAAATATTTGCCGAGTGCCTCTTTGTTTGCCGAGTGCCTTCAGATCTAGCACTCGGCAAACTTTTCATATATCCCCCGCCGCGGCCGCCTTTTCTTTCTTCTTCCTTATCCTTACCCGACGCGCCGCCACCCACGCAGAGCAGCTCGCCGGACGCCGCCGCTTCCCTCCCCCGCTGCCGCGCCGCCCTCCGCCTCCTCCCCCGTTGCCGCGCCGCCCTCCGCCTCCTCCCCCGCAGCTCCGCGCGCCGCCTTCCGCCCTCCACCGCAGCGCCGCCGCCCTCCACCGCTGCACCGCGCGCAGCCTCCCCCTCCCCCTCCGCCTCCCCCTCAGCCTCCCCCTCCACCGCACCCTCCCCCTCCCCCTCGACCGCAGCGCCGCGCGCCGCCGCCCTCGACCGCAGCGCCGCGCGCCGCCTCCCCCTCCCCCTCCGCCGCGCCGCCTCCCCCTCCCCCTCCCCCAGGACTGGCCCCCGCTCCCCGGGCCCGACGCCGCCGCCCCCGACGTCCTCCCCGGGCCCGCCGCCGCCGCCCCCGACGTCCTCCACCGGCCTGCAAGGTGAGCTTGTTCTTTTCTTTTTCTTTTTCTTTTTCTGTTTTTGTTAATACTAAAATATGAAATAATTGCTTGTATGTTTTTTGTTTTTGTGAATAAATGAAATGGATTTCTTGTGAAATATGAAATGAATTATGAAATGGAATGAAATGAATTATGAAATGGAATAAAATGAATTATGAAATGGAATGAGGTGAATTATGAAATGGAATGAAATGAATTATGAAATGGAATGAAATGGAATGAAATTTGAGTAATTGTTGATGCTTTGTCATCAATTCGATGTGGTACCCGGCCATCGTGCCGTTGATTTAAATTGGATTGTGATTGCCGGTCATCGCGCCGTTGTTTCCTTGCAGGTTTTGGGAACCTCACCGTACAAGGGAGGTGCTGTCAAAATTTTGAATTGACGGCTTTATGTTTCTTTCTTTGCAGGATAGGAGATGCTTTTCCACCGTCTTCCACTCATCACTTTGCGGGACAGCAAGGTGAGACATAAAAGACCCCCCCCCCCCCCCCCCCCCGCCCTTTTCCATTTCTGTTTGTAGGTAACGCCCTCACCGTACATAAAAGACATAAAAGACATAAAATTTTGAATTGACGGCTTTATGTTTCTTTGTATGCTTCTATCTGAAATCTTGTGTTAATCATGTAATATCTTCTTCTTGCAGAATATATCCGTTGGATCCAACAATCAGCCGGTTTCCCCTCCCAATGCTTGGTCACCGTTCCCTCCTTATCCTCGCCCTCCTCCGATGTAGGTTGTAGTTGTATTTGTACTTCAATTGCATGAACCAACTAGTTGTGTTTGGGGATGTCAAGTTGAAACATTTCTATGTGTACTTGGAGATAAATATGTGTTTGTGATGGATTTCTATGTGTTTGTGGTGGTTTCTATGTGTTTGTGGTGATTTCTATGTGCTTGTGATGATATATATGTGTATGTGATGATGGTGAGCATATATGTATGATTTGGTGTGATTTTGGTCCAGGTTGCAGTGATTTTAAATATTTTATTGCAATCTGTCGATTTTTTTTGCCGAGTGCCTCAGTTTTTTGCCGAGTGCCAAAACTGAGGCACTCGGCACATGTGCCATTGTTTGCCGAGTGCCAGGCCTGGCACTCGGCAAACTTTCCCTGGCACTCGCAGGCCTCTGGCACTCGGCAAATTTTTTTGGTTTGCCGAGTGCCTGCCGTTAGGGCACTCGGCAAACCCTTTTGACGGCCGTTTCTCTTCGTCTCGTTACTTTATTTTGCCAAGTGCCTTTTCGACACTCGGTAAAATCTTTGCCGAGTGCCCGACAAAAAGCACTCGGCAAACCCGGCTTTGCCGAGAGTTGTTTGCCGTCCGGTGTTTGCCGAGTGTAATACTGGCTTTGCCGGGGTTTCCCGTAGTGTTGGCATACAACCATCACGTTTGAGTCGATGCGAAATCTACATGTGAAATGTCTTTGCTAGCACCAACTAAATTACTCAAAGTAAATCCTCGTAGTAACAATTGACAATTTTCTTGGTGTTGTGGTTCGTGCCCATAGTCTTTGGTTTGCACGTTACGCATCAATTGCTCGGGGATATGCAGAAAAATATTATTAATTAATACTCCGTGATGTTTGTTGCTTGTACAAAGTTTTCCACCGAAATTCACTGTGCATCGATTCCATCAGACCTTTTTTTTTTTTTTCCGAAAAGATTCCATCAGACCTTTAATTGATAGCACAGTTGACTTTGTAAATTCGGTCTCCATTTCTTTTTGGTTTTCTCTTGTTGAAAATATTTGATTTATACTATCAAAAACTTTACAGCCGACACCCTATTGCAGATCCGCCGACACCGCAAAGCTGAGAACCTAGAGAACGCCACTTTGACAGTTCTTTGTACCGCCCCTTGCAGTTCTCCCTTTAGCACCAACGGTAGATAGGAATCAAATCAGAAGAACTGCGTGTTATTATATTAAAAAGAAGACATTAACAAGTACAATATCATGCTCTAATGAAGGTTAGTGTTTTATGTTACATTCATACCAGTTATAATTTGACTCTACCATTCTCTTCTCATGCCTAAGTTCACGTGAGCTGTCTTAGTTTTTTTTTTTTTGCCCCCGCCATCATCAACATGTTAGCTTCGTCCTTGATGTCACAGATCAGCATACATGTTTGTGGTTGCATGGCATCGAAGACACAACAATTTCGGTGCTTCCAGATCTCCCAAGCCACCAGGATCACTAGCGTGTTGAATCCTTTTCTCTTCTCTCGGCATACTCTCCTACTGGCCCTTCTAAAACCAATTCATGTACAACGGAAAGACCTAGAGGTAACAATAAAAAAATGCATAATCTGTAGATGGATTTGTACGTATAGCCACTTCAATCGTGCTCCTCGTTTCTCGAATGGAAGAAAAAAAGTATCTTCTTTCTGGGAACGTGCTAAACCAGAAATTTTTATGTTCGTGATTCTTCATCCACCAATGCAGAAAAGTTTATGGGCAACAGGTCAGCACAAAATGATTCATCTTGTATCACAACACGTGTTGTATCTCTAAACGCATGATGGAATGGCGGGAGCCAACTGCCACTCTTTCGCCGCCTTCCCCGTCGCCGTCGGAGAGAGGACCAGTCCGACCGCCGGTGCACATCCCATTAAAAAAAAACATATGTTGTATCTCTAAACGTCTGAAGGCATGGCGGGAGCCAACCGCCGCCCTTTCGCCGCGTGCCCTGTCACCGCCAGAGAGAGGACCAGCCCGATAGCCGAGGCACGTCCCGTAACTCCCCAACACTCTGACGCTCCTTACCTGAGGTTGCGCACTCGTCGTTGAAGCCCCGACACAGTGCCATGGCCTGAGGGAGCCCGCACCACCCCGATCGCCGTCACGTGCAGTGGCGAAGCCACATGAGCCTTCCCGAGTGAAATGGCACCAGGATAAAAGGCTAAATTTAGTCATTTAACACTAATCTTTTACTTAAATGGTATCACCCAAACACAATTGTTGGCACTTATTACGCAGTGGCACTCGGGTCATCGGACTGCTAGCTTCGCGACTGACTCACGTGTACAGACTACAGAGGGATGGGCACAGGGAAAGCCACGGCCGCTCTCTGCACACCTTCGGCTGTCGCTCCCCAACTCGGCTCAGGTCCGCAGGGCGGCCACCGTAATTGTTCCTTCCATCCCTGTTGTGCCCCCAGGCTGTGTAGAGATCAAGCCCCCGCGGCCATAACCAACCTCGACCCCACCGCAAAATCCGCGAGGCCCGGTGAGCCATCGTTCGATTCCTTTTGCAATGGCGCCGGCTCAGATCCGTAGGACTGGCGACCTAGACTAGCGCCACAGCATCGCTCTTGTGTAAGCCGCTGTCTCCCCATTGGAGCCGCTGCACAAGAACTGAGGCGGTGCTTACAAGCATGTCTTCCAATTCCTAAAGAGATGAGACGTGCATATACAGATGAGAAGGGAAAAATTACAGGGCGCGGTGAAAAATTACAGGGAAGGACAGGAAGGGAAAGCTCCTGTGAAAGCAGCCACTGCTTCCTTGCAAGCGAGGTGTTCGATGAAATTCCACTACTGACGAGTGCGACGTGAGCTCTGTCTACTGTGGTGGAGCTCTTGACTTCCTGTTAGTTTACCTCTAAAAAGAGAGGTGAAAGTCAGGTATGATGTGCTGCTCTTGTGATTCAACCACAGCTTCAATTATCTACGGAATAAGGTCTTTCAGAAGAGAAAAATTGAATATGGTTACCTTGCAGCATTCTTCCTCGTGAGTATTTCATTTGTTGTATGGATTGATGTTTGATATCAAGTTTAGGTTAAATAAAAGGTTCTCTTGATCAGAGCAGGATAACTTATTCTCTTTGATGTAGAGTCACTGTAATTTACCCATCTTGGGTCTGCCTCTATATAATGTGCCATAAGAGGGGTAGTGTGTATGCGAGCTTGTCTAAACATTTGTACCAGGACTTTTCTTTTGAGGTGGTTAATTACTGACGTTCGCACTAATACTTTTTCAATATCCAAGGAAATGAAATATCCAAGTCTCTGAAAATGATTTCACATGTAAGCGGCAGATTATATCCGAATCATTTTGCAGTATATACTCTCAATTACAATCTGTCAGGCAATTCATGGATACATTGTTGCAAACTTCAATAGGAATCCATGAGTTCTTATCTTTCCTTGTGTTTGTTCAACTGGAATTCAGGTACTTAACATTCTCAGAAATTTAGACAAGGACATATGTGTGAAGCATCTCACAAGAATAGTAAAACTGTACACTCTAGAAAAAATATCGAGTTACTGCACATGTGGGATTGTAATTTTTCAACACATAATTTGCACGTTTTCTCCTTCCAAAATTTCCGAGGAAAAAGAAGATTTTTTTTTGCATATTTGTTTAGCTAAAATTATGAAAATATTATTTTTTTTCTCTTGAGGCCGGCAGCTAATACAAAGAACATGATATCATTTATGTTCCCTTTGAGATGATTCTCATTGATATCATAACCTTACACTATGCATGGTGATGGCAGAGTTGAGGCAGTGCAAACAATGCACACAACAGCAGGATGATAACTGGAGCCCTGTGTATATGACATCAATTACTGGCCGCTATTATTTCTCAACGGGAGCCCGCATCTGATTATATATACTACATGTCTCAGGCCAAGATCCCCAGACTAGCTAGGAAACGACAGAAGGCTATATAAAAGGTAATAACACAGCATTATGCTAATTTCTCTTAACAGTTTTAAAGAGGCTTGCAGTAATGTACTGGTAAAAGATCTCTTTCATAGTTTCTCTTTTAGATCTTCATAACAAGGGATCATAATAGAGCCTTAAGACTTGATGTGTGAAAATGTAGGTTCTTCTGGACATGAATGGTGTTCAGTTCTCAAGCCTGAGTGAAGTTGCTTTTCTGCTCTATTACCAGAAGATGCCAGCGTGCTTAACCAAAGAATCATGGGGAAGCTACTTAAATTGGCGGAGCGCATAATCAGATCTATGCTTGGTACGTACTGGACAACTAAAAAGAATGTTTCATTTTTTTTTTCTTTTTTGTTATAGTGATGTTGCAAGCACTTCAGCTGTTCAACACCGCTGCAAATATGAATGTCTTCCTAACGTTACAAGATTAGAACAATCGAAATATATCATCCTTATGTTTTATTACTAATATTCCAATTCGTCTTCTATAGCATATACATTATGCAAAGCGTTGTAAACGTTTTCCATAACGCTTGCAATACTTCACAGAAAAGTGTGAGCTTTTCAAGAGTGCCAACACCTGTTACGTATTTTTTCTTTACAAAGAATAAAAAATGTTTTGCAGAACTGATGAGAAAGGAAGCCAAGGAGGAAGTAAAATCTGTATGGATGATTGAGAGTGAAAATTTAATTATAGATTGCTTAGTTAGCAAATCTATGACTAAAGTAATCAGTAATCATATTACGATGGGGATTGAATCTTTCGCAAATCTGTTTGAAATCCATTAAACAAGTAAAGAATCACTCAATGCATGCCACAAAAGTCATATGGCGCACAACGGGCGCGCTAATTTTCTAGTAAATCCTTGTTGTCCTTGACATAGGCGATCGTACTAGTCATTATGCTTCTCTTCTTCTTTGGCAACGCGTTGAAGCCACCAACGTACGAGCTTAAGCTACGATGATTGAACGAGCTTCAAACCCCAGCTCCTGTCGATGCAATGCTTGACCTGTGGCACAATATTGCCGGTGTCCGCCACATTCTTCAGCCTGCAGTCATAGATCGGCGGCGAGTGGAAACACGGATCCATGGACACGTCCTGGCCGCACGGCGGGTCCGGCACTACACTGTTGTTCTCCGGCCTGTACATCACCCATGGCCTCAGGTCGCCGAGCCCCTGCGCCACGTACCCGAACGTCGACCAGGCGGTGGTCACCAGCGTGTCTGTCAGGCTCAGAAGGTAAATCTCGGCCCACGCCTTGGCGTCGTGCGACTTGGAGCCGAACTGCTGAAATTCTTCGTGGCTCGGCTGGTGCACGCTCACGGCCTCACCGGTGGCCGCTGCATGCTCCCAGTACATGCTCTTCAGCTTCTCGGAGTACCAGGACTTGAGGGAGGTGACGAGAACAGCAATAGACTTACGGCTTGGCCCCGGCACCACGGGCTCTGTTCCACTGAGCCGTTCTGGGAGCACCCCATGCTTCTGCGTGCACTTGGTAATCTGTTCCAAGAGCGCCGGCGAATTCGGCTGGCCGCCGAAGACGCGCACCTGGATGCCCACCCGGTGCTGTGCCGTCGCGAGGTAAGCGTCGTAGCACCTCGTGATGAGGCCCCAGACATAGTTGGTCGGGTGGAACAGGTACCGGCCGAGGTGGTGGAACACGGTGTCCGGCTCCGGGAACAGCTTCGCGAACTCCTCCTGGAATCCCCTGTCCAGGAGCAGCCCCGGCACGATGTAGCTGTCCGTCCTCATCACCAACCATGGGATGTTCTGGAGCAGCCCCTGGTCCTCGTCGCAGAAGAAGAACTTGTCGTCTTGAGTGGCGTCGTGGTTGAGATGAATGTACGCGTACACGGGCAGCTCCGGCACATCACCAGCGTCGGTGGTGACGACTTTGTTCTTCAACATGTTTCCATAGCTCTCGGCTGTGTGGATGCTGAAGTTGGTGTAGCCCGTCAGAGGGAAGCCCGGTGGCAGCAGCCACGTCGTGTTGGGGAAGGGCTCGCAGAACAGTTCGCCCATCTCGTTGCTGGGGTCGACGAGGAGCACGCGGTCGGTGAGCAGAGCGTAAAGGAACGCCGCAGCCGCGGCGAGGATCCGGTTCCCGAGGCCGCTGTACGAAATTGAGACGAGGTACTTGCACTCAGGCGAGGCCATGGCGCCCCCGGTTCCCGACCTGAGCTGCTCCAGCGCCATGCTGTAGGCGACTGTGCCCGGGCCACACCTTTGTTGCAGAGCCTCCTGCCGCCGGAGCTTGGTGACGAGGTACGCAGAAGGCGTCCTGCCGGGGTTGCGACGGTACATGGCGGATTGGTACCGGCTGTGGCAGGATCTCTCGTCAAATCCGTCAGCCAATAGGCCGCCGAGACGCTTGTCGAACGATCCTTCCTGCCGGTGCAGGATGGAGATATCGCCCGAACCTGACAGAAACATAAATGAAAAATCCTCAGTCAATCAACATTTGCATCGCAGTTTGGAAAAATTCTCAAATGTACGTGCAAGTCTCGGTGCAGCGACGTGCAGCACGGACGGCGCATAATTTATCATAAACATGAACAAAGCTAAGCCTACCGCTGAGCAAGGAGCTGATCCAGACGGCCGGCGCACTGGTGCGCGCGCCGAGGAGGAAGACCATCGGCAGGACGGTCATGACGAATGCCACTAGCACGAAGGTGGCCGCCCAGGCCCAGCACCGCGGTCTCTTGGTCCGCGGCTGGAACGCCAGCGCCGCCGCCTCGGCGTCCATCCAGCGACCTGCCGCCGAGAGCTGATGCTCTTTTCGCTGCGGCGCGGCGCCATTCTTGGTTTCGCGTTGCCGCATTGGTCGGCTTGTGTTGTGGTCAGGATGAGGAGCCTGCCTAGCGTTGCGCTTATGTGTGAGTGCGACTTTGGAGCGCCTTGCAGCAGCTCCGGTGACGGTGTGGGCGGGGCTTCGATCAGGGAGTTTGTTGCGTATAAAACTGGCGCTCCCGTTGGCCTGTATAGTCAGTCAGATTGATTAAGACTGATGATAAATCTTAGCAATACTTTTTTCTTTCTGCAGATTTTGCACACGGAGGACATCAGCATTTTGCTTCGATACAATTTGGTACGGAACTTTTGTCATGTATTAGGGAAAGAAAAAAAACATAATAACTTCCTCTGCTTCCTGATTATTGAATTCAGATTGTTAGTTGAGGAAGGTGACGTACAATTTTGTCCGTATCTCAAAAATTATGCAAACTACAATAATATGCCTCCAATAACCTTATTGAGGACACTGGCTTAACCTGAAAAAATCCATCAAACGCAATCAGTTGATATATCAACAGCAACATCATTTTTTTTGTGAATTGCAATAAGTACGTTTGTATCCCTTCAGTTTTGAACTTGTAGTCAAGTTCAATCCTTGAAATCCATGAATATAATATTCACAATGGAAACAAGTATTACATGAATGTAGTAACCTAATAATTATGTACTACTCCTAGTGTCTATGGTGTATCAGGATATTAATTTATTCGGTTAAATTAAAAAAAAACTATAATATTATCATATTGCCAACACTTGAAATGTGTCAAAGTTCATAAAGAAAGGTCGAATGAAACAGAATGCAAAATTTCGGATCATCTGTAAAATGCGATGAACATTGTAAACAATGTAGCTATTTGTAAAACTCTGATATTGGTGAAATAAATCATGAACAATTGAAATTTAACAGTGACATTGCCGATTTAAATAACAGTGCTTCACATGTTTCTAGTCAGTCCATTCGCACGGGTTGACAGCTAGTTTATCCCAATACACATAGGATAAGTTTATCGACACTATACAGATCATCTCTGCCCTTATTTATACCAATATACATATATATAGGATAAGTTTGCTAAGACATCGCTATACAGATGACTTATTAAATACTAGCGTTATGCATACTTTTAACCCGTACTTGCATGGGCACAACGTTGTTTTGACTAAAAAATTGGTTCTTCAAGCTAACTGAAAACTCCTAGAACTTATGTTGGTTCAACAAAGCCGATAAATCCATCATCTTCTATGTTTGCGTTGAAACCACACCAATGCACAAGCATTGAACAAGCTGTTGGTTCAGCTACGATGATTGAACAAGCTTCAAACCCGAGCTCCGGTCGATGCAATGCTTGACCTGTGGCACAATATTCCCGGTGTCCCCCACATGCTTCAGCCTGCAGTCATAGATCGGCGGCGAGTGGAAGCACGGATATATGGACACGTCCTGGCCGCACGGCGGGTCCGGCACAACACTGTCGTTCTCTGGTCTGTAAATCACCCACGGCCTCAGGCCGGCGAGCCCCTGCGCCACGTACCCGAAGGTCGACCAGGAGGAGGTCACCAGCGTGAACGTCAGGCTCAGCAGGTAAATCTCGGCCCACGCCTTGGTGTCGTGCGACTTGGAGCCAAACTGCTGAAATTCTTCGTGGCTCGGCTGGTGCACGCTCACGGCCTCGCCGGTGACCGCCGTGTGCTCCCAGCACATGCTCTTCAGCTTGTCGGAGTACCAGGACTGAAGGGAGGTGACGAGAACAGCTTTGGACTTACGGCTTGCCGCCGGCATGACGGGCTCTGTCCCAGTAAGCAGTTCTGGGAGCAACCCATGCTTCTGCGTGCACTTGGTGATCTGTTCCAGGAAATCCGTCTGTTCCAAGGGCGCCGGCGAATCCGGCAGCCAGCTAAAGACGCGCACCTGGATGCCCACTCGCTGCTGCGCGTGTTGGAATTGACCTCAGTCAATACCTAATTGGACCGAAAGGCCCACCTTAAGCCCAACTCGTCCCTGTTAGTTGCCTTGATCGGGAGGCAAACCTCAGGCCACGTTTGGGCCCGGCCCCATGCCTACAGCACTTATAAATATGAGGGAAAACCTCTGGTTAACCCTAATCTGTGATTAACTCACGAAATTAAGCCTAGGGTTCCTCGTAACCCTAATTCTACCGATCCCTAAGGTGCTGGAAGGTTCGGAAGCCGGTGTTCCTGTTCTACATCGACTTGCTGCTGTTCTTCTACATCTGCAGAGCCTCTACACCTCTTCAGCCATCAACAATGGCTGAAATCATGACGGGTAAGTCAATTCAGTGATTAGATTTAAGTTTCTAGGTGTGATCTAATGATTGACTGGTTGATCCTATTAAGTTAGTGATAATTAGTTCTATCAATTGGTATCAGACGCCTTAAACTAGTCTGTTAGATCCCCTAGTTTAAGTTTAAGTTTCGTTTAAGTGCTAGATTGCATCTTGATTAGTCTTAAGCTCTTGATCTAGCACTGTACAGAGATGATTAGTCATGTTTTAGTCAAGATTTAAGTTCAGTTAGTTAGATCCTTACGCAAATTGTTCATGTTTTAGTCTTAATTCAATCTGCGCAGTAAGCTTTCATATTTTAGATGCCTAAGATCACTAAGGTTCTCATTAGATTAAGATCAATGTTCAAATTCTACGGCAAATTAAGCATCTAGGGTTTGGGGTTCTTGATCTGTTCGTTCTAGCATAAGACACGCAAACCCAAACCCTAACTAAGATTGAGATTAAGTTAAGATGAGGGTTACCTCATGATGGGCGCTCCGTCGTGGCCGTCGCCGCGCACGGACTTCGCCACCTTCTCACCAGCCGCCGACGAGGCACCGCGTGGCATTAGATTCGCCCGCGGGGTTCGCACCGGCGACCGGACCCGGCCGCGCGACATCAGTCTCGCCGCGCGCCATGCAAGCATGCCCACTGGCTTGACGTTGTGCCGCCTCAGCTTCGCACCGCCGTGCCGTGCGCCGGCGTGCCGTTCCCTTCTCCCACTGGTCGCCGACGAGGTATAGCGCGCATCAGATCCGCGCGCCTCGCCGTGCACCGGGCTCGGGCCGTGCGGCATAAGCTAGCCGCACGGGCGCACCTGCGTGGCCGTCGGCTTGAGGGTGGATTGCCACCGTCGTCGCCGCGCCGCCGGCGGGCTTTCCGCCACCGCGCGCCACCGAGCCCCATGCCGCACCTTGCCTTAAGGGCGCCGCGGTGGAGGACCTCGACGGTGCCGCGCGCGATCACTCGCACGCGTGCGCCGGCGAGATCCTCCCCGTAGCGCCATGGCGGCCGGCTGCACGCGGACCCCTCGCCGTTCTTCGGACCGGAGCGAGGAGAGAAGAGTGAGGGAGCGGGGCGAGTGAGTGTGCTAGGGTTTCGCCGCCGCCGCCCTCACCGTTTTTGTTCAAGCGCCGCGCGTCCTCCATCGTCGGATCACCTCGGACGACCGAGATCTGAGCGGGCGCTCGCGCGGGCGACGCACTGGGCCGAATCGGCGGCCTGCCGGTTGGTTTTCGGGCCTGTGGCCCGACACCCTTTTAGCCAGCCCGACGCATGTCGCGCATCGGGCCGCGCCAAAAGTCGTGCGCATGGGCCGCGTCCCACCGCGACGCGCCACGGGCCGCGCCAAATTTCGTGCGGGCTGTCTGCGGGCCGATTTTAAGACACAGGCCGAAATAAGTTTTCGCATTTTTAGCTTCAGGCCCAAATCTGTTTATGTTTTATCATTTACAGAAATAAATAAAGTTAAGCATTATTGCCTTTTTGAATTTGCCTAAGAATAAATTAAGAGGTTCTATACTTTGCTGCAAATTTTGTAAGTGATAATTAAGTTTTCATTGCAGTAAAATTCCTCATAATTTTCTAAGTTTATTTTGGCTCATTTTTCCAAATATTTTTTGGGAAATTGATTAAGCTAAATTCTCAAGAATATTTTAGTAGCAATATTTATTTTGCTAACTAAGCTTCCGCTGTCATTTTGAGAATATATATATGCTCATCCAATATTAAGTCCTATTAAGAATATTAAGTCTTATTAGCTTTCATGAGCATAATAATTTAAGTTTAAGACCAATTTAGCTCTTAAGTTGAGCTACAAATTTTGGGAATTTTAACATGTACTATGTACATATTTTCATAAGTACCATTAATTATTCTGTTTCACAGAATCATGAGTTAGTCATTTAAGTAATTAGCAAGATTATTAAGATTTAAGAGTCTTCCCCTAATGATCAACATAAGTTTTCTCTGCGAAATTAATGTGGTTGGGAAATCATTTCATTAAGTAATGCTCAGTATAAATGACTCTTTTCTCACCATGTTTAAGACATTATTTAAGATTGTATTAGATTATTAAGTTGAGAATCGTCTTATTATTTATTCAATTATTTTGCTGAGAATTAAGTTTGATCTTTAAGTTTGCCTATAAGACAGTTGCCTTTTTGCTTTACATTAGTAAGTTTAATGCTGCTTTTCTTTTTAAGTTAAATAAGTTTCGCTTGTTTTCCCCATCGGTGATGCAAGTTGTTACTTAATTTTGCATGATTATAATCAGACCACCGTAGGGTTATTTTCATGATTAGTGCATCTTATTGTACTATTTAAGTTTAAGTTTTAAGATTATTGTGATATTTTTCCATCATGCCTCAAGAGTAATAAGAAATGCATAAGTTTGCATTCATTAAGTGTGCTCTAAGATTAAATAATGCATCTTTTGCGTTATTTTTGCTATAAGTACTAGCACCATCCTATTAGCACATTAAGATATTTACTAAGTACCATTATTTGGTTTTCTCATTTTTAGATAAGAGCCACATGAAGAACATTAAGCCCTTCAACGGCATTGACTTTCCTTTATGGAAAGAGAAGGTCCAAAACATTCTCAAGTTTCTGGAGCTTGATTATGTACTTCATACCGTCGAGCCGCTCCCTCCCTCTTCTAGCATTGAGGTTTATGCTGAGGATTATGCTGAGAAGATGTATGAATATCACTTCAAGTTAGAGATATGGGAGCGAGACAATAAGCTTGCCAAAAAGATCATCATGCGTTCCATCTCAGCTTGCATAAGAGGGGAATTTTATAGATACGAGGACACAACGGCTAGTGGACTCCTCTACTTGATTGAGTTAGATCATAAGAGAGTTTGCACAAAATTCCTCATCAAAAGACTAACCACCTCGCACTATGATGGATACAGTGGATTAGCAAGGCACATTTGCAGCATGTGTGATATTGCTTATAAGCTCAAGTCTTTTGGAATGGACATCTCTGATTCTTGTATAGTACATTATATTAGTGAATCCATAAAATCGGGGGAGTGATCCTTAGATTTTAGTTGAAGTTTTATTCCTAAGAACTTCAATTAGAATTAGTTAAAGGATTTCATAGTTAGCATGATGGTCTTCAGTGTACCTTAGTGAAATCTTTTGGTTCAATATATCATCGTTTATGAGTATATTTCTCTCTAAGTTCTGAAATTATCTCTTATATCCTCAGTTTTAAGTTATTATCTCAATTGTTTTTCTACAAGCAAATTTCATAATGCTAATTATGAATCCCTTACACATGTGAGAGTTAGATGAGATAAGTAAAGTGATGAGACCTTGTCGAATATGTGGCACACTCACGTTTAGACCACAAATTCGGGGGGAGAATAGCGTGTCTCATCAATTTTAAAGATACTCCAGATAATAATGTCAATTAAGAATTGCTCTTGTCAATTAAGAATTAATGTTAGAAATATATTTATAAATTCTCCCATGGCATTTTGTCGTTCATAAGATTTAAGGACAAAATTAAGCATAAGATTTTAAGCATAATATAAGTTTTAAGTATGATATACTCGCTATATCTTCGCTATATCTTATTGCTTAAATTAAGAATAAGTTCAAGAGCAACTTTATCATGCAAGACATGATTATTAAAACTACCATTGTGATGGGAGTCTAAACACTCCACAAAGACCAATTGTCTCACTAAGTGTGGTTTTATCCTATATTCTGGCCACCGCTGTTTACGGGATAATTCTCACAGATTGTGTTGCGTCACCCATTTTCTGGCCACCGCTGTTGTGGGTTGGTGCAATGGAATCAGAGACGATTGAAGTATGATTGTGTTCATGATACTGGCCACCGCTGTTTTATGGACATTTAATCATAACTTTACTGCTCTAGTTCATTATCTAGCCACCGCCGGTGTGGGCTAGTGATGGCAAAGCAAGCTGATCAGTGGTATAATAAATGTCGTGCCAAGATAAGTTAAAGAGCTATCATTGTAAATTTATTTTAGATAAGCTTATGGGCCGACACATTTAATATTCTGATTATTCGGAATTCAATGAAAGCTCATATGGAGGAAATGGGAGAGAAGAAATCTTATTGAGATGTAGGATAAGTTTCCTCTATATCGATGATTTAAGATGAGATGTATATATACATACATACATATATGATTTTCTCATATCGTGCCATAAGTGTTTCTCCATTCTTTTCTAACTCTGTTGAGGATCTACATTAGCAGTTCTTCAATAACAGAGACTCGTAAGATTTTAATAATAAGTTAAATTTTGGGCACAAAAGTGAAAGCCTCAGTTATTTCTAAGATTATGTAAAAGAGGTCATAAAAGGGTCTATGAATTTTGAACATAAGTATAGTTCATCTCATAGCAATTTTCTGATGGAGTCAAGACAGCAGACTATAATGGGTCTGCAGATTGTTGAAGAAGTGATTCCAAAAGAAAAATAAGATGTTAAGTTTATAACTCATTATGAGTTTGTACATATCATGGGCAACCGTGATTTATTTTATAAGGTTAAGGTGGATTAATTAAGATCCTGATACTCTGAGGAAATTATTTTCTCCGTAAATTGAAAGAAATAAGCATGCATTCCAAGAAAGGAGAAATGATTTTATCATATCATAAGACACATCTGGTGATGCTTTTCCTAAGTTCTGGGGGAGTATGGCACTTTTGATGGGACCAAAGTGAGTATTGGGATTGTCACTCAAACACAAAAGTTAAGAGAGGCTCTGAAGTGACAATATGTGAATGCAAATATAATTATGCCTGTAAGTTTTGCGTGATATAGCAAATTTATCTTAAGAATAAGGTTAATAATAAGATAAATAGGAAGACGTTCCTAAGGCTTCAGATTGAAGCTACATGCTAAGATCTATAAGACATTGACTTAGCATGACAAGCCGGAATGCTTGACAAAATTTTGTTAGTCTTAGTCCAGAGGAGGTCCACTGGAAAAGGGTGTTTAAAGTTAAAGGCACCAAATAACATGCTTATTTAATTAAGTACTATTCAGATAAGGTTTTGTGAGGGTGTATGGATGTAAATGTGCACAATTAAGTTTTATGTCCTTCATTCTTACAGATATGAGCGATTCTGCAGAAAGCTCTAAAACAAGATTAGCATTGTTTATGTTGATTTTGTATGGCATGTTTCAGACAGGCATATAAAATATATTCCGGTATTATTAAGTCTACATTGATAGTACTCAATGTCACTGTATTCAATTACAGAATTTCTTCAAATAATGACATAGTTGATGGTGTCAAGCCCATTGACAACTATATATTGTTATGTCATGAAAGAAGGTTCCCATGATCAAGTCATTCTAATGCTTTAAGTAAATAGCTAGCAACATGACTAATTGAGGGTGTTATTGCCTATCCTATTTCGCGAAATTAGTATGGATTTGGTGATTAAATCTGAAATATGATTCTGGATGAGGCCGAATAAACAAACTCCCAAATTAAGATTAATAAGTGTTCTATCGAGATACTGTATCAGACTTTGGTTAATTATGTCCCGAGACACCTGTATTGCTTCCGGTGACTGATTCGTCAGGTTTTGTTATGGTATTGAGTGTGAACATAATGTGAACATAAGCTTAAAGTTTAAGATTAAGATTGTTCAATTAAGTGGGAGATTATTGATCTATGTATATCCACCTGCACGTGATCGATAATATGAATAGTGTAAAGAATAAAGTAATGACCTTCGGTCAAGGGGGAGAATGTTGGAATTGACCTCAGTCAATACCTAATTGGACCGAAAGGCCCACCTTAAGCCCAACTCGCCCCTGTTAGTTGCCTTGATCGGGAGGCAAACCTCAGGCCACGTTTGGTCCCGGCCCCATGCCTACAGCACTTATAAATATGAGGGGAAACCTCTGGTTAACCCTAATCTGTGATTAACTCACGAAATTAAGCCTAGGATTCCTCGTAACCCTAATTCTACCGATCCCTAAGGTGCTGGAAGGTTCGGAAGCCGGTGTTCCTGTTCTACATCGACTTGCTGCTGTTCTTCTACATCTGCAGAACCTCTACACCTCTTCAGCCATCAACAATGGCTGAAATCATGACAGGTAAGTCAATTCAGTGATTAGATTTAAGTTTCTAGGTGTGATCTAATGACTGACTGGTTGATCCTATTAAGTTAGTGATAATTAGTTCTATCAGCGCCGTCGCCAGGTAAGCGTCGTAGTACCGTGTGATGAGGCCCCAGACGTGGTTGCTCGGGTGGAAAAGGTACCGTCCGAGGTGGTGGAACACGGTGTCCGGCTCCGGGAACAACCTGGCGGACTCCTCATGGTATCCCCTGTCCAGCAACAGCCCCGGGACGATGTAGTTGTCCGTCCTCATCACCAACCATGGGATGTTCTGGAGCAGCCTCTGGTCCTCGTCGCAGAAGAAGAGCTTGTCGTCCTGGGTGGCGTCGTAGTTGAGATGAATGTACGCGTACACCGGCGCATCACTAGCGACGTCGGTCCTGACAACTTTGTTCTTCAACATGTTTCCGTAGCTCTCGGGGGTGTCGATGCTGAAGCTGAAGTAGTTCAGCGGGAAGCCGGGGGGCAGCAGCCACGTCGTGTTGGGGAAGGGCTCGCAGAAGAGCTCGTCCATCTCGTTGTTGGGGTCGATGAGGAGCACCCGATCAGTGAGCAGAGTGTAAAGGAACGCCGCGGCTGCGGCGAGGATCCGGTTCCCGAGGCCGTTGTACGAGATGGAAACAAGGTACTTGCACTCCGGCGAGCCTGTCACGCTCCTGTTGTCCGACCTTAGCTGCTCCAGCGCCGTGCTGTAGGCGGCGGTGCCGGGGCTGCACCTTCTTTGCAGGGCTTCCTGCCGCCGGAGCTTGGAGACGAGGTACGGCGAAGGCTTCCTGCCGGGGTTGCGACGGTACATGGAGGATTGGTACCGGCTGTGACAGGATTTCTCATCAAATCCGTCGACCAAGAGGCCGCCGAGAAGCTTGTCGAACGATCCTTCCTGCCGCCGGAGGACGGATCCATCGCCCGAACCTGACAGAGCAAATGAAATTGTCAGACAAGTCCATCTGCATTTGCAAATCACGGTGCAGCGAAATGCGCAGAAACATGCATTCGCAAGAACTTGAGCTGAGCCTACCGCCGAGGAGGAAGACCATCGGCGGCACGGTCATGACGAAGGCCACTAGCACGACGACGGCCGCCCAGCACTGCGATCTCTTGGTTGGCGGCCGGAACGCCAGCGCCGCTGCCTCGGCGTCCATCCAGCGAGCTGCCGTTGAGCGCTGATGCTCTTTTCGCTGCGGCGTGGCACCGTGGATGCCTGTCTCGGTTTCGCGTTGCCGCACGGGTCAGCTTTGTGGCCAGGAGCCTGCCTAGTGTTGCGCATATGTGTGAGTGCGACGTTGGAGCACCTTGCAGCAGCTCCGGTGACGGTGGGGCTGACGGACGGTGGGCCGGGATTCAGTCAGGGAGTTTGTTGCGTGTCTGCATTGGCCGGACAGTGGACTACACATGGAATTGATAAGTTCACTAGAAAACTGGCGCACCCGTTGGCCTCTATAGTCAGTCTGATTAAGACTGATGATAAATCTTAGCGATACTTTTTTCTTTTTGCAGTTTTGGCATACGGAGGACATTAGCATTTTGCTTCGATACGATTTGGTAGTTGGTACGGAACTTTTGTCATGTATTAGGGAAAGGAAAAAAAAACGTATAATATCCTCTGCTTCCTGATTATTGAAATCAGATTGTTAGTTGAGAAAGGTGGCGTATCACTTTATCAGTATCTAAAAAATTAAACAAACTACAATAATATGCCTCTAATCACCTATTTAGGAGACAAAACACTGGCTTAATCTGAAACTTCCGTCAAAAACAAAAATAGATATATCCAATGGAAGAAGAAGGCTGTTAAACTCAGATATTCACTATGCATGGAGAGTGGACGAAGCAAGGATAGAACAAAATTCGTCTTCAAACTGATGCACTAAATGCATGCGGTTGCCCGCTATGTTACATTCATGGAACCTGAACTTGTAAGTTGTTGTAACTGATGATGATCTAGCTCTTGGAGCAGAGGCTAGGTCAGAATTCCAGTCCACCAATCTCTTATCAAATCCAGCATTTGTATTCAAGGATGAAGGCGGCAGTTCATGTTTTTTGACTTTGAATCATGAGTTCACCAGAATGCAGACTTTTTAATCAGATAAGTGATTGTATCCGAGAGGATGGTGATCAATCTGCAAAGCCATTTATTGAAGAGTACTGCTATACATCCGACTGAGTCGACCGACTCACATCCGACCGAACAATCGTGTGAACAGCAGCAACGAGTCCAGGAATTCATCTATGAATGCAGCCGCAGATCAAGTGGTCGGAGCTCAGTCGCACAAAACCAGTCGTACCTACAGCATTTTCCTTTATTGAATTACGGAATAAATATATCTTGATAGCACAAAGCGGGCTCCTGACAGCATTTTGTCTTATGTGGTCAGTTCTTGTGTTGACACGTCACTCCTCCTTCTTTGTAGGCTGACTCGCTGGGTTGCCTTCGATTTCGGCAGGCCATTTGATTATGTGGGCTCTTTTCTATGGGCCTAACTCGAATGGCATGTCGCGGTGGCCCATTTTATACTGGTCGTGAGCCCTCTTGGCCCGTGCTCGACCAATTAACTGGGTCGTCTATGGTGCCCCTTTGGTTCTATCAAGAGAGAGATGGCCCGTTGTACTCAACACATATAGATGCCAATTCTCATCCAGGCGCGCGCCGGCCCACCTAGTACATGTCATGGGCTGATCAATCTGCAAATCCGCATCTTGAATTTCTCCCTATGAATAAGATGAACCTATGCGATGGCACGACCAGTAAAAGAAATAAGAATTAGGGATGAAAGCGGTCGGGATCGTTTTTAGTTTCATATTTTTTTCGGTAGCGAAATCGATGGCGGTACTTGCGGAAACAAATACGGCATCACGACATAAATATGCGGTATCGATCGGGAATCGATACTAAATATCGGTAACACAAGGCGAAGGCGGCTCCAGAAGTGCACCCGTGCGATGTTCGGCTCCTCTTGCCGGTGCCATGCTCACAATGCCGACGGCACCGATCCGCTTGAGGGAGAAACGAACTGATCACAGGTGTGCGCACTGGCGGCTACCGATGAGCGATTACTCCCTTTTGTTTTAACGTGATAGGAAGGAGCCTTGATTTCTTTCCCTGATTACATTCGGCTTTCCCGGTGAAGACGATCTTTTTTGGCACGCGGGAAGGTAATGCTAAGATTAGGCTTAGTCCACTCTTGATTTATTGCCTATTTTAATTTGAAATATAATATATATATTTGATTAGTTGGATTAATATAAAATGTAAAATATCAACGGTAATTTCCGGCTTAAAACGGAAATGCCGGTAAAGTCTAAAATCGTTTTCATTTTTGTTTCCACCAAATACTTCCACTTTTGTTTTCATTTTCTTGGTATATCATTTCCAACTACTACGGTCGGAAGAAGTCGAAAACGACCCTCGGTTATCCTATAAATTCCGTTTTTGCTTTCATCCCTAATAAGAATAATGGAAGGAGGAATTTCGAGAACCATGTAGAAATCAAAATTATGGCGAAAATTATAGTATACTAAGACAGTTGCATAGTCAACCAACCACTTAAATTGGCTCAATGTTCCCTCTATTCCTTGTCGTTTTATTCTCTTGTTGCCAACTTCCACGTAAGCTTTTGTATAGTATGTAAAGCAAGATCTCTGCATAGAAATAAATATTGCATCAAACAACACATTGTTCATATTTGATTCTTAATAATTTAATTTCTTTCAATTGTGAAGCCTCTTGAGCCACCAACGTACAAGCTAGCATCAACTACGATGATTGAACAAGCTTCAAACCCCAGCTCATGTCGATGCAATGCTTGACCTGCGGTACAATCTTGCCGGTATCCGCCCCATGCTTCAGCCTGCAGTCATAGAAAGGCGGCGCGTGGAAGCACGGATCCATGGACACGTCCTGGCCGCACGGCGGATCCGGCACTGCACTATCATTCTCCGGCCTGTACATCACCCAAGGCCTCAGTCCACTAAGGCCCTGCGCGACGTAGCCGAACGTCGACCAGGCGGTGGTCACCAGCGTGTCCGTCAGGCTCAGAAGGTAAATCTCAGCCCACGCCTTGGTGTCGTGCGACTTCGCGCCGAACTGCTGATGTTCCTCGTGGCTCGGCTGGTGCACGCTCACGGCCTCGCCGGTGGCCGCCGCATGCGCCCAGTATATACTCTTCAGTTTCTCGGAATACCATGATCTCAGGGAGGTAACAAGAACGGCTTTGGATTTTAAGCTAGGCACTCGCCTGGAAGGATCTGTACCCGTGAGAAGTTCCGGGAGTAGCCCATTCTTCTGCGTGCACTTAGTGATCTGTTCCAAGAGCGCCGGCGAATTCGGCTGGTAACCGAATTCGCGCACTTGGATGCCCACTCGCTGCTGCGCCGTCGCGAGGTAAGCGTCGTAGTACCTCGTGATGAGGCCCCAGACGTGGTTGCTCGGGTGGAACAAGTACCGGCCGAGGTGGTGGAACACGGTGTCCGGCTCCGGGAACAGCCTCGCGAACTCCTCCCGGAATCCCCTGTCCAGGAGCAGCCCCGGCACTATGTAGCAATCCGTCCGCATCACCAGCCATGGGACGTTCCGGAGCAGCCCCTGGTCCTCATCGCAGTAGAAGAACTTGTCGTCCTGCGTGGCGTCGTGGTCGAGATGGATGTAAGCGAAAACCGGCGGCTTCGCCGCCGGCGTATCACCAACATCGGACCTCAAAACTTTGTTCTTCAACATGTTCCCGTAGCTCTCGGCGGTGTCGAGGCTGAAGTTGGTGTAGCTTGTCAGCGGGAAGCCGGATGGCAGCAGCCACGTCGTGTTGGGGAAGGGCTCGCAGAACAGCTCGTCCATCTCGTTGCTGGGGTCGACGAGGAGCACGCGATCGGTGAGCAGCGCGTACATGAACGCCGAGGCGGTGGCGAGGACCCGGTTCCCCAGACCGCGGTACGAAATGGAGACGAGGTACTTGCACTCCGGCGAGGCTATGACGGCCCTGTTACCCGACCTGAGCTGCTCCAGCGCCGTGCTGTAGGCGACTGTGCCCGGACCGCACTTTCTTTGCAGTGCCTCCTGCCGTCGGAGCTTGGAGGCGAGGTACGCCGCAGGCTTCCTTCCGGGGTTGCGACGGTACATGTCTGATTGGTACCTGCTATGGCAGGTTCCCTCTTCAAATCCATCTGCCAAGAGGCCGCCAAGGAGCTTGTCGTACGATCTTGCCGGCCAGTGCAGGGGCGAGCCATCGCCTGAACGTGACAGAACAAGTGAACCCGTCACATATAAGATTGCATTGCAGTGGCCTAGAAAAGTAGAAAGGATGAGATATTCTAAATGCACTGAATATGTGTAGTGGCTATACACACTAGAACATGTAAGGTTACAGAACAGTTCCCAGTCGAATGCAGCGAAGCATTGATCACACAGTGAGGAACTAGCAGCTAAGCTTACCTCCGTGTAAGTGGTTAGCCGTGCCGATCCGGATGGGCGGCGCACTGGTGCGTGCTCTGCCGAAGAGGACGACCATCGGCGGCACTATCATGACGAAGGCCGCGAGCAAGACGTTGATCGCCCAGCGCCCTGGCCTCTTGGCCCGTGGCGTGAACATAAGCGGCGCCTCTTTGTTGTCTAGCAAGCGGCCTGCAAGCGAGGCCGAGCTTTGATGCTCTCTCGCTGGTGCTTCTGCGCCGACGACTACCATCGTCACTTCCAAAGGCCGCTGCCAGCCTAACGTTGAGTCAAGGCTCAAAGCGTACAGCACAACAGCTCCGGCGCCGACGCGGCTGGTGGACGGGGTGCCTGGACGCAGATGAGGGATAGATTAAGCTTAAGTTGAAGAATCCAGCTACGGTTCACGATGTAGCGCCTGAGCTTAGACTGGCAAACCATATGTAGCATGCATGGGTTTTGGAAGTGCTGCTAAATATTGGCATATCATGATTCCATCACGTTTGGCGGAGTCATCATGCTGCAACTTCACTACTCGAAGTAAACGCTCCACTTGTTAATGAATTGCATAATATGTGCAAGTTGCTGTTTACAAAGGCTCCCCACCGGAGTTCGATGCACATCGAGTCATGGATGCTGCCAGGCTTTTAATTGCAGGTCAAATAGATGTTGTACGTTTATAGTGTCCCTAAAGGTAAAGACGATTGAATCTCCACGTCATCTAAGAAGCAACATAAGACTTAATATCGATTCTAAAATAATGACTGATCCCGCATGTCAGTGCCTCGAAAAATGTTAGAGACTGTCACTTGAAGAAGAGTTAGCTCCTCTCTCTCCCTGCTCTCTTTTTGCAATAAAATATAATACTTGTTGTCTCTTAGAGCACCATTAGAGAAGCTCTTAAGGTGTGTTTGGTTAGGTGGCTCAGCAAAGCCCTGCATAGAATCCTATTCAGGCCAGCCCAAGCCAGGCTTTTGCTATGCAAAACCAAAAAAAAAGGCATGTGTTTGGTTGATTGTACTAACTAAGCCTGTCTTGCATTAGTTTCTATTTGGTTTTCTGGTTAACTTGAGTAGGATCACCATGTACTAGATAGGGTGAGTTTTAACTCTCCCAACTCCTCTTCTTCTCCAACTCATATTTCTTTGGAGAATATCACTGTTGTTTGAGCATTTATTATTATACTTATTATTTGGCATGTTAATTTGGCCTGTTGATTCCCTCCCCTATGTCAGATTGTTCTGTTGATTCCCACCGGAGTTCGATGTACATCGAGCCATGGATGCTGCCAGGCTTTTAATTGCAAGTCAAATAGCTAGATATTGTACATTTAGGCACTATGATTTGACTCTGGAACTAAGATGTATGAGGCATGTTCACTATTTCAACAGCTTATGGATAAAGATATAAGTAGCAATTTGGGAAATACCAAAAATGATTTTGGAATTGAGAAAATCTAGTACAAACAGCTTGAGAAAATATGAGCTTAGGCTCCTCCTAATGCAGCATTTGATTTTGTCCAGAGGTGCAGGCCTTGCAATGGTGAAGTGAGCATAACTCAGCTCATAAGGTCCGTTGAGGTGAAACCTACCTAGTCAGGTTCAAGTCCTACACTTAGCACTGGTGACTTCGTGAATCTTAAAAATAGTTTGCCCAGTCTTTTGAAGGCGTTCGTAGAGGTAACTGTACGTGTGTGCGTTCATATGTGTAAGTGTGCATGCATGTATGTAAATATCTGCGTTGGTACTTTTTTCTTAAAAAAAAAGTAGGTCTTGCAATGCATTGTTTCCAAGGTTCAAGCGGACAAACTGTCTTAGAACAGTGGCGTACTCATGGTCCTCTCACCTCTCTTCCTTAATTCCTTTCCACATCACCAAAAATGTAACATGCCATTTCATTTAATGAAAATAAAATTCCCATTAAAAATAGCATTAACGATTATATTATGTATCCATCTAATAAATATATTCAATATTTATACATCCCGACGTATCCCTGTACAGTTTGACTAATCCCAATACTAATTATTTACTTGCAAAAGGATGATGAATTGAACAAGTGGATTACACAGGAGCTGAAAAAGGTTTGACTTTGACTTAGAAAAATTTGAAATTAGAGTTAGATCTTTTTGTTCAAAATAAAGGTTTCCAATTAAGGCCTCTGTAGTCCGTACTGAATGGCACTTGAATCATACATGAATGTCAGAGATAACAAGGTATGACAAAATTTCCCACAAAATTTTTTTCCCAGGGTTTTTTTTCTACCTTAAAAATGATCTTCAAATCAATATGAAACTTTTCAAGTAAGTTCAAAATTGGTAGGGAGGAACTCCTAAGCAGGTCTCTAAATTGGCAACTAAGGATTTACATTTTAACAGAACCAACTGGCAGCTTAGGTTTGAACATCATATCTGCAAGAACTATTACCATATCTACCAACTTTGTCATACGACTTTCCAAACACCTATTTTTTTCTTTGTTGTCATCCTGTCGACTTTGTGGACTCCGTTTGTCGCTGACGTGTGTGGTATATCTTATTTTGTGACCTATCATAAAAAGTTGTATCATTTACTCATCCTTGTTCTCCCCTGGCATAGATGATTGTACTATTCGTCGCTTCGCTTTTTCATTGTACCGAGTCATCATCAGCCTCAGCATCCTCTGTTCTAAAACAATACTAGTAAAAATGCACGTGCGTCACGCACGTGTCTAAAAATTGCATTACTTGGCAGGACCACCGGATTTAAAAAATGCACGTACGTCACCCTAAACCCTACTTGACTACATGTTTAAAATTTAATTAATTTGAAAAGAATATGTATGTAAGACCCCTAATATGCAACTGATAACATATTATATTTGGAACAAAAACACCCGAATTAAGCTAATAAAATTTATATGATCGTTAGATTTGTTAAAATAATAATATTCAAGACACAAAATTTAAAAACTGAAGAGATATCTTTCAATTCATTATCTTCATAAATCAAAAATCTCAAAGCCCAAGGAAATCCATAGTTTATTTTTTTTTGTAACAGGAAATCTTTAGTGCAAGGTTCTTGAAAATTCAATGAGCAGCACAATCTATCTGGCTGGAAATCATGTAATTCCAAAAACTGATCCAAGGAAAACAATTTACATAATAGATGATCGGAAAGGAGGAAAAATGATGTAAATACCGATATGGCATCATGTTATTAATACACAACCAAGTATCAAGGAAGTGGTCCACCCTTACTACGTCGATTTACATCATAGCTAGTTTCACTAATGAAACAATGATGGTAGAACCAAGTGGGACAAGACTAAAATTAGTCAAGCTGATTCTTGAGAGCAATTATGTACAAATATGGCTCTGGATCTGCAGCAGTTCGGATGCAGCTGGTCCATGAATATGCTACTACACAAGGACCAGGTTTCCGCAACAGAAATCTTGGCATAGCACTGTTATTTGTATGTATTCATCTAAGCTTTTATTGAATTCGAAAGTGTGAGGCTTGTTCCAAGTAATACTTGTCCAAGGCATCAGCCAACCTTGATTGAAATTTCCCCATTCTTTTCTACAACATGCTCTTACCTGAGGTGCAGACAAGTTAATCAGTCAGAAAATCCACAGAGATACATATTGTATATTGCCCAGCGCAAATTTATGTATTGGATTCATTAAACTCTAAGAAAATCTCAACATTATGGTGCTCTTCCATTATCTCCCTGCCAACCACCTGCTGCACATCCACTCCAGGTGCATGTGCATCCCTGGGCAGGGTATCCAGATCCCTGTGATGAGTTGAGCTAGATAGAGCGACGGTAAATAGCAGTCTTCACAATGTTGTATCAGTGTGGGACCTCTTATATCTCCCTTCTGAGCTGAGATAGCCATGGGTCATCATCCTGGAGTCTCAAGTTACAATTGCAGAAATCAGCTAGATTACCAGACCCAATTGTCCATTTGAGACCGCACTAAAAATCTGTTGTGTGGCTCAGCTTTTATTCGCAGGCTCGCAGCCATGGGATTAGTATTGCACTGATTTCAGGTGCAGTCAGAACCACCATGTTTAAATTTTGTTGCCTGCAACAAGAATAAAAAGGTAGCAAACAATTATTACCAACCTCCATTTTCTTTAACAACAAAAACAATTACTACCTCCATAAAAGTCTCAAAAAAAAGGAAATTACTTTTGAAGATTTCAACTATTCCCTTATGCATTATCTTCAATTACATTCTGCACAAAACAACTAAACAATAAAACTAAATGAATGTTCCAGTTTTCACCAGGGACCAATCTTGTTGCTTTCTACACGATGCAGAAGAATATATATTTAATCACTATTCCATCATAGAGATAAGTAGAACGTAGGAGGGGAATGTGCCTTCTGATCTTAGATAAAAATGAAACAGTGTAAACAATGAAACCATGAACAAAGATATTTCTAGTCCCTGAAATGTAAGTATATACATTCCGCCAAACATACTGTATAATGAATGCTAAATGGCAGCCACATGCGAATCCTATATCAAGGTAGATTAAGACTGCATTAAAATTAACATTACAGCCAAAAAATTAATATTGGATGGATTACATGACCTCTTATGCGATTAACAGAGGTGGGACTGAAACAATGTTGTGATCTCTACACAGTTGATCTGCATCTGCTGAAATAATCAAATGCTTAGAGCAAAATAAGGCGAGGATAGTATAGGCGTGTTCATCCATTTTACACTTTAAAAAAAAAATTCCCATAAAATTCTGATGGTTTGGACAAATCATACCTCTCAGATTAAGAGCAGCGATGTCAAGGAGGTCGACATTGGTTCATCCATATCCATCTCAAAAGTGGCCAGTGGCTCCTCTTGCCTCATGTTCTTCATCTCAATCTCCTTTTTCATGGATCCATTCTTCTTGCAATGAATAAATAACCCATCAGGTTCCGGTACAAAAACGATGGAGGAAAGGACATTACTCGTGCAAGCCTCTACCTGCAAAGTGCCAATGAATCAGATTACTGATCACCTTCATTATCCTGTTCGCATCAATGTCCATCTCTTACCTCCAATCCAACCTGCCTCGGGTGAACAACAGAAGCGAAACACATCAAAAAGAGAATCACACGAATGGATCAGGAAAAAAACAGATAGAGCCAAGAAAGGGCTCTAAAAGTAGCACTAAAAGTAGCACATACTAAGATCCAACAGTGCCTGCTCAACAGCAAAATGATCCAAACGTGAAACTGACAAGAAAAATGAAAATGATCCATATTGATTCTTTAACTCAACTAATGCTCAGGATTTCCGACATCCGAAGAATAAATAAAGCCATATTCAGCAGTCAAAAGAAACGCAATATCCTGGGCTACTTCAACGCCATTCATGTTTGAATGCATGTCATTTTGGTACAGCTCTACAGAAAGGGGGGAAATGGTTATATCCAAAAAACATAACCCAATGCACGTGCGCCACGCATGTGTTCAAAAATTGGACCATTTGACAGGACCATGAGAATCACAAACAACTTGGATATATATTCTTATAAAATTAAAATCTATTTAATTTGGAAAGAACAATTCAAGACCAGTAGGAAGTTTCAGTAACGGGCATAACGCACTCGTGGCATTGATTAGCCAGACCCATGTCATTTTTTATCAGCCAAAGTATCTCAGTCTGCACAATAAAGAGGTAAACTTACCATCCAATTAGGTAAAATTCCAAAACATCTGATTAGTAAGAATTATGAGCACTCCACAATATCAGGGCTAATTGAACATTTAATTTCAATTTTTCATTCAACTTAATTTTGTTGGAGCCTTTCCTACCAGCAAAAAATGCAGTGTTTCATATATCACTCAGTACTAACAGCTCCCACTGAACGCCTTAGTAAAATTAATTAGTTCATCTAACAAGCAAATAACATAAAGTGAAAATCGAATGCCATGTAGCCACATCATGCGAACCTTGGCTCCCTACAACAACCTTGAGATTTGAATTTCTAAAAACAACAAAATAGTAGCATTCTAAAGCAGTAGCATACCTGCTGGAGACCTGGAGGTGCATGTCGACAAGTCATTCTCAAAGGGTTAAAAATCTAGAAACAAAAATCTGCAGGGAAATATTAACAGTGAGAATTTCTTTGTTGGTCCATGAAAATCAATCAATTGCAGTGCCCACACGAAGAGGACTCCACACACCACGCAGCCAGATGTCTCTGAAAATCAGCAGCAGTACTGCAGGAGGTCGTCCATGTGATTTGTGACATGGCTGTCAGATGAATAAAAATATTTTTTGTTCCCTGAATCTAACTAAAGGGTGACATCTCAAAACAAATTAAAAAGTGAAGGACTGCAATTTTCATCAAAACAGTGATCTAGACTTATCCAAAGCAGAGAACACACGGTTAAAATTTACAAGTGGAGCAGTCTAGTAAATAGGAGACAATATTCATATTAAACTTTGGTGACTGCACTGGTCAGTAGAGTCATCAATTGCATGACATGTTGGTTTATTTGTTTTCTCACATCACCATGTACCTAAAATACAATGCAAATTTTGAACATCGCAAAATAGCCAAATCAGTTAATATTGTTCCATTCCTCTGAACCAATAAAACATCACTTACTGCCAGCATGAGGCCTCTGGAGAATCTCACGCCAATTCTGAAGAATCTCACACCTGACATTAGCATGATCCTACATACAAACAGTACCGTACCTCAAGATGCAGAGTTCAACTTTTTGCCATCTGACTTATGGCCGGCCATCACGGGATCGATCTAGAAAATGTTTTTTTGACAAAAATCTAGAAATGTGAGACCAAACATGTAGCAGATCTCGATCAGTTATCAGCTCACGATTGAAAACATCAGAAAGGATCAGTTATCCCGATCACCTACCTTGGTAACCAAGTTGTCACTGCTGTCAAGCGGATCAACACAAGTTTCCGCGGCGCAATTCAACGAAGCGAAATTGGATCGAGATGACACCCAGACTCATCGCTCTACAACAGATCGACGCAACTTGCTGCCTAGCTGATGTGAATAATTTGTGATATCAGGTCACGGGAATAAATGTAAAAATGCAGCTAAAGTAATATTCCATTCTGTGTCAGGATTGAAAAACCAAAAGTAAGAATGCAGGACATTTCAATGTGAAAGAATATTACAGGACATAAAAGGTACCTGTAAGAATGCAGGAACTTTCAATGTGAAAGAATATTACAGTCTACACTATAGGTTGCTCACAGGAAAATTAATGAATGATCCTGGACAATATACACTGATCCATATATTCAAAACGTTGAAATAATTCTTCTTCTAATATTCTCAATACACCACATGCTTAAACATTGATCAAATTTATAGAAGTATTAGCAGCATATAAAACAATAACACTGATTGGCTTTTGGAAACACATAAACCATCTCTAGGAAAATGGAGTGGAATTACAAATAACAGGAAATAGCAGAAGGGCAATGTACCAAATTTATATTGAATTAGAAGTCAGTATAAATGGAGTGACAACAGATCTCTAGGAAAATGGAGTGGAATTACAAGTTTGAAGTCGCTTCCTCATCCTCCTGCTCCAGCCCCACCAGGGATCTGGAGACGTGGTTCCAATTCTCCATTGGATGAATCGTGCAAAATGATCCTTCTCCACTGCTGCCGCCTCAGAGGAGACCCTCCCTCTTGTTTAATGCCAGCCGATACATATGGAGATGAGAAGAAAAACAAGCAAATCAAATTGGGGAATCCAGAGGAGAGGGGGGCCATGATGCATACCTAGATCATGGAGACGTCTCTTCGCATCTCCGGATGTAAACTGAGGCATCACATCTTGGAGTACTCCTTGTCTTGACCTCCTCGAGCGGCACCTTCTTCAGCAGGCGCGAGAAGGACGCGCGGTCGAACACCTCGGTGTCGTCGTACCCGACGGCGCGACCCTTGAACCCGCCGCTAGAGCGCACTCCTCAGCGCCATACTCGGCAGGGGCCGCCTCCGGGTCCGATTCCGATCCCGATCCCCGCCGCTGCCGCCAGTGGCCTCCGCGTCAGCCTCCTCCTCCTGCTCCCACCTCGGCTGCATCTTCAGCACCCAATTCCCCTGCCCCCGCTTGCCCGCCTCCGCCTTGTTCCCTTCCAACTCCACCGTCAATAGTTCCTTGTGTATGATAAATCCTTGCCAGACCTGAAAAAGTCATCATGGAACTAACCTGGATCAAGAATCGGGAAGACTTACCTGGATCAAGAATCGGGAAGACTTACGCTTGCCGCGACCTTGATTCCGCTGCAGCAGAATACATGAACTCGTCGCAATCGTAACATGAGGAATGCAATCAGGATTGCGAAGCTTCGACGCGACAATGAATAAATCACGATCCGTGAAATCAGGCACGGTGGGCTGCGGGCGGGTAGGGTGGTGTGGGGGTGAGAAAAAAATTAACTTTTAGTGTCACTGTCATGCAACAATCGAAGGAAATCAACCTAGAGAGGAGGGGGAGTCACGCATGGGATTGGGTGTAATGATTCGATGCGTTGGATAATGGGCTCACGATATGACACGACGGTTCAGATCGTAGGGTAGATAGGATGGCAGGGTGAAATTGATTTTTCTCTCAACTGGTTCTTTAAGGGTTTATTATAGACCTACTCTGTTTTGGTTTTTTTTTTAGAAAAGATAAGATTCTATTAGATACAATCAGCAGTCTATTTTCAATACAAGTTTTATTCGCAACAAAATGTGCAACCTTTTTCTGACCTCTATAGCAATGATGAATCTTAACCCTCCTAAGCTCATCATAGAACCTTTTAACCTTCTTTAACAGCAAAGATAAGTGCGAATGCTTTTCTTCCTCGGGACATCAATGCTGCACACACCTTCATGCAGTCTGACTCGATGATGATAGGCTTCACGACCCATTAGATCGCCAGGTTCTACTATGTTCTGTTGTTGCTAATGTATGCTTTTTGATCGAGAAGTTTCACGATGCATAATACTACTAGTATTATACCGGTGGCATCACAAAGGGTACAATGACATTTTGGTCCTATCAGCTATCTTTCTATCGCGCCGCCACCCAATAAAATCCATGTGTCGTCATACTCATCGCACGAACTCGCCTTGCCACCACCCACAATCTCGATGTCTTGCACCAACACCGATTTCCTTATGCGACCGCAAATTTGAAGCCGCCATTTTATTTGTTTATCCAAAGACACTTTAGTATTAATTATTGGAGTAAATTTCACAAACCCACAAAAATTATGGCTTTATAGTCACAAACCCATCAAGTTTTGGTGGGGCGTTGTTTCAAGAAACCACCATATTTTTAATTTATACCGTATCTTGTACTCTGGTCATATATGTCAGCTGCATACTCATCCATTAAACTCGTACGGTTACGTGCAAGCATGCAGGCCTTGACTTGTGCAAGCATGAATGAGGCTACGTGCAACACACATGTGCAGCAGCACACACTTATGCAAGCATGAATGAGGCTACGTCCGTGCAAGACTCAACTTCATCCCATATGAACGTGAAAATGATTTTGGAAGTGAGAAAATCTAGTACAAACAGCTTGACAAAATATGAACTTAGGCTCTTCCTAATGCACCATTTGATTTTGTCCAGGCCTTGCAATGGCGAAGTGAGCATAACTCAGCTCGTAAGGTCCGTTGAGGTGAAACCTACCTAGCCGAGTTCAAGTCCTACACTTAGCACAGGTAACTTTGTGAATCTCAAGAACAAATTGCCCAGTCTTTTGAAGGCGTTCGTAGAGGTAAGTGCGCGTGCGTGCATTCATATATGTGCATGCATGTATGTAAATATCCGTCGGTACCCTTTTTTTTTTTAAAGTAGGTCTTGCAATGCATTGTTTCACTTTTGATGTTTCCAAGGTTCAAATGGGCAAGTTCAAAATTGGTAGGGAGGAATTCCTAAGCAGGTCTCTAATTGGCAATTAACGATTTACATAGGGATGAAAGCAGCGGTCAGAAAACGGTCAAAAGAAGGTTAAATCATTTTCAGTTTCATATTTTTTTCCTTGATGAAATTGATAATGGTACTAGCGGAAACAAATGTGGTGTCGGTATTATGGAAATATCAAAAATGAAATTACCACGACAAAAATATGTGGTATCGATCGCGAATCGATATTAAATATCGGTAACAAACTATTGTCGTGTATTAGCCGTACTAGATCATGTATAAAAATATCAAATATAAATATATTATTGGTATTTGAACAAGCTACAAATGCATCATAAAAAACACAAGACATTTGAAAAAAGATGTTCAAATTTAAATAGGAAAAAGACATGAGTCAGCTTTCTCGGCAGTGCCAACCTTTTTTGGCACGCTGGGCGGGAATGCTATAATTAGGCTAAGGCCACTCTTGATTTATTGCTTATTTAGACAATAATATATTTAGTTGTCTATACTAGTATAAAACAGTAAAATATCAGCGGTAATTTCCAGCCTAAAACAAAAATTGTTGGAAACGATCGGTAAAGTCTAGAATCGTTTTCATTATTGTTTCCACCAAATACTTCCATTTTTATTTTCATATTTTTGGTATATCATTTTCAACTATTACGGTCATGAAAAGTCGGAAACGAGCCTCGAATATCCGATAAATGCCTTTTTGCTTTCATCCTTAGATTTACATTTTAATAGAACGAACTGGCAGCTTAAGTTTGAACATCATATCAGCAAGAACTACTACCATATCTACCAATCTATGTTATATGACTTCATAAGTAACTGTTTTTTTCTTTGTTGTCATCCTGTCAACATTGTGGTATATCTTACTATGTGACCTATTCAAAAATTGTGGTATATCTTACTACTAGTATTATCTTACTACTCTATCAAAAAAAGTGTGGTATATCTTAATACTAGAAGTATTACTCACCGTAAACTTCGCCATCAAAAACCTGCCATAGGTGACATGTGTGGTATATCTTACTTTGTGACCTATCAAAAAAGTTGTATCATTTACTCATCCTTGTTCTCCCCTGGCATAGGCGATTGTACTACTCGTTGTGCTTCGCTTTTTCATTGTACCGAGACATCATCATCGTCAGCATCCTCTGTTCTGAAACAATACCTACTTTGTTCTGTTTTTTATTTTTGGAGAAAGATGAGATTCTACTAGATCATGATAGGGTTACAATCAGCAATAAAATCTGGAGCATATCCCAGGAAAACCTCCGGCATCTCATTACAAGTTTTATTCGCAAGAAAATGCGCAACCTTATTGTGACCTCTATAGCAATGATGAATCTCAACCACCGTAAGCTCATCATGAACCTTTTAACCTCCTTCAGCAGCAGAGATAAGTGCGAATGCTTTTCTTCCCAGCACTTCAGTGCTGCACACACCTTCATGCAGTCTGACTCGATGATGATAGGCTTCGCCAACCATTAGATCACCAGGTTTCTACTATGTTCTGTTGTTGCTAGTGTATGCTTTTTGATCGAGAAGTTCACGGTGCGTAATGCTACTAGTCTCTGCAGCTAATGAATTGGCTTGGTGTCGTCCGCGCAGGCTTATTCCGCTCCCCTCCGACTAATTCGACTCCCATGCGATTCAAAAGCCACCCGAACGAATCAAAAAGCGACACCTGCGATGCGAAAAGCTGAAATCCAAAATTCTGCACCCTGCGATCCGCAATTTGCGCCCCACCACGCCGCCAAACTCCCCGTTATCCCCTCCCCCACCTCCCCCGCAACGCCTCCACGACAATGACAGTCAGATCGCCGCCGCCAGAGCCCATCCGCGACACGCAGATCGCTGCCGGAAGCAAGATCGCCGCCGCTGCGGTTCCTCGCCACCGCTCAGCATCGCTGCGGTTGCTCGCTCCCGCTGCAGTTCCTCGCCATCGCTGTGGTTGCTCGCCACCACGGCAACAGAGGAAGGCTGCTGCTCCCTGCGACATCGCACCAACTCGCCGCTGCTGCGGTTTCTCGCCAACACGCCAACCGAGGAAGGCTGCAGTAAGGCTCTTGATTTCCCCTCCGTTTCTTGGTTTCTTCCTGTGTCGCATCGATTCAGCAACATCTCAATTTGGCGACAAATGAGTTGATACTGCTGAGCGGTGTCTCGATTTGGAGGAGCAGTGATGGGGGTTGCTCCCTGTTCACTGACGGTGTTTGTGCTCCCAACCACCAGCATCAACAGCAACCTTGTCATGCACGAATTGAATCTTCCACCCCAGAATTGAAGGTTTGGTGATCCACTCCCTTTCCCTTTTACTTTTGTTTCGATCTGACCACAGATGATGCTTGACCCTTGAATAGGTTTGGAATGGGACGATGCCCAAATAGCATGATTTTTGTCTGCTCTTGTTTTTGTAATGCCCGACTGGCCTGATTTCTATCCGCTCTATGGTTCTTTTTATTTTCTTGGTCCAGTTCCACTACCATTTAGCTAGGAATCAGGGTTGACGAAGCTTAAGGGTTCAGCTAAAAGGATATCTGAAGCACTGCATTGTTCGCTTAATATAGAGAGTGCAATGAATTCCTTTGTTGTCTGTTCCTTTTACAATAAGGCGGTTTAGTAAAACTGAATAAAGGAACTTGACACTGTAGACCTGCAGTCATGTGCTTTAGGCATGTCCTTTGACCATTTCCTTTAAATAGTAGAAATTGTAGTTTAAAGCATTCTGCATGTCGGCCAGAGAGTAAAATGAGCATTACCACAAATAAAGTGGTGCTGTACCATTTAGCTCAGATGATGGTAGGACCAATGTTTTCATGAATTTGTTATTTTGATTGATGCACTGAGGGTGCCCTTCCCTGTTTAGTGATAAATCTTTCTTTCCCAAAAATGGAAGCAACTTTCTGATTGTTCTTTTGATTGATGATCTAAGGCTGCTGTCCCCAACAGAAAGCCATATGCATCCTCCTTTAATTATTTCATTTTGTAAGTCTGCTAGAACATATTTTTGTGTTCAAGCTCATATTATCTTTATCAGATTCCAGTATATAAATTGATATAGGGAACAAAATTAAAGCTTCAGGATTGTTCAATAAAAGTACTCGACTTGCTCACTATGCTGCTTTCGTTGCATAAATTTTCATGACCTGGGAATGCTTGCTACTATTTTAAAATGTTGCCCATGTAGGCCATTATAAAGTTGACACTGCAGACATGCTTTAGGCATATCCTTAGATAATTTCCTTCAAGCAACAGGGATTGTTATTTAAAATGTTATCCATGGAGGCCAGTGAGTAAACTCTGGAATAAAAAGATTTCCTAGCAGTGTTGTAGTTGATGAGTTGAATATCAGTCGGCAACAATTTTGAACAAACATGCATGGGCACACTCTGTAATTGAATTTTTATTTTTATTTTCAGGTCTTTCTTTGGTCTCTACCCACCTTTTTTTTGTTGCAGTTTATCTTGAAAACAATGCAGAGTTTATATGGTGCTCTTGGCAATTGAAAAACGCTGCAGTTTTTATTTTTTTATTATCATCTAAAAATAACCATCTGAATTTTTTCCTTAATACACAGTTTTAATTTGGTCATGCACGAGAGAGGGCAGGTGCAGGGCCACAAGGGTCTAATATACATGTGTTAAGTCACGGAGGAAATCACTGTACTTTGGTCTACATTATGTACCAATTAAGCTGCTAGGTGGGAATCATTAGATTTGGCCCACACTATGTGGATAGACGTAAACCTGTTTCTGATTAAGTGCTAAATTGGCATTCAATCCTGTAGTTCAAATCTCCCAGGAATTGCTGCTGAAGGGCCTGACTACCTCCGTCTGTCTGTCGAGGAACAAGTACGCAAAAAGCTACAATCACATTTTGCGTGTCGGGCATGGTAAGCATATTTTGTACTGTATCTGCCATCCAACTTTCAAATTTTCAGGTTTCAGGCCTCTGTTGCGTAACACTTGTAGTGACAATTGACAAAAATAAGTTTGTTACCTGTTATATTAATTTGCAGTATTGCGAGTTTTTGAATGATTTTGTGTTTAACGGAATTTAGCCAAAAAATTATTCAACAATGTGGGTTCTCAGCAATGGCTGCTGAAGCTTGCAGTGCTGGACCTGAGCCTTAACGAGATCACTATCTCAAAGATGGTGGCCAGCTGGGTGAGAGTTACAATTTTTGTACAGTTAAATATTATTGTAATGTATAGACTATAGGGGGTAATGACGTAATGTTTTCCGTAGGGATGTTTCTATCACATGTTTCCAATTATGGTATTCTTTTACCACTTTTAGGAATTCATTCTTCATTATTTATTTATTTATTTATTACTTAAACTTCCATGAAATTGTTTTAGGCAAGGAAATCTCATCTTCTACTATATATGCTGATAGGTTTGTTTATCGTCGTTGGCATCTCAAACCACTGATTAAAACCTCCAATTTCTTGCTATAAAGGGTGATCGGACGCTGCAGCATCTCAAGCAGACATGAAGACAACGAGACTCTAAGCATGCTGATGCAGGCAACATGAACAGAGTTGCATTTTTTCTAATAGACATGAGCAAAACATGATTCTTGTCTCATGAAGAAATACATGATATTTGAAATGAGATGCTCGTGGCTTCTCTCACAATGCAAGGAACCGTCTAATAATCTGAATGAATGTTTATAACGGTCAAAATATACATTAATTTTTGGTTGCTTGATTTACATGATGAATGTCACCGTAGCGCTGGCACTGACAGTAAACTTGCTTGATCCATGAAAATCTAGCTTTCATTTGATTTTGATCTGATATGAAAGGTTTGACGTCTATGGTAGCAACCATTATTTTTTGGCTTTCTATTCTCTTTTGAGTCAAAAGGCAATTTCTTATAGAGATAACTGCTGTCCTATTGCATATTAGATTCCCTTTGGGTCACCATACAGATGCAATTTCTGCCAGAGGTGACTTTTCCTTGTCCTTTGATACGATTGTACTATATATATATATAAATGAATTTTTAGACCACCCATGAGAATGAATTTAGAATGAAAAAGATATGTAGGACTGCTTATTCATGGAGATGATTTTTTTTACTCGGATTCTTCACTTTTGACAAATATTTCCACTTAAGATAAGAAAGTAAAAGGGTGTTGTAGTTTCAAATTTAGAAGGTGATGTTCTTATTATCCATTCGACCCTGGAATTTATGGTAACATCATGTCTTAAGGTCCATGTTTTGGAGTGCCTAATGGAAGGAGCCATATGCTTGAGTAAAAACTAATCTGCAATTGTCAATTTTGTTACCCCATGGTCACTACCATACAGTTATTGATATAATTACGTGTCATTATCTATTTACCTAAAATTTGGTATGATTATGGATAATGTTAGACACGCTATCTCTTGCATTGCGAAATATTCGGCTCCCGTAGCAATGCACGGGCACTCACCTAGTATTATACAGGCGGCATCATGAAGTATACGATGATCGTTTTGATCCTATCAGTTCGCTTTCTGTCGCGCCGTCACCCAATAAAACCCATGTGCCGTCATCCTCATCCCACAAACTCGCCATGCCACCACCCACAACCTCGCCGCCTTGCACCACCACCGATTTTCCCTATCCAATTTATTTGTTTATCCAAAAATACTCTAGTATTAGTGATGAGGCCCCAGACGTGATTGCTCGGGTGGAAGAAATGATCACTATCGCTGTTAATCAGTGTTCCGATTCATAAATCTCTATCTTTGGTCTTTCGTGAAGCCACCAATGTACAAAGCATTAGCTATGATGAACAAGCTTCAAACCCCAGCTCATGTCAATGCAATGCTTGACCTGCGGCACAATCTTTCCGGTGTCCGCTCCATGCTTCAACCTGCAGTCATAGAACGGCGGCGCGTGGAAGCATGGATCCATGGACATATCCTGGCCGCACGGCGGGTCCGTCACAACACTGTCGTTCTCCGGTTTGTACATCACCCACGGCCTCAGGCCGCCGAGCCCCTGCGCCACGTACCCGAACGTCGACCAGGCGGTGGTCACCAGCGTGTCCGTCAGGCTCAGCAGGTAAATCTCCGCCCATGCCTTGGTGTCATGCGACTTGGCGCCGAACTGCTGGAACTCCTCGTGGCTAGGCTGGTGCACGCTCACCGCCTCACCGGTGACTGCGGCCTGCTCCCAGTACATGCTTTTCAGCTTCTCGGAGTACCAGGACTTGAGGGAGGTGACGAGAACGGCTTTGGACTTACGGCTTGGCCCTGGCATCTTGTGCTCGGTTCCATTAAGCACTTCCGGGAGCACTCCATGCTTCTTGGTGCACTTGGTGATCTGTTCCAAGAGCGCCGGCGAATCCGGCAGTGCGCCGAAGACGCGCACCTGGATGCCCACTCGGTGCTGCGCCGTCGCGAGGTAAGCGTCGTAGTACCGTGTGATGAGGCCCCAGACGTGGTTGCTCGGGTGGAACAGGTACCGGCCGACGTGGTGGAACACCGTGTCCGGCTCCGGGAACAGCCTCGCGAACTCCTCCTGGAATCCCCTGTCCAGAAGAAGTCCTGGCACGATGTAGTTGTCCGTTCTGAACACCAACCATGGGATGTCCCGGAGCAACTTCTGGTCCTCGTCGCAGTAGAAGAACTTGTCATCTTGGGTGGCGTCGTGGTTGAGATGAATGTACGCGTACACCGGCAGCTGCGCCGCCGGCACATCACCGGCGTCTGTCCTGACGACTTTGTTCTTCAACATGTTCCCGTAGCTTTCGACGGTGTCGAGGCTGAAGTTGGTGTAGCTCGTCAGCGGGAAGCCCGGCGGCAGCAGCCATGTCGTCCCGGGGAAGGGTTCGCAGAACAGCTCGCCCATTTCGTTGCTGGGGTCGACGAGAAGCACACGGTCGGTGAGCAGAGCGTACAGGAACGCCGCGGCCGCGGCGAGGATCCGGTTGCCGAGGCCGCTGTACGAAATGGAGACGAGATACTTGCACTCCGGTGAGCCCATGACGCCCCTGTTGCCCGACCTGAGCTGCTCCAGCGTCGTGCTGTAGGCGACTGTGCCTGGGCCGCACCTTCTTTGCAGGGCCTCCTGATGCCGGAGCTTGGAGACGAGGTACGGCGAAGGCTTCTTGCCGGGGTTGCGACGGTACATGGCGGCCTCGTACCTGCTGTGGCAGGATTTCTGGTCAAATCCGTCAGCCAAGAGACCGCCGAGAAGCTTGTCGAATGATCTTTCCTGCCACCGCAGGACGGATCCATCGTCAGAACCTGAGAACAAATGAAACCATTAGTCTTACCGAGCCATCCGCGAAGTCAATTGAAGTACTAGTTTACAAAAATTCTCGGATGTACATGCAAGTCACGATGCAGTGAATGCAGCAGAGGCTGCACGTACATAATCTATCAGAAACATGAACTAAACCATAGGTAAGCCTACCGCCGCGCAAGGAGCTGATCCAGACGGCCGGCGCACTGGTGCGCGCGCCGAGGATGAAGACCATCGGCGGCACGGTCATGACGATGGCCACCAGCGCGACGTTGATCCCCCAGCACCGCGGTCTCTTGGTCCGCGGAGGGAACGCCAGCGCCGCCGCCTCGGCGTCCAGCAAGCGACCTGCCGCCGAGCGCTGATGCTCTTTTCGCGGCGGCGCGGCGCCGTCGACGGCGATCTTGGCTTCGCGTTGCCGCATTGGTCTGCTGGTGGCAAGGTGCCTGCCTAGCGTTGCGCTTATGTGTGTGCGTCAGTGCGCGTGCGACGTTGGAGTGCCTTGCAGCAGCTCCGGTGAAGATGTGGCTGACCGACGGTGGGCCGGGATTCAATCAGGGAGTTACTTCGAGTCCGCATTGGCCGGACAGCGGACTTCACATGGAATAGGTAAGTTTGTTGCAGGTGTCGAATGCGCATCTGGGATTGGCCATTCACGCAAAAACTATCGGTTAACGAAACTGAAATCGAACCTGATAGTACATTTTTAAATTTGCACATTCAGTCGTTGACCACCTTCATTTATCACTGCGCACATGCCAACGTTGGGCACTGAGCACCTGCGAGAAATTCTATGTCTGCGAGAGCATAGCAATTCAGCCAAACTATGACAGTAGCAGTGCATATTTGGGCTAGGTTGCACATGTGTCTGGGAAAAGAAACTTGTAAAACGACTAGCAGGCACTGAAAGAATTTCAAAACAACACAAAAAGGCCCTGTACATATTAACTACTGACGACGAAAACGTGTAATATCAGAGATTGAAGGACCCTAATTCACGACTTACTTCTTCCACGAATGACATGGAGAACTTCGGAGTCTGGCGCTACCAGCACCCGTCGGCCGCCGTGGAGGAAGAACACTAGAAGCAGAGGAACAGAGAGCAGCAGGACGATCCGGACAACTCCGCCGCGTCCCCCGCGCTTCGCCATGTCTGTGGAAACCTTGGCGTCCTCCCACCGACACCAGGCGTGTGAGCAGCTGCAGATTCATAGGGGAATATATCGGTGCAGGTTAACTGCATAGGAAACTCTCTGCTCGGGAGACATCGTGCCAAGCACGGAGCACCTTCGTCTCGCACTCCGGGATTCGTTACGATGCATGCCGCAACGTGCGCGGAATAACGCGTCACCTTCGTCTCGCACTCCGGGATTCGTTACGATGCATGCCGCAACGTGCGCGGAATAACGCGTCATCATATGGGTCATTGACTCATTGAGATCCGAGACAATGTGAACTGATATGATGTTCCCTCAGAGTCAGAACCAACTTTCCTAGGCTGATTGCAATTTGCTAAAATCCTGCTGCAAGCCTGCAAAGGTTTCGGAATGTGCAGAGTTAGAGCAACTCCAACAGTTCCCCTTTCTTCTTCCCTATCTAAAAAAACTGTCATTTGCTCATGGAAAGGCAAAAAACATGCTCCAGCAGTTCCCTTATCCCATCCTCTCTTTTACTTCATGCATCAAATCCTCTCCTCCATCCTTGAATAGAGGGGATCTCTCTCCTCTCCCCTACTCTAACCGCCGTGCACGCGAAACAGTTTCACCCTTCTCCCTCCTTCCCCGTGCGCGACACCCGTCTTCCCGCCCGCGACGCCGCCGCCCAATCCTGCCGCCGTGCCACCTTCCTGCGGTCCTCCGGCCTCGGATTCAACCTGCCCGAGCTCGGCAAGTGACTCCATGGCCTCAATTTGAGACCTCGAGCAGTCGCGCACCACATTTCCATCTTCTTGGTCGCCATAGCGGCATCTCCATGGCGGATGGCGGCGCCGGCGCAGCTAAATCCCGCCGGAGCGCCACCGCATGTCGTGCCCCGAGCCCCAGCCGGGACGCGTCGAGGCCCGCCGGCCGTCGTTGACTCGATTTGGGGTCCGTGCCGCCCAAATCCACGGAGGACGGCGGGGGCGCTATGAATCCCACTCTCGCGCGCAGAGCTCGGCCATGCTCGCTCCCTCTCCGAGCTTCGTCCATGGCGGCACGCGTCGTCCCTACCTGCTCCCTCTTCGAGATTCGTCTATGGCGAGCGCGCCACCCTCACCTGCGCGAGCAGGGGCGCCCGGCCTGCGTGGCGCACAGAGGCCGATATGGACGCAGATGACGCAGTCCACTTCTCCCCGCCCTGTGCCGCCTCCGCATGCATCACCAAGCTTGTCGGCCTACTACCCCGGCCTCGCGACCCCGTGTAAGATCAATGAACCTAGAGCATGGTTCATAGGTTTTGGTGATTGATGTCAACATGGTCAATGGGACTAACAAGGTTTGCTAGTGTGCAAGATGGTTAGTCTCATGGATGTAGTGATACACTATTGGAGTGCCAACACCTCAAAGGTTGTAAGGAGATGGTAAAGAGAAGAAGTATACATGAGGACTACTCTACGAGGTGACTACTACACATGAAAGGTTTTCATATGGTCACATGATCGGAAGAATTGGATGAGCAACATCAATATTCTATCTACACCCCGGTGATTGGTTGCCTCGACGATGGAAGACGACGAGGATCATTGGACTTGATGGAGGTCGCGGTTGAGGAGATGGATCAAGGCTAAGGACATGCTAGAACCAAGCAAGTGTTGGCTTGGTGTAGATGTAGGCTTGAGTCCATAGGAAACACCGGAATATCAAGGGGGATCGAGTCGTTTCTCTTAGGTCACACTAGTGGTAGAGGAATGTGGATGCTCATTGGGTCTCTCAGGCACTAGGGTGGACAAAGAGAAGTGGAGGAACCAAGGTTGATGAAGTTGGAAGCAAAAATCAAGAGAAGATTAAGTTTCAGCTTCAGCAATAGAGACCGTACCTTACCGTCAAAGAGACCGTATGGTACAGTCCCTACAAGAAAATCTGGACAGAGAAGGATATGTTCTGGACAGAAAGAAAATGGAGATCGTACCTTACAGTCAAAGAGACCGTATGGTACAGTCCCTACAAGGAATCTGGACAGAGAAGGATATGTTCTGGATAGAAGGAAAAATGGAGACCGTACCATAAGAAATAGAGACCGTACCATGAGACCGTATGGTACAACCCCTATGGGGAATCTGGACAGAGAAGGACATGTTCTGGATAGAAGGAAAAATGGAGACCGTACCATAAGAAATAGAGACCGTATGGTACAACCCCTATGGGGAATCTGGACAGAGAATGACATGTTCTGGATAGAAGGAAAAATGGAGATCGTACCATCAGAGATGGAGACCGTACCATTGACTGTACCATGAGGAATGGAGACCGTACCATTGACCGTATGGTACAGTCGTCATATTGATGCATCACTTTTGGCAACGGCTAGTTTGATGGATGGAGCCTATAAATAGCTGGTTGCTTGGCCCTTTGAGGTGCCTTTGGCCATTGTTACCAGTGGGGAAACACAAGGGAAGACAAGGGGATGCAAGAGGGCACTTGGAGAAGATTTGGAGAAGAAATCTTAGTGCTTGAGAGGGTTGAGTGCATCCATACACCTTTAGGACTAGTGTGGTCATAGGGAGGCAGTCTTGGTTTGTTACCCTTGGTCTATGGCAAGGCCTAGACCGGTTAGACGTCGGTGTTGAGCTTGCCAAAGAGTGTGGAAGCCAACACATGTTTGTACACGGTCTTGGAGCTTCCCGTGCGAAAGAAGCATCACTAGTGGAGCGCCCTTTGTACCGCATCACGTGCGGATCCTTACCCTTGGAAGAGTACCCGGAGATGCCGGCGGGACGTGCCCGCGACTTCACTCAAGGAGCGGTGGATGGTTCCATGGAAGAGAGCATTGCCTTGTGTGTGGCGGGGTGAAGCCCGTGTCTTCACTTGGAGGGTGAAGCGTGCTCTTGGGAACATCACCGGCTCGAGGAGTGGAGTGTGCTCTAGAGGGGATCGCCATCGAGCGGAGGGACGGGGTCGAGACTCTGGCGGGAGTGACTCAACGTGGACTAGGGGGAGGCGCCATCCTCCCGATACCACGGGAAAAATCGATGAGCAATCTCTTACTCTTACTCTCTACTACTTGCACTTGTTATATTGTTTATCCTATCTGCTAGTAGTAGATATTGTGCTTATCTCATATGATTGCTTAGCGATTGTTTCCGTTCTAGTTCCTCGTTATATCTAGTGATACATACTTTCCTTATATATGCTTGTCCCTACTTGTGATAGCTCACACTTGCTTGATATCATATAGTGATCTTGTTATGCTTATGTTGTTATACCTTGTTATCATGATCACTAACTTGAGCATTCCCTTGTGTACCTATACATGTTAGTTTGCTTGTTCCATACTTATCATTTACACTACCATGTATAGCTTGTTAAGCTTCCCTATGTGTTCCCTATATGCATGCTAGATTGATTGATCGTTATTATCTAATATACTAGCATGTGTAGAACTTGTTGTGCTTATCTTGTATATGCTCTTATATATATGCTAAGTTGTTTCTTATATGCTCATGTATGTCTTGCTTCTGGCATGTACAAGTCCTAGCACATTGTTATCCTATCTTGTTCACACACTCCTAGTACACATGTAGTATCTTGTTATGTATCCTTTACTTAGTTTGAGTAGCTAGAAGTGCAAAAAGTAGTAGTCCATGGTGTGCCCGATTCACCCCCCCCCCCCCCCCGGTCACACGGTCCTTACACCCCGCATGCCATGGATCTTGACCCTTGTGCTGTTGCGCGGCGGCGTGGTGGCTGCTCGACCAAGCGCGTCGTCCCCGTGCTCCCACACCCTCTACATCCCCATCGTCCCCGTGCTCCGTCCATGGCGACGGGCGCGTCAGAGGCACGGGAGTCGGCGGCGAGCGGGGCCTTCGGCGTGGGGAGGGGGCAGCCGGCGGGCATATCGAGCAGCCGACGGGCATCGCATCGAGCAGCCGGCGGGCATCTCGTCGATTCTTTGAGAAGGAAGGGAAGGGAGAGGTGCTGATGTGGGATCATGGGGCCCACAAGAAGGGGATGGAGTTAGGAAAAACTGCTGGAACAGCAATAATCAAATACTAGAATTGAATTTGATGCTTTCCCTATACTAGGATTTGATGCATGGATTTTAGAAAAATTGCTGGAGTTGCTCTTATATGGGCAACCTAATATCAGATGACTGTTACAGGTCCAAAGGATGCTGCCGAGCCGAATCATGTATCCTACAAAATATCCAGTTAACAAACGAAAATGGGCTATATCTCCATCTAAGAAATTTGCTACTACCAGTTTATAAATTCTTGACCTTAGGTGTCATGACCTCCTAAGTTAACTCAGTCCCTTAAAACAATCGCCACTGTAAAAGTACCACAGTATAATCCACCAAAAGTATTCTATTGCCACTCTGAACGAGCTCTTGAGTCTTGAGCGTGTATCAAAATACTCTGGTAGCTTATATATCGATGTAGCAACAATACTCTCTGCTGTGTTGTGTAGTTTTGATCTGAGCAGACATGTGCCCAGGCGTTGTCTTCCTTGTCCTCATGCAACCACTTGAGGCTACCAAGGATTGTACGTAAGATTGACATTATGGCCCTTTGTGTTAGACTGTGCTACTACATGTACCAAGAAATAGGCTATACAGGGATTGTAATAATTTTACCGGGTAATCAATAAAGTTCTCTCTTTCCTTTTTTTTATGACAAGTCTCAATCTAGCTTTTCATAAACATTGAATTCTATACTACATATGTATTTTTTCTGACTTAGCAAGATAATTATGAGTAAAGAGAAAAAAACTTCTAGCTCATGTGAGAGGCCTTTCATCTCATGAAAGACAGTTGGCTATCTTTCCTAAAACACAGACTTGAAAGCAGTGTAATAAAAGTGTGTATTGAGACTACCTTAAATAGATTACCAAGGGATTACGAAACAACAACCACCTAACATGATGCAACCCGCACGTGCTAGGGCGTTTAGAAAGGATAAGAGGCAACATCATCTTTTCACGTTTAGTTTTAGTTGTAATCGTTTTTTCGAAATATATAGATTGGGCAACATCATCTTTAACATATGCAAGAAGACGACTCTGATTTGGTTGTTACCAGCCTATTTTGTTTGGGCTAGATGGAAGAAAACAAAGAGGGAAGCACGTTCGTGGTGAGGGTGATGTGGGGGAGGGGGGGGGGGGGGGGGGGGGGCAGCTATACCAAGAGGGGCCATAGTTTCCTTTCTTTTCTTTTTTTTTGACCAAGGGCCATAGTTTGGATCTTGGATTCTTATAATCTAGAAACCAGTTTTTAAGGTAGTTAATAACCAACCTGTCTTTTCTATATTAGGGTAAAACAATGGCACAAATGGTAATTATCCAAAAATATTCAAAGATAATGGGTCTTTTGGCAAATAAAATCACCTAAAAACTGGGCTAGAGTAGATTATGGGATTCTTAAAATCTCATAATCTAGATTTTAGAATCTGGTGCATAATCTGCTATTTTGGATCTTTTATAACTTTTAAAATATGGATTTTTAAAATCTGGGTGGATCCAAACAGGCCCTAAACGTACGAAGAAATAGGCTACAGGGATTGTAATCATTTTACAGGGTAATCAATAAAGTTCTCTCTTTCCATTTTTTAGACAAGTCTCAATCTAGCTTTTCAGAAGCATTAAATTCTACACTTGGCAAGATAATTATGAGAAAAGAGAAGAAAACTTCCAGCTCATGTGAGAGGCCTTTCATCCCCATGAAAGACAGTTAGCTCTCTTTCCTAAAACACAGACTTAAAAACAATGTAATAAAAAATGTGTATTGAGACTACCTTAAATAGATTACCAAGGGATTACGAAACAACAACCACCTAACGTGATGCAACCGCACGTGCTAGGGCGTTTAGAAAGGATAAGAGGCAATTTCACGTTTTGTTGTAATCGTTTTTCAAAATATATAGATTGGGCAACATCATCTTTAACACCAGCCTATTTTGTTTGGGCTTAGATGGGAGAAAACAAAGATGAGATGAGGGAAGCACGTTCGTGTCCGTGAGGGTGGGGGCCAGCTATACCGAGAGGGGCCATAGTTTCCTTTTTTTTCTTTTTTTTTTTAAGACCAAGGGCCGTAGTTTCTTCGTACGGGTTTGGTAGCCAATAGTACATGCAGACTTTTCCAAACCCCTGAGCCCTGAACATCTCTATTTTTAGTACGAGATTTCCTGACCCCGAGAAGAACGCATCGCCCGCCAGCTATCTATCAATGGCCTTGCTGGGCGCTGGCGGCATTGGCATAACCAAGCGGCCGCCGCAGCAATGCCTGGACGCCGAGGAGAAGGCCGCTCAAAACGCAGAGGCGAAGGATACGGTGGAGCAGGACGCAAAGCCATGGATCGCGAGGAAGAAGGCCACGACGCTCGCGATCTGCCTCGTCGTGCTGCCCATCCTGGTGACCACGGTTAGCCTGCGTGACGCGACGTGGACGGCCGAGTCCTTTTGGCATCTGGCGACGCCATCCACGCGGCAAGGTGCGTGATCTAAGCCCGATCTGATGTCCTCTTTCATGTGATGTGCCGTGCAATCTTGTGTCTTGCAACAAATTCGACTGCACGCACTCGGTACCAATTGTTTGCAGTTCTGACAGACAGTTCGTGGTTCATGTCGTTAATTATGCGTTTAATGGTAGATCGTGTCATTTGAGACAGGAGGTTTATTAAGAACGTGCAGTGACTTCCATTTTCTCCGTTCCGTGTGCAGAATCCAACGCAGACGAACTTCTCGGCGGCCTGCTCGTCCCGGGGTTCGACGAGCGGACGTGCCACAGCCGCTACCGTTCCGCGTGGTACCGCAAGAACGCGACGCGCCTGCTGCCGTCCTCGCACCTCATCAACCGGCTGCGGAGGCAGGAGGCGCTGCAGCGGCAGGTGCGGGCCGGCCACGGAAGCGTACAGAGCCGCGACGGCGCGGCTCCGGTCCCGGCGCAGCGCCGGCGACGCGAACGACGCCGCGGGCGGCTGCAAGTACCTCGTGCTGGTGCCGTACAGAGGCCTCGGCAACCGGATGCTGGCCGTGGCGTCGGCGTTCCTCTACGCCACGCTCACCGACCGCGTGCTGCTCCTCGACAGGGCCACCTCGCTGAGCGACCTCTTCTGCGAGCCGTTCCCGGGGACGTCGTGGCTGCTGCCGCGGCAGTTCCCGATCAAGAACCTCCGGAACCTGACCGGCGAGGTGCGGGAGAGCTACCGGAACCTCGTGCGGAACGACAGCTCGACGTCGTGTCGGGCTCCGTTACGTGTTCGTGGACCTCGACCACACCTGCACCTACCACGACAAGCTCTTCTACTGCGACGACGACCGGCAGTTCCTGCACCGGGCGCCGTGGCTGGTGATGAGGACGGACGGGTACTTCGTCCCGGCTCTGTTCCTGAACCCGGCGTACCAGGAGGAGCTCGACCGGATGTTCCCGCGCAAGGACGCCGTGTTCTACCTCCTGGCGCATTACCTGTTCCACCCGACGAACAAGGTGTGGGGGGTGATCACGAGGTTCTACAACTCGTACCTGAGAAACGCAGACGAGAAATTGGGCATCCAAGTCAGGGTGTTCGATGGGGACAGTCCGTTCAAGCACGTCTTGGATCAGATCCTCGCTTGCACGTCGCAAGAACGACTGCTCCCCGAGGTGGTGATGCAAGAGCCGACGCTGCCTCCTCCGTCGACGGCCGGTGCGCGGTCAAAGGCCGTTCTGATGACCGGCTTGAGCTCATGGTACTACGAGAACATCCGGTCGAAGTACCTGCAGTCGGCGACGGCCGCCGGCGAGGTCGTCAGCGTGTACCAGCCGAGCCACGAGGAACACGAGTTCTCCGGCAAGACGACGCACGACATGAAGGCGCTGGCCGAGATGTACCTCCTGGGCACGACCGACGCCATCGTCACCAGCGGCTGGTCCACGTTCGGGTACGTCGGCCACGGGCTCGGCGGGCTCACGCCGTGGATCATGTTGAAGCCGGAGAACCTCACCACGCCCAATCCGCCGTGTCGGCGGGCTCGGTCGATGGAGCCGTGCATGCACGCCCCGCCGTTCTACGACTGTAGGGCCAAGCACGGCGCGGATACGGGAAAGCTGGTGCCTCATGTCCAGCACTGCGAGGACATGAGCTGGGGCCTGAAACTTGTTCACCCCGAGTGATGATGTAAAGAATAAAATCTTTAGCGTGGAATTCAGACCAAGTATTTGGTGCAGATAGTGCATACCCAGCAAGCAGAGGCTGGAAATTCGTATTGTTGTATGTAGTATGGTCCGATTGAATGCCTGTAGGGCTTGCACGGATTTGTTAATACTTTCAACAGGGACTCTTGTTTTGCACTCCACAGATATCCATTTCAACCTCAGGGGAAGCCCAAAAGGATAACAAAATAATTGAAGCAAACATCTATGCACAAGCTGACTCAATCGACCAGCTTGAGGCCGAAGCCCACATCTTCGCAGTGACGCAGGAAGGGCACATTCTTCACGGGATCAAAATCCTGTTCTGCCCGGCACACCAACGACGGCGGGGAGTGCAGGCACGGCTCCACCGACGCCGCCCTCACGCAAGCAACGTCAGACCACATCTTGCTCTTGTCCGGCACCGGCAGCAGCCACGGCCGCAGCCCGGCCATCGAGTGCGCGACATACCCGAACGTCGAGAACCCCGAGGTCACCACCCTGTCGCTGTAGCTGAGCAGGAAGATCTCGGCGAGGGCGCGCTCGTTGTGCGCCCGCGCCTCGGTGTGCTGGTCCTGGTCGTGGCTCGGCTGGTACACCGTCACGACCTCGCCGGTCGCCGTCGCGTTCGTGTAGTACACGCCGTGCAGCTTGTCGTAGTACTCCGGCTTCAGGGACACCACCAGGACGGCCTTCACCTTCCTCGCCGCCGCGCCGTTCGTCGGCCGGGCACCCGGCTCGCTGGTGCCGGTCACTTGCGGCAGGAGGTCGTGCTCCCGCGTGCACCGGAGGATCTGCTCGTACATGACCTCGAACGGGGTCGCGAAGTACGGCACGATACGCACCTGTATCCCGAGACGCTCGTCGGCGCCGGCGAGGTACCCGTCGTAGAACCTTTCGATGATCCCCCATGCCCGGTTGCCCGGGTGGAGGAGGTACCTGCCGAGGTGGTGGAACACCGACCCCTTCGCCGGGAACATTCGGTCCAGCTCGGACCGGTACATCGGCATGAGGAACAGAGCCAAGGCGAAGTAGCTGTCCGACCGGAGCACCATCCAGTTGAACCTGTCGAGCACGCGGTGGTCCTCCTCGCAGAACGTGTGGTTCTGGAGCCGGAGCCCGACCTGCTCCAGGTGGAAGTAGACGTACGGCGGCAGCGCGCCGGCATCGGCGCTGTTGTCGTCGTCGTAGCGGACAACGCCATTCTTAAGCATGTTCACGTAGCTCTCCTTTGAGTCGGGAGAGAAGCGGTCCTTGTAGGGGAAGTCCGGCGGCAGCAGCCACGAGGTGCCCGGGAAAGGCTCACAGAAGAGCCCCTTCATCTCGGGCGGCTCGTGGACGAGGAGGACGCGGCCGGTGAGCAGCGCGTAGAGGAAGGTGGAGACGACCGTGAGCATCCGGTTGCCGAGGCCCTGGAGGGGGAGCCACACCACGTACTTGCACTCGGCGTGGTCGGCGTTCCTGCCGGACATGAGCTGGGCCATGGCCGCGCGGTAGTTCGCGGTGTGCGGCCCGCACCGCCGGTGGTTCGCCTCGTACTCCCTCAGCTTCTGGACGAGGTAGGGGGACACCGGGAATGGGGACGGCTTCCAGCGATTCGACGCTTCGTACCGGCTGAGGCACGTCGACTCGTCGAAGTCCGGCGAGAGGAGCCCGCCGAGGAGCCGGTCGTGTGCGCTGCCGGCATCCGCAACCGTGAACGACGACGCATTGCGGGAGCCTGTGATTCGGCAAACGAAAGGAAGAATTATGAAATGCTGGTCACTACCGAGCAACAGATGTTGAGCTTCAAGAAGAGGAACACGTACTTTGCAAGCTCAGGCGTTGCCAAACCAGGGAGCTGGCGGCGATGGAGGCTGCTCGGTCGCCGAAGAAGAGGAACAAAAACACCAGGGGCAACGCCAGCACGAAGACGACAGTGACGGCCACCGGACGGGCCATTCTGCGTTTCTCTGCCTGCGGCGGATCTCGCTTTCCTCCGATCACTCCGACAACAGAATCCATGGCACGCCGCACGCCGCCTTCCTTGCAAACTCGCAATCTAGTACTGGGTTGTTGTTTGTTGCGGACAGGTATGAAGGGGTCAACCATGGCAAAGGATTTTTTTTGGGGGTCTATTATATTTTTTTAGCTGTGATTGTTGCCATCTTGCATTTAAAAATGGCATGTATATCGTTATGAAACTACGGCTGCGCGGTGGGCTAGTGGTGTTCCAATAGTCGGAGGATCTTTTGATTTGGTTGTAATTAATTCAGTCATAAATAAAAATGCAGTGAGTCTATACAGTGACATCTGGAGGATACGGGGAGTTTTTCGTTTTTATGGTGCGGCAACGGATGGTATGCAGTTGCACATATGACAAACGAATGGAAGCATGAAAATACGGGGCATTACCGTGCAAGTACTCTGCCTTCTTTCCTTCTTCTTCTTTTTTTTTTCGCGAGGAAAGGTGAGGTCTTTATTGAGTACTCTGCGGCTTTGCCTTTCGACGCGCTCAGGCCTGGACGCGCTGCCAAACCAGGGAGATGAGCTAGAGCACGAACAGCAGCGGCGGCGCAAGCTATAGCAGACGACGGTCCCCGAAGCCGATGGCCGGCATTTCTCTTCATCCGGCGGATCTTGCTCTCCTTCCTCGCCCTGACACAACCCATGGCACACCATCTTCATCGCAATATTGCCGTGTTCTCCTTACCTTTTGTTGTCCACAGGTCGAGATCGGTCAACCACGGCAAAAGATTAAATACTTTGACTGCGAATCTAGCCCATCTTGCGTGTAGAAATACTATCATGTGGGCGTAAAAAAAAATTATCATGTGTGCAACCACGACAGCATAGTGGAGCTCCAACACGGGACGGTCGTATGAGCTGTCATCAATGGGTATGTGATGGGCCAATGAGCATGGGCAAGTTAGGTCCAGCCGAGTACAACTATCCTCCCTCTGTTTTTCAATATATGACACTGTGGATTTCTTTTTGTTACTTTAACCATTCGTCTTATTTATAAATATTTATGTAAATATTTATGCAGACAAATAAATGTATAAATTAATCTTAAAATGCTTTTGATTGATAGATCTAACAATATACATTTCACGTTAAGCAACTAATTATTTTCTTATATATTGTTGGTTAAAGTTTAACAAAAAAAGTCAACGGCGTCGTATAATTAAAAACGGAGAGAGTAGTTCCGACGAATGACCAAGCTCAATCCCCATTTATTCTTTAGAATTTCCTATTTAATTTTCTGATATTACAACCTGTGATTCGTAAAGATGACAAAAAAAATGACTGTATACCCACAAAGCTATTTAATATCATTATTCCCAGCCCACATTACCGTATGCAGGAAAAAGTTAGGAGACCAAAACACTGGAGAAACTTGATCGAAAGAAATAAGGAAGAACAGCGTAGCTGAAAAGTTCCCGGAAGGGTAGTTCGATTGTGAATTGAACCCGATGGATATGGATATTATACACATCTGTAGCGGACCGAGAAATTATCTTTGTTGACTTCCTGTGATTTCTAAGATCTAGAGGCGTGTGTGAACATAGAAGTAACAACTTCATGAGATCTGTGTCATTTCTCATCCGTAAGTTCCACGGCAGTTATCCACATTTACTCCTTCCGCAATAGTAAAAACCTTTGTTGCCCCACACGCACACACAAAGAACCAAACAAGCAGAACATGGAGGGATTGTTTCGGTTGCTTATTAGATCCAGACGGCATAATTAGCAAGTGAAACTTCTTATGACATGAATGGCAGTCAGGCTGAATCATGGCAGCCATAAACAGTGTTACTGTCTATGCATTTTGTCATTTTCCATTGTAGATACTCAGAGAGATTAATTTCATGAAACAAATATTGCAAGGTGACTTAGCTGTCCGAACATGTATAGGTGTTTGTGGAACGCAATTATTGCAAAGCCATATTTTATCAATTGACTTGAAAGTTTTCCCTGGAACAAGGCTAACCATGAAATATAAAAGAAAACGAAAGCTCAGGCAGCAATTCGACATTTTAGATTAGCTGGCCATCACAGCATTTCAAGTAAATGTTGTGTTCAAACTCTGAGCTACCACCGTGGAACAAAAATCACGTTGATACCTCATTGATATGTTGGTTGAGGCTCTTCCCAGGGGGTATGAAGATCAAATCATCCCAACCAGAATTTCTCTCATTTATCTGCAGGATCAAGAACGAAACAGTAAGAACTAGTACTAGTACAACAGCACATGCAATCCAGAGAGTTTTCCTATATCCATCCTACCTCCATTTTCTTTAGGACATCCTCCAAACTCCCAACCTGGAAAGATATTGAAGAGTTAAGCAGCTTTCAGGACACGTTCTTAAAGGAATAAGACAACAAAACTAAACAACTGCATATAACTCAAAAGGAAAAAAAAAACTGCATACCATAATTTGTTTAGACAAGGCTGGTCCTCTTGAAGCTTTCGACGCCCTTGTAAGTTCTCTTTCTATGTCTTCCTGAACCATTATGGAAGTGGTGAAGACCTAAACCATGTCTGTGTACACTAATGATATGAAATGTAGCTTGGCAAACCTTTTGAAAATATATAGGACAGTAGCGTCTCTTCTGCTTCTTTACAACCAGCAGATCTGACTGCACATGCAAATGGAACATTTTAATGTAGACACAAGCGGCTCACCAGTCAGATAGATATTGGGCTAAAGCAATGAAGAACAAAATCTAGAAGGTAAACAGCAGAATAGTAAAATAAATAAATAAAAAATATAAGAGCTGCACAAACATCTCAAGGCAAGTGTTGAGCATCACAAATAAAGTCTAATAAATAATATTAGAAAAAAAAAGGGAAGTTTGATTGCAGACAGAACAGCATGACTAGGCATCACAAGATGTGACAGTGTCACTGGAATGGGCATGCAATTGATTTTCACAATAAATAGGTATGGGCAAGTAATTCAGAGAAACAAGTGACCTACTTCAGTTTCTGCCCAGAGCTAATCCACAGCCCATTAAATTTGATAATATCTGAAGCACTAGTAATTTCTAAAGTTAAAAGTTGATAAAAAAATTAGAGTAATCCCTAAGCTAGCACACCGGTTGTTATGGTGTTTATTTTTTCCATAAGCTAACACAGTAGTATAGGCTGGTTTTGTAGTCATGCATGCAAAGTTTTTTTGCAGGCATACTAGTGATTAAATATACATGGACTGAGCTTAACATGAATTACAAGAACTCATGACAATTAATTAACATGACCCACAAGAAACTCAATTTGAATTCTGCTTCTGTACGAAGTAGTAGAATTTAATTGGAGTGATAGAACCAGGGATATTACCTGAAAAACTGGAACACCATCAAAAGCAGTTAAGCCTGATTTCAACTGAAACATAAAAGGGTAATATATGTCACAATGACAGACTAATGTTTTGGCCATTATTACTCTGTACTAGAACAACAGTATTGGAGACCATAATAATCCGCATGTTCTCTACTCAAATTTCAAGTTTGATATAATCAAAAAGCGTCACCTAAACTGACACTAACATTTGCAGAACTACATATGTGAACGTGAGTTTTGTCCTATGCAGAATTATGGCAGGCGAACTAGACCATCCAAGGGAAAAGCCAGAAAAATTAAAAAGCACATCACATGTTTTATGTGCGTATGTTTACGTTTTTATTTTTCTTTTCAGACTATATGTGTAGTATTCATGCATTACTCTAACAACATAACAATGAACCACGAATCTAGTCACCCTAGCATATACGGTTTACTGGATTCCTGGATCCATGCCTAGCCTCTGCTATATATGGGTCACTTGGCATAGCAGGCATTGCTCAAAGTTACAATATGTCTTCAAATAGAAGGTTTCTTTCAAATGTTGAAGCAAACTAAACCAATAAATATGGATATATATTTTGAGAATTCTGGCCAAGTATGCACAGATTCTTGGACATATATAGGCCCGTTTGTTTCCCACCCAGATTATATAATCTGGCTCATATAATCTATAAGCTGAAACAAACAGGTCTCAGATTATTGCCAGATTATAGCAATTCACAAGTCAGATTATCATAATCCAATAAGCTGCTCTCCCCCAGCTTATAGATTATATAAGCTGGATTATATAAGCTGGGTGGGAAACAAACAGGGCCATAGTACTGCTAATACACTAGTAACTCCGCAATTGATCAAGGTCAATCTACGGTATGGCATGATATCCTAGATGTCGATATTAGAAGCCTTTAATGACGTATTAGAGCTTATATCTGTAGATGTAAAAACACCAAGAAGAGGGTAAAAAGAAATACAAATTACTTTGTTCCAAATGTGGAACATATACTCCCTCCATTCTTTTTTTGTTGTCGTTTCAGACATCCAAAATGAACTAGCAATGAACTACCAAATCTTGTCTGAACGACAACAAAAAGAAAATGGAGGGAGTATTGACATAATTTCTGCTTGTAATAGAAATGTAATCTACCCGATGAACTGAGTTCTACTTATAACTTGGTGAGAGAGGAGATACAGACTAAAAATAGGTCCAAGTAAAGACAACATAATAGAAATGAACCACAAGTCTCATAAGGGGCGGACCTCCAGAGCATTCTTTATTTGAAGAGGGTCAGGTAAGAACCGGAATGCAATACCTTCAGCCTTCAACATATAAACCTACATACAGAAGCACTGGTGTAACATATATGCTTTGCTTATATGAAACATAAGACAGTATCAATCTGGCTTTAAGATGACAAAATGTCGAGGCATGCACTAGAATGGCCAAAGCTGCCGTGGTGCTGACACAACCATGTAACCAAAGCATAAATAGATTTTTTGTAGATCATAATCTAGGTAACCAGGAAGCAGATAAGCATTCCTAACAAACTAGAACTTGTGAGAAAAGGTTTAATTCCCAGCATATATTTCCTAGAAAATGTTCAAGCTATCATGTCACTAATCATGACTTCCAATTAGTGGCACGTGTTTCATGCTTGGTGAAAAACCCAAACACCCTGCAATAAAACTGCTGCATAAACCCTAAAGATTGCCCCTGAAGTCTTGACATTCGATCACAAATCATAGAGTGGAAAGGTGAAACCCACCTGATCAAGCGTAATCGGCACAACTTTCGCTCCCCTCCCTAGCACCGGCTGCCGTGTCCTCACCTAAACCACGCGAATCCCCCAAACCATTAGTGAAAAATCCAAAACCGAACCGCAAAGCCAGCGAGCGGCGAGAGAGGGGACGGAATACATGGGAGAGGAGCGCGTCCGCGTCCTCGGAGCGGAAGCAGAGGAGGCCGAGGGAGCGGAGGCCGGTGGCGGGGTCGGAGACGAGCACGAACTCGTTGTTGGAGTTGCAGACGGTGAAGACGGGCGTGCCGGTGAGCGTGCGCGCGACCTCGTCGGGCGCGAGCGCGAGGGAGAGCGACGCGCCCTGGGGCCCCGGCGCGCGGGTGGTCGCCGCCGCGGCGAGGGCCGGGCGCGGAGCGGTGAGGTGGGAGGCGAGGCGGGAGAGGTGGTGGTGGAGGAAGGAGGAGGCGGCGGCGAAGGGGTTGGGAGGCGGCGCGGCGGCGGTAGGGGTCGGGTCGGACATCGGGGCGGCAGCGAGCGGGAGGGAGGAGCGCGCAGAGTCCGGCGGCGGCATCCTCCGGGCTGGTTGCGACGGCGCGACGGGCCTCGGTGGTGGACTGGCGTGGTGTGCGAGGTGTCGTGTTGCGGTGTTGGTCACCGTCGCCGCCGAGGAGTGCGAGCGCGGGCGCGTGGTGGATTCGGTGGGCCGAACCCTCTGGTGCGGCCCGGTTGGATATTCGGATGGGCTCGGTTGGGCTCTAGAGTTTCTAGTTGCATCTGAAAGGATCGTTTTTTGTTCTAAAAAAATCTGAAAGGATCGTTCTAAGATTCTCCCTATGTTTGGAAAATCTTTTTATGAGCCTTTGATTTCACCATGTAAATGTAAAAAAAAAACTTATAATCTGGCCCCCTCTCTAAACGGATCCAAGCTCCACCACTGCATGAAAACTTGCTTTTAAGGCACAAATGACCAGGAAAAGAAAAAAGAAACACAAATTTGTTGCGAGGATAACACAAAGACACAATTTTATACAGTCTTCACATCCGCCTACTTTGTTACGAAGCTTTTGCGACACAAGTGATCTAATATGAGGAACTGAAGACTCACATTAGAGAAGTGGTGCCATGAGGAATGAATGAAAAATCATAAAAGTGTAGTTTTGCGTATAAAAATAAAAAAGAAGAGGTGGAGCACATGGAGATCAATGTTACCAGAATAGAACCTGAAGTTTTGAGTTCCATTTTATTTTTCACAAATCACACTGTCGAGCTTGTTCTACATGTCACTTGATTGATGTTGAGATTCACTTCATTCATTGTGCTTTATATCATGTCATGTTGATCATTATACATCTTGCAATTCATAGGAGAGTTCGTAATTTTTTTAACCACTAGTCAGCAAACTTAGCACACATCTAATAGAATCAACACAGCACCAAAGGACGAAGTTCCTAACCAAATTACACAGTGCTGAAACACATCATAGTAAGCAGTTAGGAAGCAGAAAAGACCAAGCACCACCTCATCAAGACCAACAACTAGGAGTACAACGCACCCACCTATATCTGTACAAGCTATATACTACTTACACGAACAGATCTCTCGATCAACTCGCGCATGGATCGGCCGATCAATAGTATCCGAGCTGCGTGATCTTGACATGGAGGTGCCTCTGGGCGAAGGCGAACAGCCGGCCCACCTCGTCGTCCCCGCGCACGGCACCGTCGCCGTTGCCGTCGGCCGCCCTCACCCCGCCCCTCGCCTTCCACCACGCGAACCACACGTTCAGGCTCCGCAGCGCGCTCTGCAGCTCGTCCCGGCTGATCCGCCCGTCGCGGTCCGCGTCGAACTGCGACAGCCACGCCCGGAACTCCTCCACCGTCACCTCGCCCTGCGGCAGCCCGCGGTACCGCTTGAACGCCATAGATCCTCGCCGGCCGGAGTTGCCGCGCCTAGCTTTCACGCTAGCTTGGTTGCTTGGATGGGCTCGGTAATTAATGAGCTAGCTAGTGTGATGCTGAGTAGTGAGTGGCAAGGAGCTGCACACCGTTCCTCCCTATTTATGCCGGACCAGGAGGGGGTGCACACGAGGGGCACGTTTTCCACGGGCGCGTTTGGCTGACCGCGGACAGCATCTTTGTTTTGTTTTATTTAGTGCTTTGAGTGCGTGTGCGTGGATTATTGTTACGCGAAAAATCGAAAGATATTCGATCGTTGAACCAATGGCACGCTTCGTTGCAATCTTTAGATTAGGATGAGGACGTGCTTTGAATGGGATTGTACCAAGTTGTACGCACTGCTTATGGCAAAGTTGAATTATGCGCAAAGCGTTTTCTGAAGGCCAAAATCACGTAAATCAAACCTTGCCAACTCGAAAAATTGTACGTTGTATTCCTCCTTTTTTAAAATGAATGAATCTTCTGTGCAACATGATATCATATGATTTGGGCAAAAACATGATGCCTTGATTTGAAAAGAAATAAACCTTATATGTACCTTTGTTACGAACTGTGGTTGAGCCAAATTCTAATAACCCTTAAAAATCGTAGTGTCTTACTTTGTTTTTACTTTATAAAAAATATAAAAAGGTACTCCTCTCGTTTTTAATTATATGACACCGTTGACTTTTTTATTCAACTTTGACCAACAATATATGTGAAAATAATTAGTTGTTTAACGTAAAATATATATTGTCGTATCTATCATCAAAAAACACTTTAAGATTAACTTATACATTTAGCTATTTACATAAATATTTATGAATAAGACGAATAGTCAAAGTAACGGAAAAAAGTCAATGATGTCATATAATTAAAAACAGAGGGAGTACAAAAAGCATAAACAGGACCCTTTGGTTTATGTGGAAAAAATAGTCCCCCTCCCACCTATCCCTAGCTCCTTCCCAATGGTTGCCAATACTCCACCTCAAAAAATGGTTGCCAATACCCACAGCTCCTTCGGGCGCCGCCGTCTCCACCCGCCGCCTGCCTCCATCGCCAGTTGGTTATTCCTTGCGGATTCCAATCGGACTTCACACTCCCGTCCTCAAGGGAAACACGACTCCATCGAATTAAAATCCATGGCCACCAATACTGCTACAACGGCGCCGTTCTCCTCCTGCCGTGATAACTGGGTCCTCCTCAACACCAGTGCCGTCGCCGGTCTCCGCAGAAACATTACCACTGCAATTGACAGCACAAGGAACGGGAACAAGATCGAGGTCTCGTTCAATCCTCAGCACCCACTACGCCCCTCTCTATTGTTCGTGCACAGCTCAGACATGAACCCGTCCGTGTCCCCGGTCATCATCTGCACGGTGGAAGACCTCCTCCTCAGCGTCAACATGGGGAATAGACCTTTAGCCCTGTCTCCCGAGGTATGCGACTACTTCATCTACCGGCTCCATGCTGGCCGCCCGTCGTCGCTTGATAGGCTTAAGCGCCCGCACCCCTTCTTCCAGGACAGCGACGTCGGCACTCTCCCTCGCTCGAATGGCCACTACACCGTCGCCGTGTTGATCGCCACACACATTCGACACCAGTACAAACTCCACTTGTTTCACTCCGATGTATCTATCTGGAGTTGCAGAACTGTGTGCGTGGAAGCTCCGCAGTGGGAATTCCCGGTGAAAATTCCAGGCAACTCCTCCCAGCTTTGTCACCATTTGACAAGCAGCGTGATCACCATGGGAGGTGAGGGTGGTACCATGGGTTGGGTGGACCTTTGGCGTGGCATCCTCTTCTGCAATGTGCTCGATGAAAAGCCCTCCCTCCGTGGTGTGCCGCTTCCCGTGCCGTTGAGTGAGTTGGGTTATAACAACGGGAAAGGTTTTGAGTTCGGCTCCCCGGTGCAACGCCGCGGCATGACCTTCATCAGAGACAAGGGCTGCCTCAAGTTTGTTCACCTGGAAATTGTTGACAAACGTCTTCCCGGCTACGATAAGGAAACAGGGAAGCCCTCTTTCAAAACCGATAAATGGGTGCTTACAAGTTACAACCTTTCGTAACACAAAGATGACAGACTCCTTCGACGATTGGCACGAGGAATACAGGGTCCAAGCTTCGGACATCAAAATCAACAATCCTGCTATTTCACAAGTGCTTCACCATGGAGTGCTCAATAGGCCACGGGATGATGAAGCCACAGCAGAGCAGCTAGACTTGTTGCTGAACCTATCGTTGTCGCAGCCCGCTCCTTGCGTGAACGGTAAAGATGTTGTTTATTTGGTGGCCCGAAAGAAATGTATGCACCCGAATGCATGGATTCTCGCTATTGACATGGAGAAAGGAGAGTTGCAAAATGTAGTTGAGTTTGACGCTGAAAACCACTATGATCCACGTCTGTCATATACTCCCCTAGTAAATTCTCCACATTGCAATCTGCCCGAGTACACTAACCCGGCAACTACCCCAGGTAATTAATTTGCTTCTTGTACTATTGCTGCAAATGCCTACTCATATACTATCTTCCAAATATTTTTAATTAATTTTTCAGTGTAATTAGCACGATCACATTATATGCTCAATAACTTTCCATTCTATTCTATCAGTGAAAGTGTTTTGTAATCACTTGATTTTAATTTAATTGTTCGTTGTGATTGATCTGAATTTTTTTCTTTGAGATAAATAATTGATCTGCTTCTTTTGCGGCTGGTTATGCTGCTTTGAGTATAGCTTTACAAGAAATAGCTGGTAAATAGAGGCAGCATGAAGGCTCTGCTCCAATGCTTGCATGTGGCACTCACTTACCATGGGTGTTTTAACAATCTTTAGCAGTGTTCACTACTTCACGGTGATCTCATGATGTCACATGTGATCTGTATTTGAGTTACTTTTTTTTTTTGCGGGGCATTTGAGTTACGTTATAATGAACGCTGGATGACCTATGCTTATGGATTTCTTTTTTTAAAAAAAAAAACTCGAATCAGGTCCAATGGTATTGATTCAGTGCTAAGGAATTGGTTGAGCTTTGAAAATATGTTTGACTCCAGGTTGACTCAAAGGGCCCTGGTTGTGCGAAGGAACCAATATGACCATGTTAAAAACGCGTAGGTCCTTGAATTCCAACACTCCTTTGCTCTTCTCCCAACTCGGCCAGTGGGTTTTATAATAGTGCAAATTTACCTAACGCCAAATATATTCGGGTGAAAACTAGTCAAGCATCCCTGGTGATTGCTCTGCACCTATTGTTTGGGACTCTCTGATTTTTTTAATGTCAGGAGGAAACTTCTCATTGAAACCCCAGACGCAAAATGTACAGAAACTACAGACAATAATAAAGGAAAGAAAGGGAAAGGCAAAAGGAAGACTATGCAAATAATGTTCTGGCATTCATTGTGTTTGCCTGCTTCGATTCTTGCCTTTACCCTGAGCTCAGTTTTAGGGGCCTTTTGCCATCTTATATATTCTTAGGTAACATGAGGCGTCTGCACAGATTTAGTTGATCTATTTCTTCTTATTTCATTTATTTTGTAATGCAACTTAAAAAGTCGGTTTGGTTTATACAAAGTAGGAGTAGTTTTCAAAAGTACAAGCACAATTTTGTGATGGCCAAAATCTGCAAGGTGAAAGGAACCGGTTGTCGCTGCGAACCGTACTCTTTGGTCCCCACTTGGTCATCAGATTTCCCCTGAGTGCATGCTTATCAAGATCTCTTTTCCTTTATTTTTCCGGTGTACGTGTGGTTGCAGCACAAAATCGTACATATTGGGGAAAATTATGGGACTTGTTTGCTTCTTTTAAGAAAGGTTCGGAACTAATCCTTCAAAAGCTTCTAAATCCCAAGATTCTTTGTTCCAAAGGAGCAGAAAAATCACTGACTAATGAAGAATCTGGTTCCGTCGGGTAGGCTTTGAATTCGTGGATCAGTGACATTTGCCCCGCAAGTGTCAGTTGTTTGTGTTCGCAGACCACATCACCAAGCTCTGTATCTAGTGGTAGGAGCACAGTGTTAAAAAAACATTCAGTAATCCAGCGTTTGTTCCCTACATTTGTCGCGTAGAGGGAAAATTCTCTGTTCCAGCGCAGGAGAAAATTCTCATCCTGGTAGCCGTCAGAACTTGATGGTTATTTCAAAATATGTTCACAACCGGAGCATCGTTTGGACAAGCTACCTTCATGTCGAACTCTGAAAGAGCGCACATTTGTGCTGTCAAATATAGCCAGTGCGTCTAGCATGCATTCTCAATCTGTCTGAGAGCACGGGGAATGTTAAAGCAAGATATCTTTTTTTCTCTCTCTCTTTTCAGTTTCCTCAAAGTAACATGCAACAAAAAGGCTTCAGAATAAGCTTACCTGTAAGGCTGGATAAGAATTCACATTTTCTCAACTAGATTTGATTCTCGATGTCATCCCATGGCTTTCCAATATTGGAATAATGCATTGAGTGACAGTAGGGCGGCAAGCCATCTCTAGAATTTTTCTTTTGTGCAGTCCTTGCTGTGCACTAGAGCTAAACAGATGACTATTGTTCAAGTGCCCATTTGGATGCTTGAGATATCTTCAAACCTTGTACTATCATTGACTACAGCAATAAGAGATTACAAGTCATTCTTGTCCTTTTTTTTTTGCGGGTAAAAGAAAAATTGAGAGCCACGAAATGCTTACTGAAGATCAGCAGATTCAACAAAGGAATGGCAGAAGGAGATTCACATGCAATTCAAATATTCATAATTTAAACAGTTACAAAGCCAAGAAGGCAGGCAAACGTTTGCTTGGGACATTATATGAAAACTGAATCATCTCTGATGCGGAATAGAAGTACAGCGACGACACACAAATCAAGTGGCAAAGAACAATAGGAATGCACAGACAGTGAACCACTGTTATTTTTAGATAATGGAAAAAAATTCGACACACACTGAACCAATGCTAAAAAAGGATCGATCGGGCCTGGGGCCGGCCGGCGCCTGCTGATCAATAGTAGCCGAGCTGCGTGATCTTGACGTTGAGGTGCCTCTGCGCGAAGGCAAAGAGACGGCCCACCTCGTCATCTCCGTGCACGGAGCCATCGCCGTTGGCGTCGGCTGCCCTCACCCCGTCGCGCGCCTTCCACCACGCGAACCACACGTTCAGGCTCCGCAGCGCGCTCTGCAGTTCTTCTCGGCTGATCCGGCCGTCGCCGTCCTTGTCGAACTGCGACAGCCACGCCCGGAACTCCTCCACCGTCAACTCGCCCTGTGGCAGGCCACGGTACCTCATGAACGCCATCGATCCTCGCTGGTCGCTTGGTTAGTTGGTTGCTTCGCTTGGCTATACGTGCTTGATGATGAGTGAATGATTGAGTGAGCGTGTGCTGCTGAGTGGTGAGTGTGACAAGCAGCTGCGCATGGTTCCTATATATACCCGGTTCAGAAGGCAGGAGGTGATGCACACGGGCGCTCTCGGTCACAGTTACATCACGTTTTCCACGGACGCGGGTTCAGCTGGCCGCGTTGAACTTAGGACATTGTTAGGTGTCAAAAATATTGTGTAGGTCAGTCAGTAGTGGCTCCTGATGGCCGGTCGATAGTGCTTGCCTTTGGGCTTTTTCCTAGAGGAATAATCGGTGGTCTAGCTTGAAAGGTGCATTCTTTGCAGCGTGAGCCACTATACATTGCATAGACTAAAGATGTAGGAAGCAAAGAGGATTAGTTATCGGGTTTCAAGAATCCACCGATAGAAAATGCAAGCTGAAAGTGTAGCAACTTGTACAACTTCTTTGTTCATATCCAACCGAGCAAAGCAGGAATATCTTTCTGGCAAAGCCACAACATTGTTTGGCTATGCCAGTTGGAAATGAAACTATTTAATGGACTAGTTCTAAATTTGGCGCCATGTCCAAAAATATGTAGGGGTTGTAGCTGCCAACGGAACCTTTTACCTATCTATTGTAGCCTGTTCAATATGTTTCGTCCCAGTAATGCAGTTTCAGTGCCTATATATTATTTGTTGCAGTCAGACTTCCCCTGATGATAGCAATAACGCATGCTTGTCAAAGATCGACACATCTTTATCTGCGCTCTTCCATTTTTGTGCGACTGTATGTAAAGTATCACCGGTGTACGTGGTGGTGGCACAAAAGATGTTTTGTGCAGGAAAAAGAGGGTGCGAGTTGTTTAAGAAGGGTTGTAGAACTAATCCTAGAAAGGCCTCTAAACTCCAAGATTCTTCGTTCCAAAGACGCGGCAGAAACTATTGATTAACAGAGAATCAGGTTCTTTTGGTAGGCTTTCAGAGGCATCCGCCAGTATCAGTTGTTTATGATCGCAGAGCACATCACCAGGCCATCTAGCTGGATAGGAGCACAATTTTTAGAACATATGCAGTGATTTAGTATGTCCATACACATGTCACGACAAAAAGAAATTATCTCTGATTCCTCAAAGAAAGAAATTATCAATGTTCTTCCGTAAAAGAAAACTATCTGCTGCCATGGTAATGCCACGGTATACCACTGAGAACTTTGTGATGGGAAAAACGTAGCCCCAACGCAATGAACGTGAGCATATACTAGCTACTTTGGTCAAATTCAAAGAGAATATATCTGCTGCCGAATTTAGCCAATGTGTCAAGTTTGCGTTCGATCAGTCCGTGAACACGGAGGGAGAAAGTTAAAGCATCGTTCTTTTTTTCATTTTCCTCGAAGTAGCATTCAACAAAAAAGCTCAAGTTGGCAAGTCTAAAGATTCAGTATTCAGCTTATCTGTAAGGCCTGTACAGCAAGAATGCTCCTGAAGAAATCACATTTTCTAAAGTAGATCTGATTCTCGATATCGTTCCGTGGCTTGCCAGTACAGAAACAATGCAATGATTTGATGGGACTGCAAATCATCTCTAGAATTTGTTCTCATCAGTACGGAGCATTTACCCAGCTTCGAAAACTAGAGCTAAACAAATGATTATTGTCCATACCTCGTTTGGATGCTTCAGATCTTAATGCTTGAGGTTCATCTACTTATAAGAGATAATAATAAGATAGTTTTGCGACAAATTTGCTAGTCAAACGCCACCCAAGCATGGTCCAAAAGAAAATGGGTGCAACAAAATGTTCAATACGGATCCAACAATTTCAAAAATAAAAGGGATCAAATGATATTTACAAGCCATTCAAATGCTCTAGTTTAAAGATAAAGAAACAGTTTAACAGAGAATTCAGACAGACAAATATCTTCATGGACAGATGATCTATTTTATCAGCATATAAGCCAAACCTATGAGGTGAAATAGAAGTACAGTCAGTTTATCAATAAGGCTAAACCACCTACGAGTTAGAATTGACAACACTAGTCAGAAAGCAAGAGTCAAAGAGGCACCAGGAATAAACTTACATCGAAACAAGTACACTGCTACCAGCAGCAGCGATGATTGATAAAAATGAAAAATGGTTGATTTCCAGATAAATTCGAAGAGATGATAAGAGACACATGAGAGGAAACTACAAAAGCATAATAATGCATTCTCTTCCCTATTTACGGTTAAGTACGCACCTTACACTCCATCTAGATAACTAACCCCACAATCTCCTTTCTAATATACACTCATCTGATATATACAGCATATATATTCTCTCGCCAAACGGTGCAAAAGCAAAATAGTAACAGGCTAACAGAAAATAGTGCCAAAGTCAATTTTTAAGTGAACTTAGATAAGTAAAACCTTGCTCAGAGCTGCCATTAGACACCGTGCCTCCGGTATGTACACAATTCTCGATGCATGCAACAAACTAAAGTCTTGATCGTCGGAAGTACTTGATTGGATTAAATGGACCAAGTTGCCGGGAAGAAGTCAATGATGGCCGCCCATTTGGGGACACTGTTTGCTTGATGTCCCATCCTTCAACATTCGTAGGAACACAAACATCGAACAGAATTTGGCCAAGGACTCCTTGAGGCTCCATATAGGGCGGGTGTGATATGTGTCGCCTCTGCTCCTCAATCAGAGAATCAGGGTCCCTTGATTCATTATGATCCTTTGAACTTGGCAAAAAGAAGTGGTCACTGGGACTGTTAGCTACCCTTCTTAGGCTCTCATTTGAACTCGCAGCAGCATTGTGTAGACTGCACACTGAATGTGCTATTTTGTACTCCTGCTCACCTGTTGCTATTTTGTCATTCAACTGGCTCCTGTGGCAAAAAGTAACAAGAGCTTTCTCCATAAGATCATTTACAGCAGTTCTATATTCAGCTTCATGTGACTTGTAATGCCCTGCAAGTTATCAAGAAAAGTAGTTTCACTATCAGTAAAATTCAGATGATATCTGACAGCAGAGAAGAAAATATTGAGGCTTCAAGTTGATTCGCATGCAACAGCTATGGACCATGTGTGTATGTAGGTTACACTGTTGCACAAAAAAAAATAGCGTAAACAGAATGCCATGATATGAAATCCTTGAGCTTGATATTGCGTTCGTGGACAAATTGAAATTCTAAAGAAAAAAAAACTGTAGAGCAATCCATAAGGGCATTTAGGGAAAAAAAGAAGAAGCAAACAACAATTAATTCCTCAAATTATAAGATGTGTGCCTTTTCTACTCTTGTTTCAAAATATAGCACAAGCATCTCAATCTCGTCATTATCTCTCCCTTTACTCTCCCACTGGGACATTTATCAGTAAATGTTCATAAAAATACTCTATTCCTTAGAAATTAATGCCAGGGGAGTCATTATTGATGACAATTCAGTGCATTGATTAATGACAGGTCTTAAAAGAAGCTACAATTGTTCTTTCGAATTTCAAGCTACTGAAATATAATTGTTCAGAGTAAGGTGAAATTAAGATAAGAACACACCAACATGAGAAGAACCACTCCATTTAATAAGCTTAACATCAGTGCCTAGTTCGATGAGACGTCTAGCAAAACCACAGACAACATGGCTTGGTGCAAGATCATCATTTTCTGAACAAAGTATAAGAACAGGACCCAATCCCTGCATGAACAGTGAATAAAATAGGATCAATACAGAGAATCGTGTCAAAAAGCCAACAGACAAATTTGACTTACAGCTGATGAGTAGAGTGTGTGCCAGTACTCTGCACGTTGAGCTTCAATTCTGCTTGGGAAAAGTGTATCCATGCCAGACGCCAGGGCCTTTGCCATCCATGAACGTAATATTGATGGTTGAGATGAATTGCCAACCACAGGCTTCTCGAGAAACTGGGTGCCCACATCACTGACAAAATCTACTGGACCGGAGTCATAGATTTGCCCAGCGATACAGTTTCTAACTAACCGATAGTCCTTCTGCCAAAAAAAATTTTATGTCATGTGTTTACCAAATGCAGAGGTAGGCCAGACATATGTTTATTGAAAGGTATATTTTTAAGTGGAAAATCAATTAGAGTAGTGAATTTTGTGCCAAGAGCCCATGACAACATCATGATGAGGATCAACAAATACAATGACAAACTGGGAATTTTTAAATCAATCACACTACTATTGAATAAAGAACCGGACAAAATACTACATACCAATATACAAGACAACATGCATAGAGTTTGACTTTCAGCTAGTTAACCACTTTGCAATGATGAAGAAATCATCATACATACCCAAACAAATGATCAATTTTCACACATAGATCTGGATTGTACTGAACTAAGTAATGAGCCCAAGATACACAATTACCCCAATAAAAAAAGCCACTAATCAATTGCAAGAACAAGTAAAGTAAAGTTTCTATATAAGTTCCGATATCCTTGCTTCATTGCAATGAATTGTATGAGAACATGTTTATGAAAAAGAGAAGAAAGATATAGCATACCACAGTCGCATCTCCTTCGCACTTTCCATCCAGTAACTAGACAACCAAAGAAATTTCAGTCATTTCAACTAAAGAGAAGATCTTATTACAGAGATATACAGATGGCATCAAATGATAGTATTGATAACAAAGTAATGAAAGATTCAGATCACACATTCACCTGAATAACCTTGTACATGCATCCCTTTGAGCCACTAGAAAAAGAAGCAAGAACAGTGGGCACGGGCTTTATTTTCAGTTCCTGAAACACCAGTATTTTAGTAATTTCAGGTAATATTAACTAATCAATAAACAATCAAATATGACTGGCAATCATATAACACCAGGATTAAGAACTATCATTTCACACTAACTTCAACAGACATTCAATAATACCAAAAAGGATCATATAACACCATGCAAGCAATCAGTTTCGCAATCAGCACCAAGATCATTTAGAAATGACAATATGGACAGATGGTACAAAGCAATATAAAATAAGGATATAATAATAATCTATTTTTAAATACTAACGTTTTTACCTCATAGGCTTCCTACCCAAAATCTAAGAAATAAAAGATGGAAGATGGATAACCAAGGGGCAGTCAGAATAGGCATTGCATAATGATTACATGTAAATGCAGAAACATTCAAAATATAGTACTGGACAAACAAATCGAGCATGCAATTTATCTTATATTCATAGAACAAAAAGGTTATATACTTATAATGTACAGTATGACAAATCATAAATGTGGAGTATATAATGACCAAGAAATAGAAATACACTCACCTTCACCAGTTCACAAATGATACCAGTTGCCAGTGACGTTGCTTTCTCAGAGAGATACCTGGAAGCGGAAAAGAATCAGTACATTTACAGGATCAAATGTATAAATGGACCTAGGATTGTAGAGAGATCCCACTGAATTATGACATAATTAATGTGTCCGTAAGATATTTTGAAGCCACAAAAAAACACCATTAGCAACAGACAAAGGGCCCTTTCATAGTTATGCTCCTAAACCCCTCAAGCTTCGGCGCCATCTGATTTGACAATCGCTATACTAGTGTGGAGTTCTAATTGTTATACTGCTGTTCAATAGAAATTGTTCCACTGTGCCCAAATTGTCAATAGGTATCAATAATATAAAGCTTTCAGCTGTACAAATATGGTTCAGGTAAGAAAACTTTTTGAACGACCATGTACCATATAACAAGAGATGGCGACAGGGATAAGTGCCACCTTGGTTCGATGCTAAGAACATATGAGGCTAGAACCTTATGACTTAGTGGAGGAACATATAAGATTATAAAGCATGCTATACTGATGCAGTTCTTTTACTTCCCGAGGTTAGTTACAGAAAACTGTGCCGATCTTGATATAATCAGGTAAAGATCTAGTTACCACAATCAAATTTCCCACAATCAATTGCTATTCGCTAAATAAAACATCCACGCCAGATCAAACTCCAGAAAGGAAAGCTAGGTAGCATGGCATCAATAGAACAATAGACGAGTTAAAATTGCACAAATACAGCAACCATAAAACTAGAGTAGTTAACAAGCAGTTATAAGTCACCCAAAGAAGGGAGTAACCAATTCAACGCTACTTATCTCAGCTCCTCGCCCAACCAATAGCTCCCACAAACCGTGGAATCAGGCCAACATTAAATCCCCTGCCTCACGATTTCAGCAGTCACTAATCGAGCAAGCAATCGCCTCAATTATACCTATGCCACCAGCAATCTTACTCTAAGCCACATGCGTCTGCCTCCAGAAGCCTAGGCGAGGCCGGATCACTAACAGAAGCAGAAGGAAGCGAGGGAGGGAGCGAAGGAGCACTCACAGCGCGACGAGGTCCGGGTGGCAGACGAGGCAGCGCCACCCAAGCGAGGCGTAGAGCTCGACGAACGGCCGCAGTTGCGCCTCGTCGCTCCACACCCACGCGAACAACACCGCGATGCCCCTCGCCTGCCCCGGCGCCGCCGAGTCGGGCGCCCAGTAGTACCGCCCGCCGCAGCCGGGCCACATGTCCTCCTCCGCCTCCCTCTTCGCCGCCGCTGCCGCTCTACTTCCGGCGAGGAAACCTTGGAGGAGAAGCGAATCGGAGCAAGGGTTCGTGCTGTTTCACTCGTCTCGGTGGGAGATGGGGAGGAGACGCGACGCGACGAGGGAGGTGGTAGGTCGCTTCGGCGCCTGGTTCGTCGCGGATTTTCCTTTTTCTAGATTGTGTTTCTGCACGATTTTGAGGTCACGTCTTGTGAGGTTTGTAGAGGAGTTTGCTTGTGCGCCGTGAAGCAAATTTGTTTGCTTTTAAATTTGAGTAGGCCGATGGTCAACGCTAACTTGCGGAGGTGACAACAGGATAAACATGATGATGATGATAATGAGCAGGTGTGTCCAGTCAAAGCGATAAGTTTCAGCCAGATTTCAGGATTTGATGATCGTTTTACCTTTCTACTAAGTGACACCATTTAAAATTGCTACTCAGGACTGACCTCGTTCGTGGATTTTAAAATCTATTCTCCATGCGAGTTTTATCGAAGTTGCTCTCCAGTAGCACTTGGAACTTCATACGCGTCCGTGTGGCCCACAAATATTTGTGCCACATCATGCAGCGTGTTCGGCAGGAGGTTCTTTCTGCAGCTGCAGCCGCAGCTGCAGCGCAGCGAACAGGCTGATGCTTCCTTGCAAATTCATGTTAATCCATTGTAAGGCCAGTCTCGGGCCTTTTAGGCCAGTTTCAATAGGCCTTTCATTAACATTAAATAAGGTGTCACATCAACAAAATAGATGACATGGCACATCAATTAAGATGAAAGAGGAGAAGTTCCTTTCATTCTAATAAAAGGAAGTTGGCACGGTTTCATATATATGAAAGCTTATTGAAAGACCCATTGAGAGCAAAAACTTCCATCTTAACATGTTTTGACCAATCTCAATGCAAGAATTTAATATTATATTTTGCTTATGAAACCGTGAGATGAAATTGTGCATTGAGAGAGATCATTTCATTTATCATGTGAAAACTCTAAATCTGATGTGGCACCTTTGAAAAGTGTGAAATAAAAGTATCCACTGAGACTGGCCTTATCAACATTAAATAAAGTGTCACATCAACAAAATAGATGACATGGCACATCAATTAAGATGAAAGATGAGAAGTTCCTTTCATTCTAATGAAAGGAAGTTGACACGGTTTCATATATATGAAAGCTTATTGAAAGACCCATTGAAAGCAAAAACTTTCATCCTAATATGTTTTAACCAATCTCAATACAAGAATTTAATATTATACTTTGCTTATGAAACCGTGAGATGAAATTGTGCATTAAAAGAGACCATTTCATTTATCATGTGAAAACTCTAAATCTGATGTAATACCTTAAAAAATGTCAAATAAAAGTATCTACTGAGACCGGCCTAAGCATCGAAGCAAAAGCAACACCACGCGTTCTTCGTCCAGCGAAAAGACGACAACTCAATTCAACTAACCAACCAGTTTAATAATCCCACTGGTTCTCACGTGACAGCCTATTAATTACAACGAAGCCAAAGGAGACTTACGCATCAAGATAACCCGCAACTGTAAGACTTTACGCAGGAAGCCATTCACACAAGAAGCTTCCAATGCAGTTAGCAAATTCGTAAACCTGTTTGTGTTATCATGCTCACCTGGACACGCTGTATCAAACTGGACCTTGTAATGCACTCGCTCCGGTTGAATAATTGTTGTCGTTCAGGCAAAGAAATTAGTTTAAGATTAAACTAAACTTTCTGTACTAACGTCAACATTTCAGAAACGGAAGGAGTAGATCCTTATTTAATGGAGAAAGAGGCACAAGGGATTTCCTTAGGTCGGAAACAAATGCAGGTAGCAATTTTTCCTCACCATTCTGAATGTATATGCATCCGCATGCTCTGCTCTAAAGTTGATTGGAACTGTTACAGCAATTTAGCTTGATTCTCGGTTTGTATCAACCTGCGCCGCGATCCTGACCGTGCGTGCGTGTATACATACGATTTCTTTTTGCATGCTTTGATTCGATATTAGAACGTCGAGAAGATCATGACAGTTTTGCTCAGTCTTTTTCATACTTGTTCTCTGTCACTTAAAGACACGCATAGGAAACGTCACAACTGTGTGGAAGCAATATCTCCGCACGCTCTCCTCCAGCGCTTATCTGTTTAAATTGTCGCTGCCTTCTTATCCGCTTTCGAGTCCTCGTCATGCATGATGCATTCTGATTCTGAAGTCTGATGCGAACGATTTACAGTCGCTTCCGAATCCGAGCATGAAAACCAGTCAATTTTTTTTGTCACTTTTTTTTTGGTTCACTTGCATCGCTAGACACTGCGAACTTCAAATCTCGACGATCTTTTGCGGATGGGAGGGGTTAACGAGCGTCCGTACGCGCGTTAGATAAACGCGCGTCCCCTTCCAGCGGCCGCCACGCATCCGACCGGCGGTCGGAACGATGCCGGTCGGAGCGCTGCTGCCTGCCCACCGCGCCGTCTTCTTCCCCGACGACCTCCCCCCTTCCGGCCCCGCCCACCGCCCTCCAGCCGCCTTGCCGACCACCCTCCCCCCCCCCAACCCCTCCTTCTAAGCTCGTCGGAAATGAAGGTCCTCGTCGCCGGCGCCGCCCCCACAACCCAAACCTCTAACCCTGCCGGCGCTAATCCGCCATCCGCGACGCGGCGGCGACCCCGCGCTCCGCCGCCACCTCGACGCTGAGCTCCGCCGCCCGTCCTAATTCGCCACCGGCCATCACCCCGCGCTCCGCCGCCACCTCGACGCCGAGCTTCGCCACCCGCCCTAATCCGTCGCCGCCGCGTCGCGCCGCCCGCCATCACCCCGCGCTCCGCCGCCACCTCGACGCCGAGCTCCGCCGCCCGCCCTAATCCGCCATCGGCGACGCGGCGGCGAGGGCGCCGCCGCGACCCGGGGCCCGCCATCACCTGCGCTCCGCCACCAGCGCGCGTGGGCCGGGCCGCACACGGACGCGCGTTAGCGCCGCAGCGCGTCCGGGCGCGCCGTAGACTTATCGTTTGCGGATTATTAGCAGGCTATTTTTTCCCTATTTCTGAGAGCGACTGGGCCCCCAATGTTGAAGCCCATAACCAAATAAGCCTGCTTTGACCGCTCCACCTCAACATAAATTAGGCCAGGCCCATATGCTTGAACGCTTAAAAAACAGAAAGCGCAAAAAAGAAACTGTTATTTTGTTCGTCACTCTATGACTCGTCTTCTTCGCCATCACCACAACGAAACGTGCTAAAAAAATAAAAGGTGCTAAAAAAATCACTACAGTGAAAGGTTTCTTGCTTTTCATTGCCAAAGGCTGACGACAACAAAAGGGAAAAAAAATCCCAATCCCAAGTTCAGTAGAAGTCTATCGAGTCGACAAGTGCTCAACTCCCGTAAGCCGACGAACCAACTTTCAGTAGAAGTCTATCGAGTCGACGAGTGCTCAACTCCCGTAAGCCGACGAACCAACGCACTGCTCAGACTTTTGTTTACTTCGCGCGTTGGTTGACGGGAGGAGTGCACTCCCCCTTCCACGGCGCGCGGCGGATAACGCGGGAGCGAGCCCGTGCGCGGGGAGGAAGAAGGAATCATTTCATTTCCTTCCCACCGGTTCCGAGGAATGCTCGCCTGCTGGTTGCCGGCAAGAATCACAGTTTCAGCGCCACCGCACGCTCGTTTTCGGGTCGCTGAAACCCAGCCTCGCAGCTCTCGCCACCGCAGCGGAATGTTCACCTGTCCTCGGGGAATCCTCGTCGCCTGCCTCTCCGCGCAGAGCCTCCATACGCAGTTCGTTTGCATAGGATACTCCATTCTCTCTTTCTCTTCCCTCTCTCGCGTCAATCGCGAGCTCGTGAGGCGCATGGTGTCCGTAACCGAAGTACCAAACGCACCAACTTTTACGGTGCTCGCTGTCTCTTCTTGTCTGCAGCTAACTAACCAGACCAGTACGTTTTCAGAATCTGATGGACCACATGTACAGGTTCCATGCAGACAAACGAAGTTGGCCGAGGAAACCAAACTTCATGCGCGCAGTGAGTGGAGTGGTGGCCTAGCTACCTCGCTACATCCAAAATGCGGTAGTGAAAAAACCAAACAAAAGCAACTGCATGTGCGTGCGCAAGAATACGGTGAGGGAGTGATCGTGAGGAATGCAGAAGCACGTTCGAAGCCCAATCGGTAGAAGGGTCCTGGAGGCCTGGTTCTTGCTGCTCCTGCTGCTAGTACTACTATTGTAGTACCATTATTCCTGCTCAAAAAAAAAAAATATTCCTGCTCAAACTCAGATCCCAATGGAAGCAACATTCTTTCGCTCCCTCCATCTTCTCCTTCCCTGTGGATCTCCACCACTTGTTGCCTGCCCTTATCCCATATTCCCACGACCATGTGCACCAGATCCCAAGCCATTATCTGTTCACAAACCTTTCTAGTTTCCATACAAGTACTACATACCCGCGGTAATCAAAGTTTAATTATCAAATCTCTCTTCTTCTCCCCAGCTCTCCACATGCAAGCAGCGCAGCTTCCGTTGGTGGGCGCACGACAGCAGCGCGACAGGGCTCGGCCCGGCCGAGATGACCCTCGCCCATCAGCATTCTCTTGACGGCACGCCATGTGAACTGGTACAGTGTGCTACGGATGCTGCAAAGCTAGCATCATGCGCTCTCATTGAACCTGTGCACCAGCTCGAGTAGCGACATGTGCAAGAACATGAACAGGAAGTGAACCAAGAATTCTCAAGATGCCGTTCGTTCATGAATGGCAGAGTGGGCAGCAGGACTAGAAGCGGTACCAAACGAATAAAAGGCTGAGGGGTCAGGAAGACAAGGTGACTGTACTGTACATTCAATGCCGGTTGTCCCAAGGATTCCAACCGAAAACAAGGGATGCAGCAGGCAGGACTACAGGAGTTTACACTACAACAGCCTAAAGAAATTCTAGAGGCAAGAACTACGAGGAACTTTGAACACTTGAAGATGGATTCAGAGAGCGCTAATACTGCCCAAGCTAAAAATGCATCGTTCTTTCACACTGCTCTGCGGCACCTTTACTGCCTTTTCTCTTTGTTGGAGCGTCTCTGAATCGTTCCGCGCGTTGCACGCACGCGGCAGGCCTTTGCTTTCCGCGCCGTCGCTTTCCGGGCTCCCGCTTTACTGCTTTCCGGCCGCCTTACGTCACCATCACCCGCTGGCGACCGGGGTCCACTCGAACCGGCCGGCGTCGAGGGGCACGCCGCGCACCACGTCGAAGTTGTACCTGGAGGAGGAGGACGGGATGGCAGCGTTAGTGCAAAATGTGGGTACACGCTGCCGCGGAGAGCTTGCACCAACGAACGGCGAAGCAATTTCCACTTACCTGGCGGCGAAGCGTTGAGCCTCGGCCTTCTCCGCGGCGGCGAAGAACGCCTCGATCTCCTCCGGCGGTGGCATCATCCTCGTCGTGCAGGCGGCCGTCGCGGTGGCTGCGGACGACCTCCGGCAGTGGTGCGTTTGGTCGCCCTCGGCCGCTTGACTTGACTCCTGGTCGCTGACGTCTCCCGGCGGCCGGCTCGAGGGCGTCGCCTCCCTCCTGAATCACGAAAATTCAGAGAGAGAAAATAAATCACGATTACGAAAGAGGCAAGTAATTAACGTGTAACTATGCAGAACAACGGAGGAATTGAACTTACCTCTCCCGACAGCAACCGGAGTCACTGACGGAGCTCTCGGCGTCGCAGTCCTCGCGTGACTGTAAGACCCAGAAACAACCAAACATGAGCAACGAAACGGCATAATTCAGCACCAGAAGCAGGTTAACAAGTAAAATTACGGGAGAAATTCAAGTATCTAGCGTTCCCGCCCCACCTTAGCCGGTTCCCAAAGCGCCACAACGTCTACCGACGAAGCGGTGCTGGAGCTTCTCGATACTCCGGGCACCACGACAGCTTCGGTGGAATCCTGAGATGACCCAGCCAGTGGCGGCACCGCAGACGACGACGACGGTTGCGCCGCCTGCTCCTCGGCCGGCACTGGAACCGGCTCCCGCGGCGGCGACTTCACCACCACCTCGGCCGCGACCATGAACAGCCTCCTGCTCCGCAGCTGCAGATAACACCCGGCCTCAGCCGCGCCGCCGTCGTCGTGACGCGTCGCCGCAGCCTTCCTCGGCCTCTTCGGCGCCGGTTCCGCGGCCACGCTCATCGCGGAGCGCGACCGCGTCCTGACGCCGCCGGCGACAACCATGGCCGGCGCCGGCGCCGCCGTCCCCGCACCTCCGCCCCTGCACTTCCTCATGTACTTCCCCATCCGTGCGAGCGAACAGGCAACCCTGCTGCCCTTTTGGAGTTTGGACGCTTGCCTGGTTGCCTGTCCTTTCTATCGCTCCTGCCAGTCCTGCCACGGGAAGACGGCGTAGAAATACTACCACCGAACGCGCACGAGGGGGAGCCTGTCAGAGCTCAGATCCGACGGCCGGGGCGCTTCGCGACCCGGGGCCCGCAGGGCGGCCGTTGGAGAACGGGCGGTGGGGGCCAGCCGGGGTCTCTCTTTCCGTGACGCGGCACGTGAAAAAACCGGGCGCGTCATGATTGCCGTACCGCACGGTTGGGGTTGCCGAATTCCACGATTCAAAACTCCGCGACTCGTGAGCTTGCACGTAAATGCTGCACGCACCGTTGCAAACTTGCAACGTGACGAGAGGGGAGGGGAAGGAGAGGAGGTTGGTTTTAAAAGCGGGCGCGGGCAGCCTGGGCCGTGTCCGCTCGCAACGGGGCAGCCAGCCGTGCGGGAGGGGAGCGAATTGATGCCTATTAGCCGTTTGTAGGGGTGAAAACGGGACGGATAATATCCGCCCGACCGATTGCCGAATCCGAAAAAAATTAATATGGGCAAATACAGGATGCATCAATAATTACCCGACACTATCCGTACCCGAATTCGAGTCCGAAAAATAATTGCGGGATAGGATATGGGACGAGTGATATCCGTCCCGAATCCGAGTATCATGTGATATGAGTAAGTTTATAACGATTATACACCTAATAATATGGTGTAAAATCAAGAGATTAACGTAACTAAGAGTCAACTTGCTCTTCATCATGCATATCAATGGTTAGTATGTCCTTCTTTACTCTAATTGTTTCTCCAGCTTTTGATTATTCATCCTTGCAAACTTCATGATAATATCCGTGTCCGACTCCGAATCCGAACAAAAAATATAGGCCGGGGTATGGGATGCAGAAATAATTACCCGGGACTATCCGCTCCGACTCCGGATCCGAGTAAAAAATATAGGATAGGATACAGGATGAGTACTATCCGCCCGTATTCGATCCGTTTTCACCCCTAGCCGTTTGTTTTGTTGTAAAACTCTTAATTGGGCCAGGCCCACCTTCTAGAAGAAGGAGTCCTGGTCCATATGGGCTGCTTTATCGAATCCAGGCCCAACACGAAGTTAGGGTTCCCCCCTTATATATAGTTGAGGAGACCCCCCTGTAACCTGACACCAGAATTTCGCAATAAAGAATTTCGTCTCCTCTATTCCAGTTTTACTTTTTGTTATCTGTCGTGATCTACGTGCCGTCGTTCCGCCGATAACCTAACACGTTATCAGCACGCTCTACGAGGAAATTCGCCCAGCAAATCGGTGAACTACGGTACGTTCTTATTTTGCGTATGATTTTTGTTATCTTGACTCGTTGCAGCCAAGATCTGTCCAAAAATCGCCACGACGACCTTGACACGATGCAGTCAAGATCCCAGAAGGAAAAGACCAGATCCGAGGGCCAGCTACGGCCGCCCAAAGACGATTTGGATCTCGTCAAAAAAAAACAAGAAAAAAAAAAAGCAAAAGGGCTAAGAGTTTCATTCTCTAACCCGAGATCGAGATCTGCAAGCAGTAAAAGGGCTAAGAGTTTCATTCTCTAACCCTAGATCGCGCAAGAAACAAATAGCAAAAACAGATCCGGCGCAACGTCGCCAGAACAACGCTTTTGGTGCAACGTCACCAAATCGCCGAGTTCTTGAGATCTACAGTGGTTCACGAAGAACCCTACCCGTACTCTTACCCGGCACGAAGTCCGGTACAGGCAAGCGAAACAGAAGCACAACAAAGGGGACACGGGTTACAAACCCTAACCCTAGCTATCTGCAAAAAGGAAGTAGTCGAACCGACGAACCCTAGATCTACAAATCAAAGTCGCCGAGTTCATCACAGAAGAAAATAGGGCTCGGGTTATCGAACCCTAACCCTAAGATCCATGTCGCCGAGATCAACATCACAAGAATCATGAAAAAAAAAAACGACGACCCGCCGCCACCTCGCCGTGGCGCGACGGGCCGCCGCGGCCGCAGGCCCGCGGCCACCGCGAAGCGTCGGCACAGCGCCGGCCTGGTCGCCGTGACGCACCGGGCGTGCAGCTACCGGGCACCACTGGGCCCACCACTGCGCCGCCTGCCGGGGACGGGCCGGACAGCCATGGGCTTGGCCTCTGACCCGACCCGGGCCCGGCAACCGCCGCGCCGCGCCGCCAGCCGGGACCGGTCCAGGCCTCCGGCCACCGCGCCGCACAGCCCAGACACCGGGCCCCGGCCTTCGCACCGCCGCGGGCGACGGTCGCCGCACCGCGCACAGGCGACCGCGCCACCGGGGCGAGCCGCGGCCAAGGCCACCGCGCCACTCCGGGCTACGGCGAGCTCCGCCGCACCGCAGGTTTCGGCCTCCGCGCCCCCATGGCCATCACCACGAACGGATCTGGTGAAGAAGAGAAGAAGGGGAGAAGAAAAGAAAGAAGGAACAGCCGAGTGCGGCGGCTGGTGGAAGGAGAAGTGGAGAGAGTGAAGAGCTAGGGTTTCGGCCCTGGTTTTTATGCTCCGAGGCGATTTTACAAAAACGTCCTCTAAGTTTTCACATATCCGAAACAAGTCCTCCCGCGTCCTGAAATTTTACGAGAAAGTCCTCGAGATACCAGAAATTTCGAGCACATACTCGGAAACTCTGAAAATTACGAAGAAGCTCTGGAAATTACCAGAAAGTCCTCGGAGTATCAGAATATTATGAAAATATCCTCGGAACATCTGGAAATTACCAGAATATCCCTGGAATATCTGAAAATTACGGAAAAATCCTGTTAATTACGAAAATTGACATGGATAATCCGAAAATTATCTGGAATGTGTTATTTTTGCATATAACACCCCAGATTTTGGTGATTTTATATAAAAACACCAATATTATAACTTAAACACGCAGTTTTTGTTATACTTATGATCTCTATTACTTGGATACATGAATTAATCCTTGCACATTGACATCATGCAGATGTCTGACCTCGTGAAGAGAGACTTTGAAGTCTTGACTCCTCATGGAAGCAACTACCTGTCATGGGCACTTGATGCGGAGATCCTCCTAAGCAGCAAAGATCTTTTGAAGACCGTTCTGCCTAAGGCGGGAGACACTGCCGCAACAGACGTGGAGAAGGCGCAGGCTTTGCATTTCTTGCGCCACCACTTAAGTGCTACTCTGAAGAGTGAATACATGACAGAACGTGATCCAAAAGTCTTGTGGGACTCATTGAAGAAACGCTTTGAGCAGATTGAAAATGTCTTACTCCCCAAGGTTGAGCGTGAATGGCAAAACCTACGCTACCAAGACTACAAGACTGTGGAGGATTACAACACCAAGCTTTATGGGATTGTCACACGCATGAAGCTTTGTGGCAAAGAGCTTACGCAAAAGGATCTTATTAACAAGACCCTCTCCACCTTTCACCCTAAGTTCACTCATGTGAGCCGCCAGTACAAGAAGGAGAATTATGAAACCTATGTCGCCCTGAGTAATGCATTGCAGCAAGATCAGGGGGAGGACGAATTGATCATGGAGAATCATAAGAATCGTCCTACTGGCTCATTGGCACCGCATGAAGCGAATGCCGTCTCCTTCAATAAGAAGAAGAAGAACAAGAATAACAAGGGTAAAGGTGCTCCCAAAGCTACACCAAATGCACCCCCGAAGGTTCAAAACAAACCTAATGCTTTCAAGAAGAACGCAAAAGGGAAGTCAAAGAAGACACCTTCAGGGGGAGCGTATGGTGAACAGGATCAGGATTGCTATAGGTGTGGTATGCATGGCCATTGGTTCAAAATATGTGAAACACCACAGAAGTATGTTGACATGTACAAAGACCTCAAAAAGAAGCTCGCGCAGCACGAGGCTAACTTTGTTGAAGGCACGCAGCCAACAACAAAGGCACCAATGGACCATGCAACACCAAGCAAATCCTCTGACCTGGAGTTGGACAATGATCTCATGGATGAAGAGGAAGATGTGCATGGAGATTCTGCGTAGTCATGAAGACTATTAAGAATTACTTAGTTATCTATTTGTAATAGGAGTAAAATAAGTTTAAATTCCTCGAAGGAATTAGTTCGTTTATGTAATCTCTCGAAGAGAAGACATTTGCTTTGAATAAATCAGTTTGTGAAGTTTGTCATTGATTACTCTCTTTGTTTATACATTTCTTATGTATGAATTACAGCATTGTGGAGGAAAATGACTATGGATGAGGAGCTCTGTCTCGTAGACAGTTGCACCACTGCTACTATTCTAAGGGACACTTGCTATTTCCAGACACTTCGAAAGTATACTGGAAATATCCTTACTGTTATTGGCAATAACAATAAGATTGTTGGCACAGGAAGAGCCACATTTGTCCTACCCAATGGTACGCAATTAACAATCCAAGAAGCTCTACTTTATCCGGATTCAACCCGGACATTGTTAAGCTTTAAGGATATCCGAAGAAATAGGTTTCACGTAGAAACCAATGACGATGGAGGTGAAGAACGTCTTATCATAACCAAGAAAGAAGGCAATAAGAAGACTACTATTGAAAGTTGTCCGTCAGTCAAAGAAGGCTTGTACTATACGTACATTAAGCCAAACAAAGAATTTGCTACGTTCAAGACTATCTTTACCAATCAAGAAACATATAGATTATGGCATGACCGTCTTGGTCACCCTGGCCTTAATATGATGCAGAGAATTACGAAGAATGCAACGGGGCATAATTTGAAGACAAAAGATTTCCCAAATCAAGCAGATTTCTTGTGCATTGCATGCGCAAAGGGGAAGCTTATTACTCGCCCCTCGCAGCTTAAGATTCAAGCAGAATCTATGTCATTTCTTGAACGAATTCAAGGTGATATATGCGGACCAATTAGTCCCTTATCAGGGCCTTTCCGCTATTTCATGGTGTTAATAGACGCTTCCTCGAAGTGGAGTCATGTATGTCTATTATCTACTAGAAACCATGCATTTGCACGATTGACTGCCCAGATCATACAATTGAAGACACATTTTCCAGATCATAGAATCAAATCCATTCGAATGGATAATGCTGGAGAATTTAAATCGAAGGTATTTGATGATTATTGTATGAGTATGGGCATCAAAGTGGAACACTCCGTACCACACGTGCATACACAAAATGGTCTTGCAGAATCATTAATCAAGAGGATCAAATTGATCGCTCGACCATTGTTACAGAATTGCTTATTGCCTACCTCTTGTTGGGGGCATGCGGTGTTGCATGCAGCAGCACTTATCCAATTACGACCATCTGCTACACATGAAGAATCACCATTAGCATTGGTGCGTGGTAGAATACCAAATGTTTCCCATTTACGGAGATTTGGATGTGCTGTATACATTCCAATCCCTCCACCTCAGCGAACTGCTATGGGCGCACAACGGAAACTCGCAGTTTACGTTGGATATGAAAGTCCGTCCATAATCAAGTACTTAGAACCCTCCACTGGAGATTTGCATACTACAAGGTTTGCTGATTGTATCTTTAATGAAGATCATTTCCCGGCATTAGGGGGAGGAAAGTATCTCTCTAGAGAAGAATGCCGGCAAATAGATTGGGACGCTAAAGGAATCCTAGGAATGGATCCTCGCACTAAAGAAGCTGAACTCGAAGTTCAGAATATACTCCACTTGCAGAGAGTTGCTAATGAATTGCCTGAAGCTTTCACCAATACAAGAGACATTGTGAAGTCTCATATACCGGCTGTAAATGCTCCTGAAAGAATAGAAATCCCATTTGAAGAGGATGAATATATGAAATTCCAACCATCTTCCATAAAAGCAACGAATGCTAGGAAGAGGGGGAGTGAACCGGTTACAAGGGCACCCAAGAAGCCTAGAGTACAAGCTCAAGCTAAAGCTTCTAGGAGACGTCCTGCGGAGAAGAAGCCTAAGCAAACTGCTCAAAAGAAAACCAAAGAAGGTGAAAGTGATCCACATGAAGTGGTGAGACTTGAAGAATTAAACCCAAGTGAGATTGTACATGAATCTCATGAGGGGGTACCGGAAATTCCTGACCTCAATGTATCTATCGATAATGAGGATCAAGGAAATGAAAACTCAACGAATTATGTTGAGACGGGAGTGGTATATAATAGAAAGACGCTTGAAGTCAATACATACTTTACTGAAACGATTGCAACACAAATTGATTTGGAATCTGAACCAAAATCAATGAAGGAATGCAAGAAGCGTCCTGATTGGCCAAAGTGGAAAGATGCAATCTGTGCAGAGTTAAACTCGCTAAAGAAAAGAGAAGTGTTTGGTAGTGTAAACCTTACACCAACTGGCATTAAACCAGTGGGTCACAAATGGGTATTTGTCCGGAAGAGAAATGCTCAAAATGAAGTGACTAGATACAAGGCGAGACTCGTGGCGCAAGGTTTCACGCAGAGACCTGGCATTGACTACGAAGAAACCTACTCTCCCGTAATGGATGGAATTACATTCCGGTATTTAATCTCAATGGCGGTGAATATGAATTTGCAGATGCGACTTATGGATGTGGTCACAGCATATCTATATGGAACATTAGATACAGAAATCTATATGAAAGTTCCAGAAGGTATAAAAGTCCCAAATGAAGATGACCGCAAATTATATAGTGTCAAATTACAGAAGTCACTATATGGTTTGAAACAATCAGGGAGAATGTGGTACAACAAGCTCAGTACATTTCTCTTGGAAAAGGGATTTGTGAAGAATGAAGATTGTCCTTGTGTATTCATAAAGAAATCAGAGAAAGGCTTTTGCATAATCTCTGTTTATGTTGATGACTTGAACATTATTGGTACTACCAATGAAATTGAAGAAACTTGCTCATACTTGAAGACTGAATTTGAAATGAAAGACTTGGGCAAGACTACATATTGTTTAGGTTTGCAACTTGAACATACTCCTGAAGGGGTACTCTTGCACCAATCAAACTATACCAAGAAGGTATTAGAGAGATTTAATATGCACGAAGCATATCCACTCCGATCACCTATGGTGGTGAGATCACTTGATATAGATCAAGATCCTTTTAGACCGAAGCAGGAAGATGAGGAATTATTGGGACCTCAATATCCATACCTCAGTGCCATTGGAGCTTTGATGTACCTTGCGAATGGTACAAGACCCGACATAGCTTTTGCTGTTAATCTACTTGCAAGATACAGCTCAGCACCAACTCGAAGGCATTGGAATGGCATCAAGCAAATCCTCCGATATTTGAGAGGAACTGAAGACCTTGGATTATTTTTCAAGAAGAATGGGGAATTAACCCTTGTGGGTTATGTTGATGCTGGATATTTATCTGATCCACATAAATCAATATCTCAGACGGGATATGTGTTTTTATTTGGAGGAACTGCAATTTCGTGGAAGTCAACGAAGCAAACATTGGTTGCTACATCGACAAATTACTCGGAGATCATCGCATTGTTTGAAGCTGCAAAGGAGTGCGCCTGGCTCAGGAGGATGACAAGCCATATAATGAAGACCAGTGGAGTGGCGTATACTCCATCCCCTACAATTATTTATGAAGATAATAAAGCTTGTATTGCACAAGTACAATCGGGATACGTAAAGTCGAACAGGACAAAGCATATGTTACCTAAATTCTTCCACACGCATGAAATGCAAGAGTAGGGAGAGATTTTAGTAACACATGTCCGATCTTGTGACAATCTTGCAGATATGTTCACAAAGGCCTTACCTTCCCGCACTCTCGAAGAGTGTCGGCGTGGTATTGGCATGAGAAGACTTAGAGAAGTGCTTGGAACAGGGGGAGAACTTCCCTAAGTACATCACATTCCCGAACTAAATGAGTTATCTCGAAGATAATCCATATCAGTCATGAAGATTGATAAACATTAATCATGAAGATTAAAAACATTGCACTCTTTTTCCCTTATGAGTTTTTCACATGAAGTTTTCTCAATAAGGTTTTTAACGAGACAATGTGTGCATACAAGTGGTGGTAATATGTGCTCTTTTCTCCAATTTTTCCCACTGGGTTTTTAGGAGTTTTTATGAGGCATACTTATCACGATAAAGAGCCCAAGGGGGAGTGTTGTAAAACTCTTAATTGGGCCAGGCCCACCTTCTAGAAGAAGGAGTCCTGGTCCATATGGGCTGCTTTATCGAATCCAGGCCCAACACGAAGTTAGGGTTCCCCCCTTATATATAGTTGAGGAGACCCCCCTGTAACCTGACACCAGAATTTCGCAATAAAGAATTTCGTCTCCTCTATTCCAGTTTTACTTTTTGTTATCTGTCGTGATCTACGTGCCGTCGTTCCGCCGATAACCTAACATGTTTCAGTGCCGTGCGGACTTGCGGTGCTACACTTCCACTCTTGGAAGTGCTCGCAGTGATTTCCGCTGTGCCCCATCCATCAGCCGCAGCCGAGGACGTAGAGTGGATTTTCTGAAGACATCCTAGGCTTAGGATGCTATCTATACTATTCATGCACTCCATCTAATAGCTTTTATCAATTGCTACAGTAGCTGATACTATAGCAGTTGATGAGAGCCGTCGAATAAAGTACATTTTTTCGAAACGAGATTACCCACCCCCACCCGAAGGCGGGGGTCCAAGAGTGCACAGTTTACAGAAGAAGGTCGCGAAAACAGAAATGAAACCTACGGCCTTACACACCCCCAATCAGATACCAGCTCTCTAGAAATACCCGATCGGTGGAAAGCCTAGATCGATTCGACCATTAAACTGCGATTACATCCAAAAGAAGACCAAAACAGTCTTGAACTTAAACGGTACTATGAAACGTGCTCCGGAGTCGGATGAAGTACATGGATGATGCAGATTGCATCTTCAACTTAGGATGTCTTCATCCAATATTTTGCTGCCGAGGACGTGCGCACCATTACTTGCTCCTGCGCCCTCGTTTTGGAGCAGGTCCAGTGAAGTTCGCCACTCCATGAATCAGCAAGCCGGCTGGCAGTCGGTATACGCAAACGCACCCAACGAAGAACACGGGTTAACCACTGGTAGGAAATTTTAGAAGTCACACGTGGGGTTGCTCCATGAATAATGATGAGGCCCTCCCTCTCAATAGCTCACGTGAGTTTGCTCCAGGAATTCGGCTGATTTCCCAGGGGACAAACGATCCTGTGACGGGATTCGCGAAGGCTTGCTTGTCAGGTAATACCATTTCTCTGCGCAGAGCCGGATGCGAACAAACCTACGACTTGGCGGCGTGCGTGCACGTACGCTCGACGGCAACGCGACGCCTGCTGGACCGGACTGTCACATGGTTCCGGCAGTCTCTGCGCCGGAAGCTAGCTCGGAGACATCCACGCCAATCACGCATTCGTACGTCGTCGTACATGTCGTTTGCCCCTGCTTCAGATCGATCCAACGCCTCATCAGTACACTTCGCTTCACACACGGCCGTTTGCCGGAGGTGCGTTGCGACAGCGTCCTCGTGGCGTGTCGCGCGCAGCAGCCCAAGTGAAGCTCGACGCGAAGGACGTAGAAAGAGCGAAATGGCCGTGCCGAGCACGAGCAGCTGGAGCACGTGTGGCATGCGTCGACCGTGCACTTTCACTCGCCTGAAGGGTTACAGCACGTTTGGTTTGCCACGCGGGCTGGTGCGGAACGATCCGATCCAGTATCCGAAGCTGGCAGTTTTGTTTGGTTTGCGTCATGACGCGGTGACGTCCGTCACCAGGTCGTCCTGCATAGGTAGGTCTCTTGCAAGCCTATCACAGGCGGACGAGTTGGCTCCTCAAAAAATGCCGGACGAGCTCGTCCTTCTTCCACGCCGGATCAACCCATGCTAGTCGAACTCATTCCTCAAGCCAACGTGCTATTAGTTTGCTCGACGGGCCGGGGTGTGTACACGCGGGCATGGCTGCCGGGGTGACGCGACATAAGTGCAGAGTGGTGGTCAAGCATGTCCTAGCATGACGAGAGCAGGATTTTCCTCTTCGCTTGGATCAATCAAGCCAATAATTTGAGTTAGTTCATCGTGGAATTCATCCAAACAATCAACTCTTTCAGTGACGAACGTGTAGGCCTCCATTATTTTTCTGTCGCTTCATTGAAAAATGCCAAGCCATTTTCACATCCAAGAAAATGCTTCCCGTACAGGGCTTACGGCTTACTCAAAAAAGACGCATCACACGGCCACACCGCGCCATGCACAATAAACGCACTGTATGTACTACTACAAGTACCATGAAAGGTTGCGTAAAAGTTCCACTAAGAGCAGGTTCAATGCATGGGCGAATCGTCCGAATCTGTAAGAAAAAGCAGGTGCAGAAGAGAGAGAAAGACTTGTTTGTCGCTCGCAGCGTCGACGGTCGCAGCTTCAGTTTTCCATCTGCTCATGGGCCCCACTATCACTCCCACCCTCTGCAGTTTTTCAGAAGGAATCGGCGCCGCGTTGTCAAAGCTTGTCGGCTGCCTTGGCTGAGGATTGGCTGAACGACATGCGCGATGGGCTTGCTCTAATTGCTTGTCGCGGTCTACGTCGGACTTTGCCATTGTCAGAAATGCGAAACAAATTACACGTCGGAAAGCATCTTCCACCACTAGTCAACTTTGCAACGTCATCGATATGGCCAGTGAACTTTCTTTCGTGTTCAGAGGTAACTTTCCATTTTCCACGCACGCATTCCTTGGTCCACCAACTCATTCCCACTCCAAGTATCGATCCTAGACTTCCTAGTAGGTATGGATGTCATCTGCCAATGCAGTGTGCCTGAATAAACAAAGCCATCCCTTTGTCGTCTCTGTTCCTAGGCCAAATTGAAACATCTAGTTGATCATGTGTCCATGTTACTAGTAGGTAGACATTGGCAAGGCCAGTGATACTACTGATCCGGGCTATCTTTGGAGGGTACTCTTATTTGATCTGACCACCAAAGCAACAGTGATGTCATACGTGCGACAAAAGCCAGGAGTAATAATCAAGCATTATCTGATGAGTTGATACCGTGATTGAAGGGCCCAGATAACAACGAATCATACTACTCTACGTGGTAATTTGAACAGAGGCACGGACGAAAGATAAGCTCCTAGACCACTGCCTACTGACATGCACACGCGCTAGTACGCTACAGATTAAGAAAATTAGAATGCCTGGACAGACGTCCGCCTCACGAAAGAAAGAAATAGGCAGCAGGCGGCGGCTCCTCAAGCAAAATTCGCCGGCCCCCTCGCCTCCGGCGGCCTCGTCATCGGCGCAGGAGGGAGGCCCGGCATCCGACATTCGCTTTGTTTGCTCTTAAGTTTAGATAGAATTAGGTTCTTCCCGTGGTGATCGCTTTTGGCGGCGGCCACGATGGTTGTTAGTATTAGGGTTCCTCTAGTGGTTCGGTTCAAGAAGGTGGCGGCGGTTGTGTGGCGTCATTAACTTCGTCGGCATGGAGCACTGGAGGACGAGGTGTCTCCGTGATGGTGGCGAGTCGAAGGCGTCATCATCGATGAAGAATAAGGTACTCCGGCCCTTCCTTTGTCTTGTCATGGTTCTTTTTGGCCATAACTGTGGGCTAGTGAGAGTTTGATTTCCGGTGATATCCATCTGGATGCCGCTCGGATTTGTATTTTCCCATGACAGATATGGTGGAGGAGGCGACGATGAGCTCGGCTACAGGCTTGACGGCGGCAAAATCATCGTATTTGCATGTGGAATATCGGTCTACCCCTCTTTTGCGAAAGGGTTGGGTTTCAGTTTTCCCCGATCAGAGATGAGGATGGCGGTGGTGGATGGTGAGCTGGCCATGTTCGTTCAGATCGGAGTTCTCTTCCGTGGCATATCCGTCTGGGATGGTGATCCTAGATGGTGGAATTTTTGGCTCTTTCAAGGTTTCTTGTCTCACATCAATGGAGTTGGCGTTGATTGAGATGCTCTTGTAATCAGGGGATGTAATTTGCTTCAATATTAATGAAATTTCCCCTTTTCGCAAAAAAAAAAAGATTAATAGAGATTGTGAAAAAATTTTGGAGACCGTACAGGGCACGTTTTTCATTAAGAAAAAGAATAAGTTTGTACAACGCGGTCAGGGCTAAGTCCCCTAAAGATCCCAGCAAAAGCCAACCTGCGAAGTTTGAGTTACATGACAACCAAAACGACTAAAACCTGTACCAACAAAAACGATGGGAACAAGCTCCCAAAACAGAACCGAGACAAACTACCGCTAGCAAGGGAAGACTAGATCCTTAAGCTTGGAGAAGCCTGCCGCTCCCCACGTTGAGGCCTCATCGATGATTTCCGGCGCCAGCGCCATCGGTTGCAGGGCTTGGAACTCGTGAACGCGTTTGTTGCGCTCCTTCCATAATCGCCATGCGACCAAATTGACGAAAGTATCGAAGCCCTGGCGCTTGGCTTTGGGAACCCTTTTCCTTGACCGCACCCACCATTCTACAAACGATGGTTCGGATAGGGTCGGAGAAATGTGCATTAAACCAACACGTCGTAGGACTCGACACCACGTCTCCCTTGCGTGTACACAGTGTAGTAGTAGGTGATCGATTGTTTCTGGCTCTTGAGCGCATAGCGCGCATTTATCCTCATCCTGCATGCCATGTTGAAGCAGCCTATTTGATGTCCAATTGCGACCAAGTAACACGAGCCAGAAGAAGAAATGACACTTGTTGGGGGCCTTGGTTTTCCAGAGTAACCGTGCCCCTAATACCTCTGATTGACCAATAAAGAAGGCATTGTACGCGCTGGCTGAGGTAAAGCGACCGTCAGGTGTCCATGTCCATCGAAACCGATCCGGTTCAGCTGTGAGGTCAATATCCGAAATGAGGTATACCACTTTGAATAAATCTAGGATGACCTGTACCGTCGATGGTCCCTGAAAATCCTTAATCCAGCGCCGATTCTCCAAAGCATGGGCCGCTTGTTCAGATTTACACATTGAGCTATTTGTAAAAAGGCAATCGCAGGTTTTCACTTCTTGATTTTTTTCTTTTTAGAGGCTTTCACTTCTTGATTTGAGTTGAAGACGAAAGTTGAATGCCGGAGCACCCAGTCATACAACATCAACATCTTTACTCGCGGTTTAGAAATAAAGAAAGAACAAGAAAGCTGCGAACGTCATCGATTCCTATAAGAGCGTTCCCGATGATTAATTCTTAGCTAACTCAATTGTTTATTGAAGAAAAAGAAGAGAGAGAATGCAGCTAACTCTTTCTCAAGAGGCAGCCTCTAAGAAAAATAAGAGATTTAAACATGGACCCCACTCCTCTTCAATTCTTTGTAAGAGCTAGCTGCTACCTCTTAGCTCCCTCTACCATTGAGGACACTCTAATGCTCTCAGAACACAACAGCGAGGAAGTGCACAAGGGCAACATGACAAGAGGGATGATGAACATCAGAATTCAGAAAGAGGCACGAAATGGGGAATTACGGTTCCTGACTGGAAGAATCTTATGAGGCCTTGTTCGTTTGGCATAGAATGCTTAGGATTTGAGCCAAAATCCGGTGGGTTTTCATGGTCTGGAGAGAATCCTAGAGTAGGCTGGAAATATTGTTCGGTTATTTCTGGGTTGAATTGCCACCTAGTCTAATCCAGTCATTACGCCCAACAAAACGCTAGGAATCGTTCCTTGTGTCCGACCTCATGGAACGACTCCCACTCCCAGGTGCAAGGCTTGATCACCTTGAGAACATTGGGAGCTTAGCTTTTGTAATGGTTTTGATCCCAATCAACCGAACAATACTTTGAGTCATGAAATTAGAAGATGTGGGAATCAAACCCATAAAGTGTAGGATTAAATGAAAAGCATAGAATAACTCAATCCATAGGTGGTGTGAATCCTACACGGGAATCATTTCCATGCTGCCAAACAAGCCCTGATTTGGCCCTTTGTGATTAGTTGGCTTGGAGTCCATGAAGAAAGAACGCCGTGCATGCTGACTCAGCTACGTATACATTGCATGCTGCATTGGCCCCGCCGGGATCCTCTGAATTAGAGGTCAAAATTCAGAAAACGTACTGTAGTTGGCATTAGCACAAGCTATATCTTTCTGAATTTTTTGCTTCACTGCAGAGGACCCGAACCCCTCTTGCTCTTGGAACGATGACACTAGTAGCTGCACGGGTCAGCAGTGACGGGGTTGATGGCTGTGGCCGACGCAAAACGGAGGCAGGGAACGAGGCCCGGACTAGCACCGTGCGCTACCTAGGCCGGGGACGGGATCGCACCGCGCAGCAACTCAGAGATGGAGGACCGTTCTGACGTGACGGCGTCCCGGCGGTGGCCACACTTCCTTGTCTCCCTGGCGCCGCGCCAATAACCGCTCCCTGTCTCCTCCATCCGGGGTGCGCAAGTGGGCGCTGGCCGCATGCACGCCGGCTGCTGCTGCGCCGGGACCGTGCAAATGAGGCGGTGCCCGCCGCTGCCACGACAGGGCGGCAAGACCGCGGGTAGGTGATGGTGGTGGAGCACTGTGCACGCACATGAAACACTTCCCGACGAGTACATACTGCCATCGTCACTCGTCAGTGTTAATCGCTGCCTTCTCTTTTCTGCTCCGGAGATGTGGCGCCATGAACATCATGTGGGTTTGCCAGCTCTGCTTGCTGGCCATATATGCTCTGCCTTCACCGTTGATTGACATATTCATGGCGCCAGCGCGATGCGAGACCGTGGCCGCGTCCACAATCCGCGGTCGCGCCCGGGCGCGCACCTGGCACCTAGGCCGGCCTCGTCGTTTCTTTGTGATGGTTGGTCAGGTCTACCTCCTTAAAAGCTTGTACAATGCGTATACGTGGAGGAGGGCTTATGGCAGTTTAGTTGTCCAGCGTAGAAGCCAGATAGCACGCTCGCTGGTGCTCGCGGAAGACGTCGACGTTCACGAACGCGTCCGACGCTTTGGAGCTAGCTGTCTCCGTGTGATCCCGATGACCAGACGCTTGCGGGTGCTTACCGAAGACGTCGAAGCTCAGAACGCGTCAAACGCTTGGAGCTGTCTCCGTGTGATCCTGAAGACAAGACACTCCGGAAGCCGCCTTTACGTACCGATCGAGTTAACTGACTCCTCCCGATCTAAGCGCCTGCAATTTAGTTTTTCCGTTGTAGGTTAAGACGCTTGCTCAAATATTTGATGACATGTAGCATTTTTCTCTCTCCTTAAGCAACTAGATAAACGCCCTACGCATGGAGAAGTTTTTGTTAAATTTCAGTACGATAACTTGATCTCAAGCTCTTTCTTACATAAAAAATGACTGTGGGCTTAGGGGGAGGATATCCTCCACCTGAACAAAGGTGAGAAACCATGATTCGAACCCTGGTCAGCTAGCTTTTCCCCAAGGAGACTAACCAGCTACACTACTGCAGCTTCTCCTCAGCTTTCTTACATCCATCATATAAACTCTTATGTTTGTGATTGGTCTGAGTGTGATGAGTTTTTTTTTTCTTTTTTTTTTCTTTGTGAGGAAGAGTGTAGTGAGTAGTAATAGATTGGTTACTATTTCAGTACCTATCGAATCTACGATATATTATACTCCTATCTAGTTTTGCAGCATGCACAACTCTTGAACACCACAACAAACAAATGCACGCTTGCAATCTCCTTGATATATGCTACCTTCAAACCCCTTGCAGCACAAATATGGTATCACATGCTTCTAATCCCGCAATGATGCCTAGCCTACTCCACTATATGTGAGGAGCAAGTTTTCTTGTCTTCGACCATTTCACTCTTCCATGATATTACGGAGCTGGCTATCCTTATTTTAGAGATGCATGATCTGGATGCACTTGTTTGTATAGTAGCTAGGAACATGTTGATGGTATATTAATAACTCGGTTCCACGTCCAACAATGCAAATGTACCATTCCAACTATGATTTTAGATTTTGATTTTCCCCTTAGCAACACACAGCTTGAAACATGGTTATGTTTACCCATTTTGGTATCTCTTTTATTTGATGTGGATTTCACGTACGGGCTTAGCTGTTTTAAGGGATAGATTCCATTATGGACACCCTGACGTGTGTGTAACACCCGGAGTATTCTATATTCTGAAAAGGCAAATTAACCATTCTTTTTTATTAGAACGTGAGCCTCCTTCTTAGTTAATTGGGTATTTAATTATAGTATAATAGAATCTGGCTTTCCTTTCCCCTCCCCACATCATTAACTCACAATTGGAAACTGCCGTTATCCTTTCATCTTCTTCTCTCTCCTTATTTCTTCTCTCCCGTGAAAACATCTTGGGGATGTAGGCAATCTCCTTTCTCTAGAGCACCATCAAGTCCTTCCTCATGTTGCAGACTGTTATGGATTAGTTGACGAGGTGGCCAGCATCACCAGCGAGCAAGGTCACGACAGGACTGCAGGCAAGGGTGGAGGAGAGAGCGCATCACCGTTCTGCAGTCGAGCGTACAGTGGATCATTAGGCAGGCAAGTTACATCACATCATTCCTTTACTCTCGAAATGAATCCTTCACAGGCACATGGTGATCTGTCCTATCTGATTTCAATCATACACAGGTTGTGTTACTTCTTTCTTGTACAACTCCTACGTGAGTCCTTTGGAGCAGAGCACGTTATAGACTAGTTTACTGAATTTATTTTGATGGATCACAGAGTATCTACGCCGTACCTGTTAGTGGACTCACGTTATCACCCTTCCGTAATCATATAGTATTCTGCACTTTACATGACTGATGTCTTTTGGCACTATAACAAAAAAAGGGCTGTAGAGGCGGCCTAAAACTGCCTGTAGGGGCGGCCAGGTCGATCCGTCGCTGTTCAAGTGTCGCTACAGAGAGAGGTCTGTAGCGGCGGTTCTCAGAAACCGCCCTCACAGAATACTCTGTAGAGGCGGGTGACAATGACGACCGTCGCTACAAAGGGAGTCAACACCGGCGGACGACAACTCCAACCGCCACTATTGTTGATTTCAGAAAACAAAAAAAAAAAAAGATTGGGAGCAGCTTTCCAGCTCTGATTTCCAAGATCCATCAGTCCAGATTCTCAATAACAGCAAATTCATGATACACCAAGAACAACAAAGCACAAGTCTCAGCACAGGCTCAAATCATGAGATCTTATACATGCAGATACAATAGTATTTGTACAAACCAACAGCTACAAGAGTAGCTGTACAAATCAACAGCTACAAGGTAGAGGAGCAGAGAAGAGCACCACCGCCAGCGTCAAGTCCTAGGTATGGCGGCACTCACCGGCTCCGATGGCTCTGGGGGTGCCACCGCACGGGAGTAGAGAGGCGCCGCTGCCGCGCTGAGGAAGTTGCCGTCGAGGGAGAGGAGGACATCGTCGAGGAAGGGGAGGCCGTCGAGGGAGCGGGAGACGAGGGATCTGAGGTTGCTGAGGCAGAGGAGGCCGTCGAGGAAGAGGGAGTCATCGGATCTGCCACCGCGTCACCGGATCGGGCAGAGGGCACCGCCGCCGCCGGATCCGGTAGAGGAGGGGATGCTGCTGGATCAAGCAGAGGAGGGGGCGTCGCCGTGCCTTGCTGGGTGCTCCACCTCGCCGGAGTGCGCGGCCTCGCCGGGGCACGCCGCCTCGCCGGATCCAGTAGAGGAGGGAGCGTCTCCGTGCCTTCCTGGGGGCGCCACGTCACCGGGGCAGGCCGCCTCGCCGGAGTGCGAAGCCTCGCTGGGGCGTGCCGCCTCGCCGTAGCGCGCGGCCTCGCTGGGGCACGCTGCCTCGTCGTGTCGTTGACCGAGGGGAGGAGGAGGTGACGGCTCGGGTAGGGAGGGCCGACGTAGAGAGAGGGAGAGGCGGCGGTGGGGTGGGGAAAGGAGAGGAGAAGGCGTGAGGGTTGGTAAGGGTTAGGGTTTGGTTTGGTATTTATATAGGGCAACGACTCAGTGGGCTAGGCCGGTGGGGGTGCAGCTGGGTAGGGGCGGGTGACTAAACGGGCCGCCGCTACAGATTGGGTCTACTTGTACCGGCGGCTTACAATGTGAACCGTCGCTACAGCTCCTCTGTAGCGGCGGTTGGCATTTTGGGCCGCCTCTACAGATGTTCATTAGCGGCGGGTCATGTTTTTTTTCACCTCTATGGGTCTGTAGGGGCGGTTTTCGTTCATGACCGTCGCTATTATGTTTTGCCTTGCGTCGCTACAGGCCATTTTTGTTATAGTGTGGGTTACTCAGAGCTGCAGCCTTGGTCTGGTTAATTTATCTTTAGCCAGGGCAATACTTTGTGTCACGAATAATTATCTCTTGGATTCTATCACAAGCTACGTTCACAAGTGGATCAAGCATCTGTGTCTTTACATGCAAAAAGGATATCCTGTTATCATTGTCTTTTCTCTAATTTATCATGTAACTGTTTCATAGGTTTTATATATTTTTCATCGCATATATGGTATAACATATTCCACACAACAACGTACGGTTTAAAATTTGGGTACCCGTACCTAAATTTCGGTTCGGTCTTCGGTTATATCCAAACTACCCAAAATTAACACTAATTTTCAGAAAAAGATTAAATTAAATTGATTATACTCAAGATACACTATGCAATCAACTTAATAATGAGTTATCATTATACAATAGAAGAAACATGAATATGGTGAATAAGTAACAAATGATGTTATGTGACCATGATTTGAGTCTATGTGCTAAATCCTACATCATCATGTTAATTTGGGTATTTTGGGTAGTACGGGTACCCAAGGGCACTACCCGAATTTAAAAAATAAAATTCGGTTATCTAAGTATAGTACCCAAACAATTATCTGAAGACCGAAATTCAGGTTTTTTCGGTTTCGGTGTTTGGGAATCGGTTTTTGTGCCCACCCCTAGTACGGGGTCGTACATTCTTGTTGTTGGGAAATTAACACCGAGCCACAGAAATACGGCCAGGTGGGTGGCTGGCTAATCCCGTATCTCCTGGTATGTGACTCGTCCAATCGGTATCGTATTTGTTCCTTATTTTATTTATAGGACGAATCTCACTATATCATGTTTACATATTTACCACTTTCGTATCCTCGCTGATTCGTGGTTACCTAGAATCCTTGACAACTCTTCCTTGTCTCTATATTTACAATGTTTATTCCTTGTTGCATTGTTTACTTGCTGAGATTTCCATCTCACACTTGCTTTCCTGTTCCAGGTAAAAGGTTAATGGAGTAGAAGCATGAGCATGGGTCATGGGTGACATACGCATTTCCAGCACTGTGGATTACAATTTATTTTTGAGTCAAATGTTTTATTTTCATATGAACCGGTCCAGTGGGTTAAACATTTATTTCATTTTGCTTTCGCTTATGACATTATTTTTTTTATTTACACTATATTTTCACTTTTGCGATGACGTTCCACGTAGTACCGTATTTTTACATGCTGGTTGCTACTGTGTACCTTTTTCACTTTATTCATTAGTGTTGTAACAAACACATAAAGACTTAAAAATTAAAATATATTCTTTTTCGCGTATAAGCGTCGTCTTCAATGCTTGTTTGTATTACTGGCACATGTTTAGGGACAGGAAGTGGGAGGCACATGCCCCGTAGTTGTGTAATATGCGGAAAAAAGCTATAAATAAAATATAGGAACATAAATGGAGCTAAAATATCTATGTATACTTAAACACCATGCAAAAAGGTGTAGATATTGATAGTTATCAAGTAAGATATTTTTTTCGTAACGTTCTTACTCTTATTCAGGTACGAATATAACTACTTTAGTTATGTCATCAGTCAAACATTATTAATTTAATCATCAGTAGAAAAAACATTAATAATGTGAAAATGATATTACTGGTTTAATTATGAAGAAACCATCTTAATATATTTAATAATATATTATTTAATTGATCATAAATACACTCTCTTAATATGTAACGCTTTCGTTGTCAATATTTATCAATTGTTATTAATGGACAAAGTTAAGACGTTTGACTTAAAACATGCAAAAAGTAGGAGTAGTTTATAAATAATTATATAGTTTTGGTTAACATGGAAATACAAATCATTTTCCTACTAGTACAAACGAAAAGTAAAATGGAAGGAAAGTAAATAGTCGGGCGTGTTTGTCTAACAACACGCATAACAGTCAAACAAACACAACCTTCTGTTTTTAAATTGATGTCACCGTTGATATTTTGAGTTATATTTGACCGTTCGTTTTATTAAAAGAATATAAATTATCATATATTTTGCTATGATTTGTTTTATTGGTAAAGAAAGTTGAGCATAACTTATAATTTTGTATATTTGAGCTAATATCTTGAATAAAATGAACGGTCAAACATAAATAAAAAAACATCATCGATAATAACTTAAAAGACGGAGGGAGTATGCTTTAACCACTTCAGCAAGCAACATTGTGTACCATCCGTCGCAAAAAAACATTGTGTACCATCCGTGGCCACCTCTTCCAACGCATGCTGTGGAGATTAGGAGGTCGCAATTTTTCGCGAGTCACAATAACAGGCTGATAAAAGAGCCCACAGACCAGGAGACTCAGAAATGCGACGTCCATTCGGCCCAGTAAAGCCTGCTAGATAGCCCAGCATAAATTAATGGAAGAAGTCCGGATTTCCTCCCTCAACTATCGCCAGAGTTCGCTTTTGGTCCCTGAACTACGAAACTGGGCAACTATGATCCCTCAACAATCAAATCCGTTCGCTTTTCGTCCCCTGCCCGGTTTCCACCCCGGTTTCGCCCTGCATCTCCTGCCGCGTGCGCCGCGCGCTGGCATGCCCCCGCTCGGCCAGCTCCGCCTGTTGTCGTGCCTGCGCCGCGACGAAACACGAAGCGCAGTAAGCGATGGCTGGAAGAGCCGTGCCGTCGGTCTCTGCTGCGCGCGCTGCCTCGCGCCTCAATCCTATGCTCCAAGTCGTCGTCGGATAGCATCGCGCCGCTGTCGCCCTGCGCCAAGCCCGAGCTCAACCGGCGCGCCGCTGCCGCCTCGCTCGCCCGCGATCCGGCTCCACGTCCGCCGAGGCCGGCCCTGCCGAGCTTCATACACGCGCGCCTGCAATTGCTCTGAAACATTTTGCTATGGAACATTTTGATTCGTTGCAACTGCTCTGAGGTTTCGTTTGGATTTCTGAATTGATTTCAATGAATTGAATTGGCCTCCAATACCAAATCTAAGAAGGAATTGCATTGCTCATGAATACCAATGTTCGTGTTTGGTTGACATGGAATTCACAAAAGAGAAATTGCTGACTAGCAAATTGAGAATCGTGATTAGATGCAGAACAGAGATTGGTGAAATAGACTTCAGATTCGTACATGTTCGACTTCTAACTTCCGCTCCTGATGTCCAGCTACGTCCTCCATCCAGCTGCTGCTTCCTGAGCAGCTACTCAGCAGGGACAGCGTCAGCCATGCAGCGCGAGGACGAGGATGGTGGCTCGCGCACGAGGCAACGACATCGTCGCGCACCAATGCGGCTGTAGCTGTCCATTGGGTTCGACGGCGAAGCGGACTACAGCCAAGCTTCGGCGTCAACTGCAGTGAGGCTGAAGGCGGAGGCTTGGGAGCAGCTGTGGCTGGCGATGCTGGAGGAGGCCCGAGCGCAGGCGCGGCGGCAGGCGCAGGTGGAAACCAGGTTGGAAACCGGCCAGGGGACGAAAAGCGAACGGTTTTGATAGTTGAGGGATCATAGTTGCCCGGTTTCGTAGTTCAGGGACCAAAAGAGAACTCTGGCGATAGTTGAGGGAGGAAATCCGGACTTCTTCCTAAATTAATCGAACCCATTCCTCCGAGTCCTCTCTCGTCTGCCGTCCCCTGCCGCAGCGCAACGACCCACCCAAATCCACAGCCCGGCGTCGGCGGGTCTAAGATGGCCGACGTCAACGGCGGCGCGGGGAGGCGGCGGCCGCTGGGGCTGCTGGCGAACGCGGCGAAGCGGAAGGATGGGTTCGTGCAGATGTTCCTGATGGCGGGCGTCTTCATGATGAGCCTGCGGTCCCTGGGCCAGAAGCACCGCCTCCGCGACCTCGCCGACGACGCCGCCGACCTCCGCCGCGAGCGCGACCACCTCTCCCACCGCATGGTGGACCTCCAGGACGCGCTCCGCCGCGAGGCCGAGGCCGACGCGTCGGGCTCACTCGCGTCCCACCTCCGCCGCATCTTCGCCGCCCACCCCGCCCCCGCCCCCGCCGCAGCCGCTGCCGCCGCGGAGGACCGCTAGGCCTGCTTCCCCGAGAAGAGTTTGCTTCTTTTTGTTCTGTGATCTTGTGTCCTCCTGGTCAGTCGCCGTGATGCCTTCGGCGTGTGGGCTGCGGCCGTGCGGCGTCGCGAGCCATGGACGTGCATCAGACCTGTTCGTAGAAATGCTTCAGTCGCTGCTTGTCTCCATGATACTGACACTGAAATTGTTTCAACCTTTTTCTGTACTATAAATTGTTACTACCTCGTGTCATGAGGCTGAAACAATCTTATCTATGTGAGCGATCGATGCTCTTTTTACTCCTGTGATGCTCTGCGGTAGTTATATTATGGGAATTTTTTTTTATATGTCATCAGTTAAATATTCATTATTCAGTACAAACCATCTATTCGGTGGATTGATTGAATTATGAAAACCTCCTCAAGAAGCCTATGTAGAGGTTTTGAAAAATTCTGAAATTTAACATACTTGTAGCTGACATGATGAGAAACACGCACATAAAATTCAAGTCCAAACTCAACTTCCATTAAAAGATTGAAATTAACAAATCATGGAGGAAACGAAAAGAAAAAGACAATACAGTGCATTGGGTGTATTTTGGTCCTCTTCTTCTTGATTGTTACTTTGTAGTAGTATCTCTTAATGGAAGTTTAGTTTGGACCCGAATTTTTCTGTGCATGATTTTCACCACATCGTCTACATGAGTATCAAGTTTCAGAATTTTTTAAAACACCTAAATAAGCTTTTTGAGAGGGGGTGGGGGTGGGGGGGAGGGGGGGGGGGGGGGTTCATGATTCCACCATATACGCGGTTTTGCACTGAATAATTTTTTTCTTGCCAATCTGAGATGGAGCTACAAGAAGAATAAAGAGCGGCCGATTGTACTAATATTATGATTAAAAAATAAATTTTAGCATAAACTTACTCTATCTGTCTCAAAACGGTTGTCGTTTTTGACATTTAGACATCTTGTTTGATTGTTCGTCTATTCAAATATTTTAGGCAAATGCTATTTATTTTTATAACTTGTTTTATCATTAAAAATACTTTAAACATGATTTTTTATATTTAAAAAATTGAATAAGAGAAATTGTCAAAGTTTATGTCTAAAGTCAAAAGTGACAACTATTATGGACTGAGGTAGTAATAAAATCATCAAAGCAAAAAAAGATTTTTATAAGAAAGGGTGCATATGACCCCTCTTCCACTTCAGTACTTACAGTGATGCTCTAAAACATTGCGAGGGCCAAGTCTAGGAAGAGAACATGTTTCTCTGGTTTCTCGTTAAATATTTCACAAGGGCAAAATATCAACTAAGAGACGATATATAAATTTAACTGTGCTCTTGCCTGACTGATGTCTATCGATAGGAAAGAAACAATTAACGTCATAAAAATTCCGTATGTCGTAGTAACAGATAGTCTATTATATTAATATTTGGTAAAAAAAAGTCACAACATTCACTCAGAAGACTATAAATTAAATCACTATAATCAGAAAAGAAAAACAACACTGCCACATGAAAAAGAACAACATATTTCTCCACGTGATAGCCATAAATATCATTATAAAAAAGATGGCCCACGGTACCCTCAACATGCTTTAAAAGGGATCCACCATTTCAATTTTAAACAATATGACACACCCCATATAAAATTACATAAATTGTCCATATTATTTTTATGTAAACAGTCAATAGAAATAAGATAAAGATAAATTAATGAGACATTCAACATCATACTCCTTCTTTCATTGAATTATTGACGTTAGGACATGATTTTTTAGCTTGTACTAGTTAGTAAAAATTGGCTGTCTGAAACATCAAGAAAAAAGAAAAAGAAAAAAAGTACAACACAAATTAGTCATGCAATTGATGGACCATCATATTATCCACCCCTCTAAATTTTAGACCTCTAAAATAAAAGAGAATCTTGTCATTTAGGAGGATTAAATAAAATTTAATGACAAAACCTTTTTGACAGATGAATGCTCATTTCGAGACGAATCTAATAAGCCTAATTAATCTATGTTTGCTACAGTGATGCTACAGTAACCATTATCTAATCACAGCTTAATTACTCTCATTAGATTCGTCTCGCGAATTAGACCCGGAGTTCTGCGGTTAGTTTGGTAATTAAACTTTATTTAATATTTCTAAATAACAAGATTCTCTTTGATGTGACCCCTCTAAAATTTAGACCCCTGGAAACGAACACCCCTAAAATTTAGTTATAACGACTATTCAATTCTAAGCAGAGATCTCTGCACTAAACAATGACTAGTTCCATCAATTTGTTCTATAAATCAAACCAATCCATTGACCGTCGTTCATTCCTTGTCGAGCTTCTCCAATCTTCGTAGCCGTGTCCCTACCTCCGCCTATGTCCATGCCGCCGCGCCGCGGCGCGCGTTCAGAACCAGACGCAACAAAGATTCGGCGTGACGGCGTGAGTGTGCCACGCGGACCCACCTGTCGGGGAGGAGTTAGGTTGGGGCCGGCCGGCCGCCGCCCAATTCGGCCGCCTCACCTCCAAAAGGCGCCGCCCCGCCTGCGGCAACACGCGCACGCAAACATCAAGTGCGGTTCTCTGCTACCACGGTGCCCACTGCAGTGTTGTCCACAACTGGAGGCGGGGCGCGCGAAACCCTAGTGCGGCTGCGTAGCTCACCGGGCTTCAGTCCCTGCCGGCGGTAGGATGGCTCCGGTGGCGGCGTGATGGTGAGGGGCTTGCCGCTCGGTGGCCGCGCGGCCGCCGCCGCGAGGTGGTGCACCTGCCGCAGCGCCGCCGTCGCCGTCTGCCTGGGCAACCTCGTCGCGGCGCTGCTCGTGGCCCGCGCGCTCTACCCACCCGGCTACATGGCCTCTGCACCCAAATGTAAGCCGTGTTCCTCAGCACATTTTAGTTTACCCGGTTGTTTTAATCTTGGTAATCCGGAGTTCAAGTTGCCTTAGCGTCTGTGGTTTCAGCGGGAGAGGTGAAGTATTCCAAGGAGCAGATGAGGTGGGTAGAGGAATCGATCCGGATTCGCCGTGCCGCTGAGCCTGTCGAGCTCATTGAAGCTGTATGTTCAATCTACAGTGTTTCGAATGTTTGGGATTATTTCTAAGCTGTTTCATGGTAATGGTGATCTGAAGCTTTTGGTTTCGGTTTGGTATTGGTTGTTTGAGAAGGTGAAGAAGCTGCGTAAGGTGTTTGCAAGGGAGGCGAAAAGGCGGAAGGAACTGCCATTGGAGCTGAAGCAGAAAGTTTCGTATGAGATTTTGCAGAAGCTTCGTGATTTGGGGGAGGATCGCAATAGCACCGAGCAACGAGGTCTTTAAATGTATTTTTTTTGTTTGATTTCGTTGTTCAGTCTTAGTTAATAGACTTATGGACAGTAAGTTGGAATTATTGCACAGTCCATCAGTATTCAGTACTGTGGATTGGAGTGTCCCGCTCCCCAATAAACCCAGGGAATTTCTGTTGCTCCAGTTTACCGTGCGTACTTGTATCTGGCCAATTGTGCCATTTGATTTGTCTGGTGCTTTGTTGGGCTGTCATATATGAATTTATCATTTTGTGGTCCTTTTTTACACAGCACACAAATGTTTAACGATTACTCATCTGTTTTCTTTTTGTTGAGGTTAGGACAGCTTAATTAGTGCAACTTACACTAGTTGAGCTGCCCTAACATCAACAGTATAAAAATGGAGGGAGTATGTGTTTAATCTATTGAAGTATGCGCTCTTTGTTGATAATTGCAAGATTAAATATTCGTGATGTGCTCAAGACCTGATTTATATTCCCTGAATTTGAACCTTTCTTTTCATTTTTTTCCTAATGTGGACCAGAAGCTGTAGAATCATGGCGCATTGAGAAGCTTGAAGACATCAGAAGATCATCTGCTCAGAATTCATCAAATCTAGGCCTCTCCAATGAAGAATCAAGTACGTGAGCTTAGTTGGAGTTACTGCGATGACTTGTGACGTGGCATATTTATAATCTTTCTAGCTGTTCTTTCATCAGCTAAATGTCTGATCATTTGATATTTAGGGATATTAAAGCGAACCTTGGAGTTTAACTGGCGACTGCTATTGGAAGACATCGGTCTTTGGATACCGCCCAGTGTATCTCATATTGAACACGATGATAAACCTGAGAATGCACCAGAAGGTTATTTCCATTATATTTGTTCATGTTGCTGGGATTATGTTGATCTATGTTCTTTGTGCCATTAACTGTCACCAAACTGTTACTTCTTTTGCAAATGGTTTCCATAAGTGCTTCCAGAGACATTGAACTTGTTTTTTTATTTTGATGTCAATGCTGCAGAAGAAGAGATAATACCAGGTCCACCTTTGCCCCCTGAATGCAATGCCGAAGTGCATACTGATTATGGTGGTGCTGCTGTTAGATGGGGTTTAACACACCACAAAGAAAGTGCTGCAGATTGCTGTCAAGCTTGTATAGATCAGGCTAAGAGGGCCAAACCAGGCGCATTGAAGTGCAATATCTGGGTTTACTGTCCGTCGGAATATGGATGTTACTCACCGGATAAATATGAACACAAACATCAAGAGTGTTGGTTGAAACAGGTATGTGCTGGTTGTCATCTCTGTGCATATTATAACTGTTGAAACTATAGACATAAGGCTAGTTCTCGTGCATATCTGGTGATATTTGTTAGAAAGTGTTCCCTCACGGCATCATGTTTCCTGGGGGTATCATATCCAAGTTGTGTGATGCAAAAGCACCTGGTATTTGTTTATTAGCAACGTGATGCACATTGACACATGAAATTGTGGTTGGTGGACATCTGTATAAGATATCATGTACATTATACATCCTGAAGCATGGTACCTACCTGTGACTTGGTCAACAACTTAACATGGACTCAATGGTGACAACTGGAGAATTTTTCAGTAGATAGTGTAACTGCACCTGATCATTTGATTTGCTAGAGCCACAATTTTAGAAGATCTGTAATCCTTTGCCAAGTATTAGAGAATGCTTTTGTAGCCTGTAACATAAAAACCCAGCAACTTGGCACAGAAAACTTATGGTATGCAACACAGAAACAGTGATTACTGTGGTAATGTAACCCCTGTTTGATCCTGTTTCCCATTGTGGTCTGTAATCTAAACTGCAATTTCAGTTATCTAGAATCGATTATCTCATGTGACTTGAAATGCATGTTTCTGATTTATGTGTTTTGAGCATGTAAGGAATTATACATAAATTATATCATTATTAGATCGTATCCGAAATGCTCTTAAGTCTGGTACCTACTAACAGTATTTAAAAGAGCAGATGAGATGACCCTTTGAAAGAAGCATCATGTTTCATGTTTAGTCTCGCTCAGTTATAAAAATACCTGTATTTCATATGTAAATTACGAGAGTAGGTGTCATTCTACCTTATAAAAATAATTTTGGTTGTATTTGTTTTTGTTTCAGGCTGACCATCCTAAATTAAACTTCAAAGATCGGTATTCTGAGTCATACAGAGATTCTCACCCGACTGCTCCTGTGGTTGTGCCATGGATGTCAGGAGTCATCAGTGCATAGTGCCTGCAGAAGCTCATTTCCGGTGTGCAACTTCGTAACTGAGTCCTGTATATTTTCACGAACTCAGAAAACTAATTCTTTCCATCCTTTAGTAGTCTTTAGACTAATCTAGTTGATAGCTGAACTGGTCTAGCTGGATGGTTGTAGATTATTGGTTTGAATGCTGGTGACTAGCTCGAGCAATTACATGAGTCAAGTTAATTCTTTAGTTTCACTGTCCCGTTCCTTTTTTCCTGGGTCGTTTCACTGTCCAATACCTTTTTCCTGGGTATGATAATATTTTGTGCCTGTTTTTCATTGTCAAATGCTTGTTAATCATGAAAAGGTGCATGTGTGTTTGATGTAAAGAAAATAGATTAGCGACAGGCCATTTTCAACAGATTGAGTGCATCGGATCCTATACTGCTTGAAACTGATTACTACAGAAGATACCTCAAGGGGGCATGACATCACCTCAAACATTGAATCACTACTCCAGTTTTTGCAACTGTTCTCACAGAACCTAGGGCAGCACTGCTGGGTAAGACGATGAGGCGTTCTAAGGCAGGACTAGTGTTTGCGGCTGGTTTCTGCTTTCCTGCAGAGTTGGAGGGCGCCTACTTCCAAGGGATTCGCGGAAAACTGTTGGAGCCATAAGTTTTTTGAAATGTTGGATTAGTGGGAAGGCTGTAGATGCTCACCTGCATCCTGTGTACCCGTCCTGGATCAATCGTCCTGATATGATTTTTTGGTTGATAAACACAGTTGCATTGTAGGACAGTAATTCTAGGAAAATAAACTTTGTATCGCAATGCGGCAAACAGTGTTGTTGATCAACAAAGATGGATGATTTGTTTGTGTTTGGACTGCAAACTTAGCCAGCCAGAAAGTGTATGTCCAATTACTATGATACAAATGTCTCTGCAAGTAATGCAATGGCGCAAGTCCAATTATGTTGCATTTTGCGAATCAACGATCTTTACATACAAGGAAATCAGGTTCGGTACAATGTTCAGCCTGACAGTCTTGCTAAGCTCTGCGCAGCATAAAAGCACGGGCATGTGATTTTTGTTTCCACTGTGGCAGGTATTACACCTGAGTTATATGAACGTTAAGGGGGTTCCTACTTATTTTTCTCCTTCCCCTAGCCTATAAGTGAATCGTTACTCCACTAATTTTCTTCCACGCCACCTCGCGCTCTGACCAGGAGGGAAGCGGATGCCGATGACGCCGGCGCCGGCGTTGCTTGTGTTTTCTTCTTCTTGTTTGAGATGTGCTGCTTGCGTTTTCTTCTTCTTGTTTGAGATGTGCTTACAGAAGAGCTGGAAGAGAGCAAATGCGACAATAGCACAATAGTAACAGGTGTACAATGAATTTCAGATTGATATTGTCCAAATGTGCAACTTGCGGAATAGTGCAAGAATGTTGTGCGTACTCATATCTGTGAACTGGTGCGAACAGAGGTCGACAACTCGAAAGGATTCTGTCCAGTATGTACAAATTGGCCAGTTTTGTCTGATCAATGAACAACACAAGTTCAAACTGGCCAAGTGCGACAACATACACTAGATTCAGTACATTGCTCAAAGGCTCAAAGCAAGACAAAACTTGCTAAACTGTAAATAACATACAAGATGCAAGATAATAACGAAGGGACAAGGCACACGATGTTTGTTGACGAGGTTCGGCCGAAGCTTACATCCCGGGGCATGATTACGGGCGCTCCTCCCCATAGTTGCAAAATCAACCGCTCTAGGGTCTCGGCAGAATTGCTACCTCCCCGTGCGAGCAGATTGTTATCATAGTTAGTAAAACATTTGGCTCTCATCTTATGTCAATGAGGAGACCATCCTTCCATGTATATAGCACTCTTCCAACATTTGTACGAATGTCTCCTCACCGTCAGGCCTTCAGTAACTTGTTGATCTTCTAGTCTTCAACATGGCCACCATGCTTTTCTACTCGCCTTTCCATGACAACCCAAACAGCTGCTCCAGTGGGCCGCCACGACCAGCAACAAGGCGGTCAGAGGTGACAACGTACTCCACGACAGTGATCCCGAACTCCATCATGTACATCGGATGAATCCAATTCGTTGGCACCGCGTTCCTGTCCATGGCTTCCAGCTCTTCGTAGGCTTTCTGCCTCTTGGGCTCGCGACGAAGTTGGCGCATCTTCAGACGAGCCTTGGCGAGGAGATTAGACATCGGAGGAGCCGGCACCGCCGTCGCTTGATGGATGAATGGTGCATCAGTCTGTGGCTTCTGAGGCGCCTCGTATCTGTTGGGAAGGACGATAGGAGCTGGGCTGCTTTCAACACTCTCGTCATCGGCCGATCTTGACAAGCTGAAGCTGCTGGTGCTTCTTGGACTATTGCCGGATTCAGCAAACTTCTCTGCTGCGACAGGGGATGAGCCAACGCACTCCTCTTCCGGGATCTCGCCTTCTTCACGTGAACACGGCGGCGAGCAGAGGACCTTGCTTGATACTTGCTCGGGAGAAACGTTCCTTTTGGCAGGAACGGCAGGAGCAGGGCTGCTTCCAACGCTCTCCGCGTCGTCGTCGGAATCGCTGCCGTCAGAGTCTGACGAGTCGCTGCAAGAAGAACCCGATGACCTGCTGCTATCAGAGTCTGACGAATCGCTGCAAGAAGATCCCGATGAGCTGCTGTTGCTGCTGCTTGGGCTGTTTTCTGCTTCAGCGAGCTTCTGTACAGCCACAGGGGAGGCCTCGCCGACCACCAGCTCGTCATCTCGCTCTGTCTTCTTCAACTCGAGTAAGCCCGGCGAGGAACAGCGAACGTCATGCGCCGCCGGCACGGGAGAGGCGCCGCCGCAGATGTCGATGAACTCATCATCATCGCCACCCTCCTCGACGATCTCGCCCTCTTCTCGCTGACCTGGTGGTGACTGGCGGATCGGGACGGAAGCGTTCTTCGCCGCCTCCTTTGCGTGCGTCGTTGGCGACGACACGAGGCTGCCATGGCTCACGATCTCCATCGTCTTCCTTTTCTTGGCGCACGCTGTGCTCTGTTCTTCCGCGGCCTCTGGCCGGGCATCCGCACGTCGCGCCTCCTTGTCCTTGACGCGGCGAGGTGCCGGGGCATCATTGACGGCCTTGCTTGGCACCATCCTTCTGGACTCGACGATCGTTGCGATCGGCATGGCCTTTCTCTTCTTGGCGTCCACACGGGCTTCCGCCTCCAAGAAACGTCGGCGAGGTGCCGGGACGTTGTTCGCTGCCTTGCCGGCCAGGATCTCCGCTTTCTTGACGAGGCCACGGAGCGCCTCCATCTCCGCGCGGAGCCGCTTCCGGAGGACCTGCTGCGGATCGGGCTTGGAAATCTCAGCCACAACGAAGTTCGTCATCTTCTGTCTGATTCCGTCGCGGGCGACACGACGGCTGTCCGACTTGCCGCGGTTCTGCGCCGGCGACTGGGCCTTGAGACCAGGCATGCTTATCTCGGCGAGTTGGCGCCCGATCGCCTGCCTCCTCTGCTTTTGCCCTAAGCAGAGACGTGCGGTCGTCGCGGATGTGGAGAGGATGGACGGGAGACGTGTTGTGGACTCGCCACTCCTGGAAGCGGCTACTTGTGCACCGGGATCTGCAGGTAAACCGACTCCGACTCCTACACAAAGACAGATCCCTCCGATTTCTCAAGAACCCCCTAATCAAGCGGTAAGGACTCGGATTAGGACAGCGCAAAAATCTGCAGCAAACAAACAAAACGGAGAGACGCTCGCTCGACAAGACAAGAACAACGGTTACTTGTTAGTACAAACTTTATAGAAAAAACCAGAGTACAATTCCAAAAAAAAAAAAAACAGAGTATACGTGCATTCTCAATCGCCACGCTGGTACCATCACATGACACGCGAACGCATGTATCATACCATGCTTCGGAGTATAAAATTTCCTGCCAGGAAGTCGCTCGACGCCTTTATTTGCAGCTCGACTTGTGTCGAGTCTCACGCAAACAGCAGTTGCTCACCAGCCACCATCACAACCACTACCAGTACCCAATGGCTTCCCGCGACGCCATCGCCACCGACGAGGTCGCCGTCGAGCTCCTGCCGTTCATCCGGCTCTACAAGGGTGGCCGTATCGAGCGCCTGATCGGCAGCGACCCCGTGCCGGCCTCCGTCGACGCCGCCACGGGCGTGGTCTCCAAGGACGTCACGATCGACCCGGCCACCAACCTCTCCGTCCGCCTGTACCTCCCGCCGACGCCGGCGACGGGCGCCGGAGACAAGCTGCCCGTCGTCGTGTACTTCCACGGCGGCGGGTTCATGGTCGAGTCGGCCGCCTCCGCCACGTACCACCGCTACCTCACGGCCCTCGCCGCTCGGGCCCGCGCCGTCGCGGTGTCCGTGGACTACCGCCGCGTGCCCGAGCACCGGCTCCCCGCGGCCTACGACGACTCGTGGGCCGCGCTCGCGTGGGCCGTCGCCTCCGCCTCCTCCGGAAACGGCGATTCCGAGCCGTGGCTGGCCAAGCACGGGGACCCCTCCAGCGTGTTCCTCGCCGGGGACAGCGCCGGCGGCAACATCGCGCACAACGTCGCCATGCGCGCCGACGCCGCCGAGGGGCTGCCCGCACCGATCAAGGGCGTGCTGCTGATGCATCCCTACTTCTGGGACGCGACGAACGCCATGGGCGCCGAGCTGGAGGACAGGATCCGGCGCGAGTGGCGGTTCATCACGGGGAACGACGAGGCCCGGGTGGACGACCCGCGGCTGGCCCCGACGTCGGCGGAGCTCGCGCGGCTGCCGGCGGCGCGCGTGCTGGTGGCCGTGGCGGGGGAGGACTTTCTGGCGCCCAAGGGCCGGGCATACTACGCGGCGCTGCTGGCAAGCGGGTGGCGCGGCGAGGCCGAGCTGGTGGACACGCCCGGGGAGGAACACGTGTTCCACCTCCAGAAGCTGGGGACGGAGGTGGCCGCGGAGCTCATGGACCGCGTCGCCGCTTTCATTGCGCGCGGTTGACTTCGCCGCAGCTATAGCTACTTCGTCGGCGATGATCGTTGTACTAGCTAGCGCTCCCTGTCATCGAGGAACATGGGTCATAATAAAATTGAGTTGTTGCCGCCAAGTTTGAAGCGCTGACTAGTGTGTGACATGATCTCGTTGGAGAAAGCAACGGCGCGTACGGCTGACACGAGTCGCCCGCCCGACCAGAGTGGCACGTCGTTACAGATGCGTGGCGTACGAGTGCGGTGTGGACCGTGGGCTCCCAATCTCCAGCTCGTGGCTGCACTGCGGACGGACTTCGCTGCTGTGCAGCCAAATTATGGGGCAAACGGGACCAACACCACGCTGATCCCCACCAAAGCTTGAGTCGTGCGTGGCGCTATGGTCTTTGTCGCACGCGTGCACCGAAGACACCTGGCCCACGCCGCACCAAACAATCTCGCGCCCCCACTGCAGATTTGTAGTTAGCGTCCGTGTCCAGGCCTTGTCCGGCCATCGTATCTATCTGGCATTCCACTGACCGCACCGCAACAATCCGGCACACCAATAGCTTGAGAGAACAGAAGAGAGGGCATGACGTCGAGGTTGCGTTCCTGTATCAGGGGACTGACCAATATCGCGCTCCCCTTCCTCTTCTTCTTCTCCCTCCTCCACCTGTCCACCAGGCAGCCCAGCCTTGACATCGCCGTCCGCGAGGAGGCAGTAGCCGGCGCCGGCAGGCTGCGGGTGTTCGTTGACCATGCCGCTACCAGTGCAGATGCTGTTGCCAATGTCACGACGGGCAAGGTGCAGGCGAATGACATCGCGGCCGTTGCAAATGAAGGTGATGGAGCCAAGGTCATGACCAACGCGCCCCCGGCGGCCAATGATGCCGCCACCGTCGCTACCGAAGCCGCTAATTCCAAGGTGCCCACGGGCAAGCAGAGGGTGTCCGACGGCGTGGCCACAGTCGACAACAGCACGAACAGCGACGACGACACCGTCGTGTTCGACTTCCGGCCGTACGTGCTCGTGTACAAGAGCGGGCGCGTGCACCGCTTCCACGGCACGGGCGTCGCGTCCACGGACGTCGCCGACGGCGTCACCGCGCGGCTCTACTTGCCGCCGAAGCACCGGCGCAAGGCCAAGGGAGGAGGCAGGAGGAGGAAGCTGCCGGTGCTGCTCTACTTCCACGGCGGCGCGTTCGTGATCGAGTCGCCCTTCTCGCCGTTCTACCACGCGTTCCTCAACATCCTCGTCTCCAAGGCGGCCGCCATGGCCGTGTCCGTGCACTACCGCCTCGCGCCGGAGCACCCGCTCCCGGCCGCGTACGACGACGCGTGGGCGGCGCTCCAGTGGACGGTCTCCAACTGCCGCTCCGGCCCGGACGCCTGGCTCGCCGGTCACGGTGACGCCACACGCATCTTCCTGGCCGGCGACAGCTCAGGCGCCAACATCGCCCACAACCTTGCGGTACGCACCGGAGCAGAGCCCGCGCTGCCCGGCGCGGCCGTCGCCGGCGTGGCGCTCCTGAACCCGTACTTCTGGGGCTCGGAGCCGGTGGGGTCGGAGCCCGGGGACCGGTGGATGCGCGACGGCCTCGAGAAGACGTGGGCGCTCGTGTGCGGCGGCAGGTACGGCATCGACGACCCACACGTGAACCCAGTGCAGCTCGGCGGGCCAACAAAATTTTTCCATGCTTCAGCCACAGAAAGGTATAGAATCAACACTATAACAAGCATCCAAGATGTTGATGGAAGAATCCTAACTGAACATGAAGAAAAGGCTGCAGTTCTTTGGGAAACTTACAAGCAGAGAATGGGACAAGCGAGTACTCCACAAATGCAATTTGATCTAGTTGAACTCATCAATTCAGATATCAATCTCGATCACCTCGCAGAGCCATTCACAACAGAAGAAATCGACCAAATCATCAAGGAAATGCCTAGTGACAAAGCTCCAGGCCCGGATGGCTTTAATGCTTATTTTCTCAAAACCTGTTGGCAGATCATAAAGGCAGACTTCTATAAACTGTGCCATGACTTCTTTGAAGGAACTGTCTCATTGCAAGCAATTAACAATTCCTTTATCACACTGATTCCAAAAGTCAATAACCCAGAAGCAATTAATGATTATAGACCCATATCCCTCCTCAATTCAGTGCTCAAGCTGCTAACAAAATTGCTGTTCAAAAGAATGCAGGCTGTCATTCTACAACTGATCCATAAAAATCAGTATGGTTTCATAAAGACAAGAACAATTCAAGATTGCCTAGCATGGGCATATGAATACCTGCACCAGTGTCACCAATCAAAGAAGGAAATAGTCATTCTAAAATTGGATTTTGAAAAGGCCTTTGACACGATTGAGCACTGTGTCATTATAAGAATGCTGCAGCAATATGGTTTCCCGACAAATGGATAACATGGGTACAACAGCTCCTTGACTCTGTCACTTCATCAATACTCCTTAATGGGGTGCCTGGTAAATCCTTTCATTGCAAAAGGGGCGTCCGACAAGGCGATCCCTTATCCCCACTACTGTTTGTCATTGGAGTTGAGCTGCTGCAGCATGTTATCAACAGAGCATACCAGTTGGGATTGTTATCTTACCCTCTTGATCACAGCCACACCGCAGACTACCCAGTTGTGCAGTATGCTGATGATACTATATTAATCATGAAAGCATCGCAGAGGGAGCTGTTCTTTCTAAAGGGTCTGCTGCATACTTTCAGCCAATCAACAGGACTAAAAGTGAACTACTCAATCATGTCTACTACCCATCAACTTAACTAATGACCAAGCTGAAATCCTAGCGGGAGTATTTGGCTGCCAGGTGGGATCCTTCCCCTTCACTTATCTGGGATTGCCAATGGGTACTACTAAGCCGAGAGTAGAACATCATGCTCCTCTGTGTAACAAAGTGGAAAGGAGAATCACTGCCACAACTACATGGCTCATAATGGCTGGCAGGGTTCAGTATGTTGACTCGGCAGTAACACCCCTTGTCACCTATGCAATGTGCACACTAAAAATGCATGCTGCAGTCATTGGCTCCATTGACAGATCTAGAAAACATGGTGTTTGGAGGGGTTCTGATGTTGCAGGAAAAGGAAAACCATTGGTGGCATGGCCAAAGGTTACAATGCCGAAAGAGAAAGGAGGGTTAGGCCTAAAGAACCTAGCAATTCAAAATGAAGCTTTCCTTGTCAAACAGTTACATAAGTTCTACAGCAAAGCTGACATCCCATGGGTCCATCTTATATGGAACACATACTACCTAAATGGGCAGGTACCTCATGCCTCAACTGACAAGGGTTCATTTTGGTGGAGAGATGTAATGAAATTCTGTGATCACTACAGAGGTATTGCCTCAAGAAAAGTAGGCAAAGGGGACACTGTCCTCCTATGGGATGATGTTTGGAATGGGCATCACCTAAGAAATGAGTTACCAAGGCTGCATTCTTTTTCAAGGAGTAACAAGACCTCAATCCAATAGTACATGAACAACCAAGACCCACACCACCATTTTTACACACCACTGTCAGCACAAGCAATGTAGGAACTCAACACTCTGAATCTCATAATGTAGCACCCCGCATGTAAAAATGCGGTACTACGTGGAACGTCATTGCAAAATGTAAATATAATGTAAATAAAAAAATAATGTCATAAGCGGAAGCAAAATGAAATAAAGGTTTAACACACTGGACCGGTCCACATGAAAATAAAACATTTGACTCAAAAATAAATTGTAATCGGTGTTGGAAAGTGTGTGTCACCCATGACCCATGCTCTTGCTTCTACTCCATTAGCCTTTTTCCTGGAACGGGAAAAACAAATGTGAGATGGAAATCTTAGCAAGTAAACCATCACAACAAGAAATAAGTATCGTAAATATAGAGACAAGAAAAAGTTGTCAAGGGTTCCAGGTAGCCACGAAACAGCGAGGCTACGAAAGTGGTAAATATGTAAACATGTTACAGTGAGATTCGCCCTGTAAATAAAATGGAAAACAAATACGGTAACGATTGAGTCACATACCAGAAAACACGGGAATAGCCAGGCACCCACCTGGCCGTGTTTCTGTGTCTGGGTGTTAATTTCCCAACAACGAGAATGCACGGCCCCCATACGTTGTTGGGTGGAATATGTTATACCCATATATGTGACAATAGGCAGTGTAAAAGCTAGACAATTGTTAACCGATGAATTTTGGGAGAGTGACAGTACTGATGCAAAGATGACATGACCTGAGGTTAAGATAATCATAAAAGAAATGACCCATAATTCCTTCTCTCAGATGTTTGGAAGAATCGAACAAAGGCACTGGACACTAGAATGACAGGACAACAACCAGAGGTTGCTAGATAAGTTATACGATATAAATATAAATACTCAGATAAGGTTCTGTGTAGTTGTAAATCTACACGTGCATGTTCAAGGCATATATGTATTCAACTTACCGGAACTTCAGATCAAATAATAAGAACCGGCAATGATCTTGATCTGCTATGTTGAATCAGAAGTGTCCACAACCAAATATACTTATTACTTATAAACACGGGTACCATAAATTAATTAAATGATCAGACAACTAAAGGATCTCCAGGAAATATACAAACGCTGCATTCCAGTCCTCTCTGTTCTTGTGGCTAGAGATTGGGATTAATTAAACTTGTCGATCAGCAAGACAAATAGCCGGTGAAAGGATTCAGTGGAAGGATTGTTGCGTAGTACTTGCCTGCCTAATGATCCATCGTATGCCCGACTGCAGAACGAATCAATTCCTCAAGGTGATGCGCTCTCTCCTCCACCCTTGCCTTCAATCCCGTCATGACCTTGCTCGCTGGTGATGCCGGCCACCTCGTCAACTAATCCATCACAGTCTGCAACGTGAGGAAGGATCTATGGTGCTATGGAGAAAGGAGACATTGCGTACATCCTCAAGATGTTTTCACGGGAGAGAAGAAATAAGGAGAGAGAAGGAGATGAAAGGATATGGGCAGTTTCCAACGGAGTGTTTGGCATGGCACTGGAAATGCATAATTTAATGGCCCAATTAACAAGAAGGAGACTGACGGTTCAAAGAAAAAGAAAAGGATGATTAATTGGCTTTTTCAGACTTTAAAATATTCAGGGTGTTACACATAATCAGCGAAGTGCAACAACATCAAAATGATGCTGGCATTTGGATCTTTAATTGGGGAAACAGTATTTACACATCAGGAAAATTTTACAATCTGGCTTTCAAATCCATCAATCCTCCTCAACCATTCAAATGGATATGGAAGACAAAAGTGACAAAGAAACTAAAAATATTTGTCTGGCTGATGTTCATGGTCAGGCTGAACTCCAGAAATCTACTGAAGAGAAAAAAACTACAAAGTTGATGGGGACAACTATGACTGTGTCCTTTGTGATAGCAGCATTGAAGAATACACTTATCATCTTTTCTTCCAATGTAGATTCAGTGTCAATTGTTGGAACTTTCTAGGGATACATTAGGATCATAGTCTACATTTCTTCCAGACCATCCAAAAGGCTAAACAAGTGTGCCAGCATAAGTTCTTCATGGAAATATTCACCATTGCAACTTGGAAAATCTGGAGGCAGAGAAATGATAAAATCTTTAGAGGAGCAACGCCAAGTTTTCAAGCCTGGAAGATGGCCTTCATAAAAACAGTCATGCAGCAGATGTATAGGCTAAATAATGATGATAAAGAGTTAGTCTCACAGTGGTTAAACACTATACTGTAATCAGTAGCACACCAAACCTTTCTTCCTCTCAGCCTCCCCTTGCAACTGTATATAAGGCTGTTTATCTCCTTTTCCTTTCCTAGGTAGGTTCTCCTTTGGTGCTTGGGCTATGTATAGTTAGCTAGTTAGCCCAGCACATTTCTTTTAGTTTTTGTTCGTAACCTCTTGTTCTTTCACCTTTTCTTTTAATATATAATTACCACAGTAGGGGCCTCCCCTACTGTATTTTCTCTAAAAAAAAAAATTAGTCGCGACCCATTTTAAGGGGCTATTCGTAAATAATAGATTAGGTAGAGGATAAGGTGTAACATCCCAGGCTGCCACCAGGCTGGGTCCGCTCACATTTTTGTGCGGACCTCACTCTAACCCACAACTTTTTACGCTTTTGGCCTCGCTTCGCGTAAAAGGGTTAACCCAAGGTGATGGATGGTGGACAACCTAGGCTTATATGTTGGCCTTTCCCCCACTAGACTAGCAAGGTGGGACTAAATCCCACCCCCTCATGAACACTAGTGCACATGGGCCACTAAGGCCTAATCTCAAATGGGCCGGGATGTCACAACCCCCCCCCCCCCTCTCCCCAAAGGAACCGACGTCCTCGTCGGGAATACCAGCGCAACACACCCTTGCGGGCAAAAGACCAGGAACGCTCCCCTCTTGGCACACGTCTGTGTCCAGTGTCAGCCCATATGCCATGCCGTGTCCCACTCACGGGGCCCACGCGCCATATGTCTGCACCCCTGGCCCACACGCCCGTGCAACCGCGAGGGTCGGCTCTGATACCATTTGTAACATCCCAGGCTGCCATCAGGCTGGGCCCGCTCATATTTTTGTGCGGACCCCACTCTAACCCACAATATTTTACGCTTTTGGCCTCGCTTCGCGTAAAAGGGTTAACCCAAGGTGATGGATGGTGGACAACCTATGCTTATATGTTGGCCTTTCCCCCACTAGACTAGCAAGGTGGGACTAAATCCCACCCCCTCATGCACACTAATGCACATAGGCCACTAAGGCCTAATCTCAAATGGCCGGGATGTCACATAAGGGGCTTTTGGCAAAGACTTCAGTCTCCGACGAGATGAAACCGGCGAGGTCACCGCGCCGCCGCAAACCTCCCCGCCCGTCGCCGTCCGTCCCGCCCGCCCTTTGGCTTCGTGTGGTTTATGTGCGCCGTAGCTCTACCAGAGGCGCCGCCGCGACATCCAGGAACGTGGCGAGCGGCGAGGGATGCCTGATCTGAATACTCTGTAGCTGTTGGTGCTGCCTCCTGACGCAGCGGAGCTCTACGACGATCCCGCCGGTTGAGGAGTGAAGCTACATTGCTATGCCCTCTCCGTCTCCACGGCCATTTCCTGTGGCGATCTGTTCTCCCGGCACACCTGAAGTGAGCCTCCGGTGCAGTTCAGAGTTCAGACTACTTCGCAAGTTCTTCAGACTTTCAGCTTGTTCATGCTCTCTGACTACTCGTATGTCACAGGTGGGAAAGGTTTTTTCTGAATGCTACGATCAGCCCACCCTTGAGATACTGTGGTAGTGTGGCGTGTCCCCTGCTTAATTCGAAACTCCTCTACCTCAGCTTTCTATGGTTTGCGTGATGACACCCCGTGGTCTCACATCTCTGTAACTGCGTTGTTGGTGTGGCCCACCAGTCACAAGCATGTTAACTTTTTTTTTTTTTGAATTGGAATATCGGTCCATTAACCGGAGACGGACTGAAGATCAGTCGTCACAAGACAGTTTACAAAATCAGGGTGGCCATTCGGCCACATGATTAACCCTCCTAAATTCAACTCACTCCCAAACCTTGCTGAAATACCACTATGATATCACTGAACTTGGACAGCATTAGGCCTTTGATGTCACTGACGAGCAAACCAAAACTTGCAAGATCATAGCTCTGTGAATTCATTGCCCTGTTAACATTGATTGCACCCGTTTCCACCACGATCTTATCCAGCCCGGCATCACTAGCATACTTTAGAGCCTGACAAACTGCTGTTACCTCCGCATGCATGGCGTCGCTGCGCTCAATCCTCCCTGCTCCCGAGCCCACAGTTGCACCATCAAAGTCACGAACAATGAAGCCCCAGCCTCCAGATCCCTCCTCCACATTGACTTTCAGTAATCAGCATCCGGTCTACTCCATTTGCTAGCTAACCTCGGCAGTTTGGAAGATTTATGAAAACAGGACTGAAACTCTGCATTGTGTTTCTGTATTAAGCTTGCACACATTGATGGTGTTTTCATTGCATCCCCAGCGTTAGTTTCATTGCGGATAGACCACAGCTTCCATAAGCACGTCACAAGACACCAGTACCTGTTCCTCTGCCGCCCATCGCCATATGTGCCTGAAAGCATCCAACGCTGAAACAGAGGAAGCAAGCACCAACCGTTTGTTCTCCAAAAGCAATTGACGCCAAACTGATTTCGCAAATTTACATTTGAAAAATAAGTGGCCAGCATCCTCATCCAGTCTGAAACACATCGAGCATCGAGTGTCCATCTCCATTCCTCTGCTTTCTATCTTGCGTTTTAGGGGCAGACTGTTATGAGCGAGCCTCCAAGCAAAATGTTTAACTTTATTCGGAACCTGCAACGCCCAGATTTTCTTCCATGGAAACGTCGTTCCCATTGCCGGACAGTGAACAGTTGCCCCCGAAATTGGACCATGGCCCGTCTTTTCGCTATCAACACTCACTTTATACGCCGATTTAAGCATGTTAACTTTTCAGCAAAACAAGGCACTTCATCTCTCTACTGAACTGAGGTTAAATGAGCTTTTTTTTTTTGCCTATGAAGAAGTTCAATAAACAATTTGAAGCTTCAGACACAGCATTTTTAACCAAGAACTTACCTGTTACCCTGTTAGGACAAAGCAGAGCTCACTGAACTCATCTTCTTCCCGCGTTGCTCAGAAATATCGTTCGCTGGACCGTGCAAATGCGATGGCTCTACCACCGGTGTTGTAGCCTTGTTGGCATGTCGCGGCATGGCAAAGAACTATTTGCACCGGCACCAAACAATGAGATCTGACGAGTGCCGAAACATCAGATACATCGTTCAGGCAAGGATGCAGCACCCACAACCCGTTTACATGAATCCTGCCTGCGTGAAAAAGGAGGTAGCCCGTAGCCGCCATTGACGTCGCACTCGCCGGTGGGGTCATGTCGACGCCTGAACCATCCGACCTCGGCCACAGCGACTTCTCCGGCCACGCATCCGTCGTCCAAGACAGCGTGTCTGGCTCTCCGCGGGGTTTCGAAAAAAAAGGTGTTATGTTTATGATAATTTACTAATTTTCAGTCGACCTCGCAACATCTACAAGTAATCGGTGGAATAAACAAAAATACTAACTTTAACATAATTATGACAACTATTGCTACAAAGAGAAGGCAACATGCAATAATAGTTATTGCAACATACTATTCAACATTGAACAATAAATGGAGAAAATTTTGCAACGTCTAACAAGTACTATTTTAAGATACAAAAATATCTACTGCAAAAACAAATATTTAGCAAATGTGTGTGTGTGGGGGGGGGGGGGGGGGGGGGGGGAATGTTTGGAACACCCCATATTCTTAGAGTTTTAATTCGTAATTGATTCAGAATTATGTAATCAAAATCATCCAAAAGAGGATGACAGAGAGAAATAATGTATTATTTGGATCATCCATTGCCTCTATCGGAGCGACATTATTTGGTTAGTGCGCTAAAATTAATTTATAATTCTGCAGCACCATTTTTTTTCATGCAAATGAGACTGAATTCCGTATATGCTGCTATCATTTTCAACATAACGGATAAAATAAGTGTGGTGTCAATATGCCACTCACTTATAGCAATATAAAAATCAAACTCCCTCCTATATACGTTCCCACTCAATATTGATACTAACACTATCCCATCAGTCTACATTACAACAGAGTACCCCCACCCAAAACCCCCACATTAATTCGCCAAAAGCCAAACTGAAACATGTAATAAGATTTGATGGCTCCGGTCCACCGTCCACACATCTTGATTTCAGTTCCACCAAAGTTTGCATGCCAACGCAAGATTAGGGGTGGCTTTCAGGTAATTGGTGCTTTGGAATTCAGGTCTTCAAAATTTCAGCCTTTGAGAAGCAATACGGGATTTGCATCTGAAACTAAATTTTGATTCGAGGTGCCCGTACCCGATACAATTAAATATCCACTTAGCATTTTAAAACATTATAGACAAACATTTTAGAGAACAAATATAACATAATGGCAGCTTAAAACCAATCACTTCCCGAGCTCGGATATGACCATTTTCACCATAGCGTCTAACTAGCTAGTTAGCAGAATGAATTTCATATCCGAGCACACACACTTCTTATGAAGTCGTGTTGTGCTCCACACACGAAGAGTTGAGGATTGTATATATATAAAACACATAGTTTTGATGATTGTAAATATAGATCCTTAATATTTTCAACATGATAGAGGGAAATATCAAAATCGAGCGGGGACATATGCCCCCACTTGCTGTAATATATGCAGATCCACACTGGAACGAAAGACACATAACAACTCAAACTGCAATATCAAAATGCAACTACATAATATGTCCCCTTGAAAGAGACTGCACAAAAGTTGGTGTTTTTCATTTTATTTAAAATTATATGTTACTAGCATAACCAAATAGCCTAAAACTGGCAGCCACACTGACATAAGTCAAACTATTTCAACTTCGACTAAATTTATAAATAATAACATCAATATTTATGACACAAAATAGAAATAACATGAAAATTAATTTCATAATGAATCCAATGATACTTTTTTGACGCCATAAATTGGTATTTTTTTATAAAAAATTGGCCAAACATTAAATTTAGTAGATACTCCCGATGCCGGCTGGGCTGGACATCTCTTCCCCAGCTCCCCTGCCCCTGACGGATGTGTGGCAGGCCAGAGCAAGCTCATCACCTGTTGTTGACAGCGATGCGGCACAAATTAACTTATCGTCATCGACCGATGGGATCGCCATCGTGCTTCGCTTCATTGCGGTCTGCTCTCCCGGCACACCTGGTGGCTGGCTAGGCTAGCCGTGCGCGGTCGGGCGCGACATCCGCATGCGAGCGTGGTGCTTGCCCTCACGTCTGGCGAGCAAGCTAAGAGAAGGCCGACATCCGAGTCGATGTGATTGAACAAGCTTCTAGGTCTCCGAGCTTGGCGCGCGGCAGCTTTCAGCCCCGTGTTGCGACTTTGCATGGGGCGCGTAGCAAGGTGGGAGAGGAGCTCACAGTCCGGGCCACCTCCGTGAGTACGTGCTGTCGACCATCTCACGGGGTAGTATAGCAATCTTAACGGTGCTTCTTAACGTCCTAAAGAAATAAATACTACACAACCAGAGCGCATGCAACAAGAATAAATCATTATTCATATTTTTTTTTTTGCAAGGGAATCATTATTCATGTTGATGTTGCAGAGGCACATGTTGCAATGGCCATTATTCTTGTTGCGGTGGAAACTTTTTATTCATGTTGCAATGCAAGCTTTCAAGTTGCGGTGGGTGTTTTTAGGAGAATCATGTCCAATATGCCTTAGGACGTTCGTCCTCTAGCGTTTTCCTAAACGTGAAGGAAAGGGTCATGCAGATGAGGAAATCAGGATTCTGTCTGAAAAGTTAACGTTCACTAGCTAATACTCCTTCCATTTTTAATTATATGACACCATTGATTTTTTTGTTGAACTTTGACCAATAATATAGATTTAAATAATTACTTTTTGAATGTGAAATGAATATCATTGGATTCATCATTAAAAGCACTTTAATGTTAACTTTTACACTTAGTTATTTACACAAATATTTATAGATAAAATGAATAGTCAAATTAACGAAAAAATTAATGACGTTATATATATATATATATATATATATATATATATATATATATATATATATCAAAAAATGGAGGGAGTACATAGTTGTACCATAAAAGAAACGGACGCCATACAAAAATTCGAAGCATTGTTGTTTTACTCTTTCGTTTTTCAGAGAAGACACAACGCTGTTGTAAGACAGAAGGGGCTTTGCTTGCAATTAGTGGCTATCATGGTTTGTGTAAATATGTAGCAAGATATTTATAGCAAGATATATGATCGCGAAGGTGCTTGAATGGCTTTATCCTAAGGACTAATGGTGTCTTATAGGGCAGACGCAACTGAGAGAAAATCGTATGGCTCACACCTTGTAGTTGTTATGTCGAATAGAACTCTGCAAACAATTGGTTCGCAAAACAAACCACATTCTTCTTCATATATAAATAATGCTTGGTTGTACTCTTTCAGTCTAAGCTAATGGACTAAGTGCACATCATACTCTAAAATTAAATGAACTAAAAAAATTGTCACTCTTAAGACTTAATGTAGCTCCCCATCAATTTTTGAATTCACATGATTGGTTTATTATAAGCTACAAGTTAACGGTAGAGTTGTTGACAACATTGGTCTTGTCTTACTGTTTTTACTAAATGTAGACATATGTTTAAGCACATACATTAGGGTTAGTTGGAGTTGATAATGTAGTCTTATCAAATGAGATGATCTTGGAGTTGATATCTACTAACAGAGGAGATAAACCCATGGCAAATCCACTTTGTTATAGACACGTCAAATTTTATTTAATGGGCACTCGTTGGAGGGAATCAATTTTTGAAGCATAAATGTTACTTGGTACACCAACTATCAGGATAGAATTTCAACCCGCTTTTTGCCCTTCCTGTCTCGGGACACCAGAGGGACAGAATTTCATACAGGCCAACAGGTAGGGATCATGGCCTCCTCCCTTCTGCAAATCTCCAACGGATTATGATGGCTTATGATGCAAATTATAGTGTAAATTGATGAGTTCTAAGAGAAAATGGAAATGTTAATCGACAATTTGCAGGGGCACAAGAATAGGAACACCACAAAGTATCAGCTCAAACTGAGGAAAGATGCGGCCTATAGAAAATCGAGAGTGTTCTCCGAAAACCTTGAAAACAGCTTCAACAATTTTTTTCTTTATCTTCCCGATTTTTTTTGGGGAGTTTGAGAAACCCAACTGGCCTTTGGTGAGTTGCTTTGGCCCTTTTGGAGTTGGGAAGCTGCTGTAAAAATTTGAGCCAAAACGGAGCACCGAGCGAAAAGTTATGCCTGTTTTACTGAAGGTACCTCAAGTCAGGGTTTCCAAAGAGGCAAAAACTCAAATCGGGTAGGGCGAAACGAAGTCGAATGGATGCAGCGGATGGATGGGTGTGGTGGGTGGGATGTATATGAATCGAAGCACTGAAAATATGGTGAAAACAGTGAGCCAAAATCAGGGTGTGGTGGGTGGGATGAATGCGGAAAGTGGCGGCTAGGGTTTCACGATGGAGTGCAGCGGAAGGAAAAATCACAAACTGAAATCAAACACGAACTAAAACCAGCAACAAAACACGACTAGGACACAAACTCAATACTACGGACTCTGAAATCAAATTATGCAAAGGCTAAGCGTGCGGCTTCAAATGACAGCGCCGCGACGGCGTCGGCGACGCGGGCGAGTGGCGCGGCGCAGCAGTCGATCAAGGCGGCGAGCGCAACGGCCACGGGCGCGGACGCCGCGGCCACCACAGCCTAGTCGCGGGACGCCGGGGGCAGCGCCGAGCCGACCGAGTTTAAGCGTCTCGGCGAGGTTGGTGGCCGTGGCGGCGGTGACGAGCGCGGACGGGGAGTCCGCCGCGGTGAGGAGGAGCTTGTTGAGCGGCACCGCGGCGGCGGCGCGGGAGACCTCGCCATCAAGCGCGAGCTCCCGGAGGGACGCCGGGGTCTCCTGCGGCGAAGGGGCGTGGGTGGAGAGCCGCTGGAGTGCGGAGGGGTCGATGGACGGGGAGGAGAGTTTGTAGGCGAGGGCGTAAACGGCGGCCGGCGTCAGCGCGCCGCCCTTGTCACCGAGCGTCACGGTGGCGGCGGAGGGGGACGCCATGAGAGCGATACAGAACCCTAGTGCGGGAGGATGCAGGAAAACAATATCTGATCCGATGGACGGCGCGGATACTCTCGCTTCAGTCTAGTAGGAACAGGAAACGTTCCGGCAAGTCACTGGCACCGATCAGGAAACGTTCCGGCAAGTCACTGGCACCGGTCACTGGCAGCGTGGCCAGCCAATTCAATTCTTCACTTCCTAATTCCTAAAAAGCAAGAAAGTTCATGTTTCAAATAAAAGTAAGAAAGTTCATGATTCAAAATGAAAGTAAGAAAGTTCAAAGAGAAAACCCGAAACAAAAAGGGTCACAAAAATCATAAAGCAAATGAAAATTCAGCCAAATTTTACTCAATTGGTGTAGTCAAATTTTATTTAATGGGCACTCGTTGGAGGGAATCAATTTTTGAAGCATAAATGTTACTTGGTACACCAACTATCAGGATAGAATTTCAACCCGCTTTTTGCCCTTCCTGTCTCGGGACCCCAGAGGGACAGAATTTCATACAGGCCAACAGGTAGGGATCATGGCCTCCTCCCTTCTGCAAATCTCCAACGGATTATGATGGCTTATGATGCAAATTATAGTGTAAATTGATGAGTTCAAAGAGAAAATGGAAATGTTAATCGACAATTTGCAGGGGCACAAGAATAGGAACACCACAAAGTATCAGCTCAAACTGAGGAAAGATGCGGCCTATAGAAAATCGAGAGTGTTCTCCGAAAACCTTGAAAACAGCTTCAACATTTTTTTTCTTTATCTTCCCGAATTTTTTTGGGGAGTTTGAGAAACCCAACTAGCCTTTGGCGAGTTGCTTTGGCCCTTTTGGAGTTGGGAAGCTGCTGTAAAAATTTGAGCCAAAACGGAGCATCGAGCGAAAAGTTATGCCTGTTTTACTGAAGATATCTCAAGTCAGGGTTTCCAAAGAGGCAAAAACTCAAATCGGGTAGGACGAAACGAAGTCGGATGGATGCAGCGGATGGACGGGTGTGGTGGGTGGGATGTATATGAATCGAAGCACTGAAAATATGGTGAAAAAAGCGAGCCAAAATCAGGGTGTGGTGGGTGGGATGAATGCGGAAAGTGGCGGCTAGGGTTTCACGATGGAGTGCAGCGGAAGGAAAAATCACAAACTGAAATCAAACACGAACTAAAACCAGCAACAAAACACGACTAGGACACAAACTCAACACTAGGATATTTTTTTTTGTTGGCTTTTTTTGGTGGACTCTAGGATTAAGGCGAAATCAAGTGAACTAAAAGGAACGGAAAGGGCGAACCTGAAGGAAAACCTGTCTCTGAATACCACTTGATGTGAACTAGGGTTCCCGATCTTCCGAAAGGTCCTTATAACTCTCGATTTGGTGGAGACTTGACACACGTCGATCCGACTTCCGAACAACACGTCCTGAACCCCGCAATCGCAGCACCACGTCTCCTAAGGTTATCGACCGGCGATGTACGGTCGACCTCGCCGAGAAGGCTTATCCTTACCTGCGAATCGAAGAACACAAGCAAGAACACAAAAGAATGCAACCAAATTGCTGAAATCTGAATTAAGATCACAAGTTGGGGTCTCACAAACCGATGAACGGCGAAACTGTTCTTGACAGAATAATCTAAGCAAAACCCAACCCTAACTTGGGCGACGGCTACTGATGATATAGAGTTTAGGGGCGTGCAAGACCCCTGGACGGGCCCCTAATGGCTCCAACACGATACAAGCCCAAAAGGCCAAATTACGATGGCGCAGCATCGAGACAGATTATAGACGTCAACTTATTTTGATGATTCCCATTGACTCCGATTGAATTTTGACATGATACCGGTGCCATTGGAAAGGTTATCAAATTATCTTTCTGTCCATATGTAGAACATCCAAAACCGAGCCCGTATGCGACCTGGGCATCCGTTTTAGTGCAGAGTGCTCCTGGACTCCGAAACCGACTCGAAGCCGACTTGACTTGGGCCTCCAACTTGACTTGGACGCCCTTGCTGAACTTCTCCGCCTCCAATTTCCTCTCCCAACATCTTCTGGTCCTCTCCATGGTTCCTAATCATAATATAATCATTAGGTAGCAGTCTATTCTCAAAATCCATATTTAAAGAAGTGTGTAGAAACGAGCTCACCTCTAAATTTAGCTGTCGTGCGCGAGCTCTAGTGATTGGACCTTGTATGACCAGCGGAGGAGTATCATTTGTATCCGCATGAGTGATGTCCTCATCAGGCCGCACCAACGCTTTCAATATTACAAGACATTTGAGGATTATTATACCGCACTGTATGAGAATGTCGCTAGCATGAAGCGTTGCGGCATTAGACTTGGTAGTAACAAGGATCTCATACATACTATCTCTCTCTACCTTCCACCCAAAGCTCGCTTATGTGACAAGCCAGTAGCCCTGATTAATGACTAGAAGTATGATCAGGGGGAGAATGAGACGATCTTGTAGGATCATACGTCTTGTTACACTAGCTCAATAGCACTGCATGAAGCAAATGCTACATCATTCAAGGAGAATGATAAGGTGAAGGGCCAATAGAAGGCACCTGGTAAAGGTAAAGGCAAAGCTAGGCAATTCATGAAGAATGAGAAAGCCAAAGCTAAGCAGCTTATTGGGAGAGAATACGGTAACCAAGATCAAGATTGTTATAGGTGTAAAATGAGAGACTTTTGGTCTTGAATTTATAAACACCCAAGCACCATGTCGATGTGTACCAAGAACTTCATGGTAAGAAGAAGAAATCCCTAAATGAGTTCATTTTCATTACAAGCATGTAGCTTGATGAGGGGGAGTATTTACAAACCATTGAAGAGAAGAATGAAAACATCATGAAGATGTACATTGGTACACCACAATGTGAGACCAAGAACCTTGAAGGATCTAGCAATAATTCTGAAAATTTTGCTTTGGATGATAACCTCATGAATGAGGATGATTTTCTTGGTGATGAATTATTGAAATTGTGCATGGGGACTCGAAATAGTCCAAATTACCGATCTAGTGGATGGTAATGGAAGTAGTAGTTATGCAATTAGTTGTAAATTCTTAAATTGAATTAAGTGGATTAATGTAATCTCTAGTAGAGACCTCGTAATACATAGTAACTTGAAGTCTATGTGAGCGCCTTGGTTTTTACTTTACCTTGTCGCTATTTGGCCTTTTCTTGAAGTATTTGCCTTTGTTTTTGCCTAGAAGTGCAATACAATGGAAGAGAAACTATGACTTATAAAACTCATGAAGAGATATCTTCCTCACTAGGATATAGCATGAAGCCTATATGTAGTTTGGTTTTGGCATGGTTTTTCTTGCTTTTGTTTTTAATACATGAAGTATATTTTGTTAAATTTCGCTTGGAATATATGGAATATGCTGAACATAATGATTTGCCAAGTCTATTAGTATTAATCATTTGCAATGATATTTGTGCACCATGAAGCCACATATAACCTTGTAGGTTATTGCATAAATTCATTGTGCAATACTACCTAGTAGGTAGAATGAAAATTGCATTTTCTTGGAAGCACATGAACCGATGCAAGTAGGTAGAATAGAAAACACTGGCATTATAATTGATTTTGAAGATCAATTTTTCCTTGAAAAAAGTGTGATCTTTCGTATTGTACCGAATACAACAAACTTGAAGTTTGTATCATATCTACCCTACTCACATTATTTTTTTAGAATGTTGTGTACATGAATGGTACATATGTGAAAAAGGGGAGGATTTTGATATATGATGGCATAAGAAATATGTGGATATACTAGAAATCTAATAGACATGATTTAATTCTGTATGATTGGGTTAACCATTGCACATGAACATATTGCTTGAAGCATAGCCTTTGAAATCAATTTTATCATTCGAGTTGTGTATGAATTTCTTGAAGAAAACACAATCTGCACTAATGTGTTGGCTTGCATGCAACTACTTTAGCAATTATTAACCTCGCATTGTTTTTATGTCTATATTCTGTTTTACGCCCGCACTATGGCTAGTTGCCATTTGCGCTATCCCATACTTATGGATTGAATGTCATATCGAATATGACACTCCGTTGAGTTGACACAACACTCCTTTCATGCGACTAAGGCTTTCTAACCTCTATGTTGCATCATGAATTGTGCACTGGATGCACATAAACGACTGATACTAGTAGTCATCAGTTGGTCTCTAATCACAAAGATTGAGATGAGGGGGAGTGAAGTGGTCTATGGGATATACTCAACTGAATATGAGTACGCAGAATTAGATGGGTAAATTTGCTAATCTGTTGTGCAGAAACTCGATGATAGTGAAATTGAATTGGCTAATTGAATTGTTTATGGAATAGACCTGCAAGTCTAATACGGCAAACAAACATTCTAGAAGAACAAAATTCCTTGCATGTTTTAATATTATGAAACTAGTAGTTTCTTTTACCTTGAAGTGTTTATTTGAACTTGAAGTGTTTCATTTGATATTTGTGATTTATGTAATTAAATCCTATTTTGTTGCGATGAAAAAGAAGCTTGACATTATCATTGACATGATAGAATTGTATGCTATAATGTCGGCATTAGGGGGAGAATGAACCCAGAATTGAATGCCTTACATTATCATTCCTTGAAGCTTGAAGTAGGAATGAAATCGCGCACTAAATATGCGTATGAAGTGTAATGCCAGAAAATCTTGAAGAGAGGAGTAACTAGAAGTTATTAACTAGAAGTAAAGTTTAGAAGAAGTAAATCGAATACCGCGTTTGATATATCACGAGGACGCTTGTGCTTATATCACCGGTCGACTTGTTTGTCATTGATGTAAAATCTATTGGGACGCCTTTGGATTCTATATCAATGGACACTTGTCATTTGAATCTATTCATGCATGAAAGAAGCAATGACTCCTCCACCTCTTGAAGAGAATACTTCAGAAGGATCAAGAACCTCTCATGAAGAGAGATCATCATGAAGATGAGAACCTAACACCATTGTGCATACAGAATTGTTGGGAATGCAGAACAATAGAAGAATATGAGAATAGAAGACAAGTTGTACAACATCTCCTCATGAATTGCAATTGTTTCTCTCGTGAAAGAGAGAACCCGGATCCGGAAACAAAGTCCATGGCAAAGACACTTGTAGTGTTACTATCGGGTCAATGAAGAATGCAATTGAGGATATGAACTGTAATGGTGAAAGTATATGGTTCATAAGTCTCTGAAAGACTGATATTCTCATACTACGAATGAAGTTCTGCTGCATCAGTTGGCAAAATATAAATGATGATTGAATATGCAGTTAGTCATAGAATTCTTCAAATCCGAATGTCAAGATCCTCGAAGGACAATGAATAATTCCCGAAGAGAATTATTGCAACATACAATGTCTTCTCGAAAGAATGACATAGTCTCATGTAGAGCCTCTTGTGGAAGAGAGAATGTATCTCATAGAAGAGATTAATATCCTTGATATTCCCGTCCGCTCAGCAAAGAAAAGTTAGCTATTAGATTAGTTAGGGTCCGGCTTTACCCAATAGATTAGTTAGGGTATCTACCAAAACCATAGCTTGCTCCTCCTTTTCTTGGGTTTCCTATGTTCCCTACCAGCCTGCTATTGCTAAAGCTCAACCTATGCCTCTGGCATGACGGAAAGCAAGCTAGTTAAGGTTTCGGAAACAGGAATGCAACCAAGCTAACAACAATAAGCCCTCAGGTCATCCCTATTCCTATCTTTTTATCCGACTGGAAGCTTCTAGCAGTGGAAGAACATCATAGAATGACTTGCCAATCGAATCTTGAATAACACCATCTATTTCAGAAGTGAATATAGACCCGTCTATATGAATAAGGAATCATTATACTTTGAAAATATGAGTACTCAGAAAGTACAAGCTAGCTAAAAACAATGATTTTCTATATTACCACAGAAGGTAATTGAATATTGGTGTGATTATCCTCAAGAGAAAATCAAGATTGATTGAGAAGGCTAACAATGATCAAAATCAAGATTCTTGATAGACTATAGATATAGATCATTTGCAAATTATCGTCATGTATGTGGCATCCCAAGATTGCACTTGGATGAGAAGAATCATTCACCGTGTACTGAATACATGTGGAACTAGAGTGAATGAAACCCCAAACAATTATCCATTAAGATAATACAGCTTGTATTGCACAAATACATTAGGGACAAAGTAAGTCAAATGTCATGAAGTACATTGCACCTAAAATCTTCTCCATGCATATGAAATGCAATAGAATGAAGAGATTATGGCGACTCATATGTTTGTTATGAGGAAACTTATAGAAGTGTGCAGATCAGGAGGAGAATTTCCCTGAGCACATAATCCCTATCACTATAGTCAAGAAGACAGTATAGTAAATTCTAGAAGAATTAAAGCATTGTGCTCTTTTTCCCTCATTTGAGTTTTTACCTGAAGGTTTTTCAAAAGAAGAGGTTTTTAACGAGGCAATGTGTGAAATTAAGAGCTACGGTATCATGTACTCTTTTCTCCATTTTTTCCCCATTGGGTTTTTATGAAGGAGTTTTTAATGAGACATGTGTGTCGTCGTAAAATGCCTAAGGGGGAATGTTAGGACACGAATTCCTATTGGACTAAGAAATGAAGTTCTAGAAGAACCTATCCTACTCCTAGTCCATGTGTGGGCAATTTACCAAAGGAGTTCCTATCCTAGAAGGAAAGGAGAGCCTCCACCCCTAGTATAAATAGTGGAGTACCCCAAGCATTGTAATCACCAGTTTATATATTCTGAATAATAAAGAGAATGCTCCACCCTACATTGTGTCTCGCCTCTTGTCAACTTTGTGTGTTGTTTCCTATCCGCCAATAGCGTGTCTCAACACGACCAACCGCCCGGTCCTCGAAATGCCAGCGAGTCGTCCTGCTCCTGCGTTCCTTCTTGTCTGCCGCGGCCATGCATGCCAGAATCGGCACCACGGGTCTGAGGCAGAGGGGCGCGGCGCCTCCGGCAGGAATCGAGCAGGGTCTGGCTCTGCTAGCCTCGGCCGAATCCTAGCTTGTTTCTTCCCGCCTCCGTCACCATCGTGTCGCCATGGAGCTACCTCTCCCCCTCTCGGAGCCTATTAGAGCATCTCCAGCAATAGACCTCAAATGAAGGCCCCTACTTTTATTTTAGAGGCCGGCATGCAAAAATGAGGGCAAAAAATTTAACTTAAACTCCAGCAGTAAAGTGATCCAAGATCTTATTTTGTGAAAAAGATGGTGGGACCCATGAATGAGAGGGAAGATTGGAGGACCCTAAGAATAGAGGCTTAGAGATGGAGTTTGAGGGGCATGCAAAATGAGAGCATCTCCAATAAAACCCTCAAATTTGACCCCTTATACCATCATATAAGAGCTCTCTCATCCATTTTTTACCTCCTCATCCACTCACAACTCCAACAATCCTCTCAAATTCAACCCCTTATTTGTACTGACCCCACATGTCAATTTTATTTTACATTATCTCCTTTCTTCCCCACCGTTTCACTCCCCACCAGACAGACAGCCACCACTTCTCTCCTCCCCCTCTGCTCACACGCTCTCTGCTCCCATGGCAAGCTGCTGCCTCTCCAGTTTCCCTCCCCCAGCCATGGCGAGCTGCTGCTGCTCTCACGCATCTGTCTCCCTTCCCCATTTCAATTCCCCATCCATTTTCTTCGATTTGGTACATGAGCTCATGCTCAACCATGGTGAAGACCTGCACACGAACCTCGGTGGTGCACGGCAGCGGCGCATGCGGGTCTCGCGGCTACGACGCGCGCGGGCCTCGCGGCGCACGGCAGCGGCGCGGGTGGGCCTCGACGGCGCACGGCAACGGCGCGCGAGCAGCGCAGACCTTGTCAGGCACGGTGGCGGGAGCGAGCACGGGCGTGGGAAGGCGCGGGAAGCGGTTGCCTGCCCCACAACCTGGGATGAGGGTTCTCGACGGAGCTCCTACGGATGAGAGGGCAAAGGTCTTGGATGAGAGGCCTCTCATCCTTAGGAGAAGGATAAGGGTTTCATTGGAGACGATTTTTGCTCCTCCCACCCTCAAAAGTAAGATGAGGGCCTTGATAAGGGCTTCATTGGAGTTGCTCTGAGAGCCCAAGTAGGGTCCTTGCTGGAGTTGATTTTTTGGCTCAAACCCCTAAATAATAGAATAGGGGTTCAAGTAAGAGTTTTGCTGGAGATGCTCTTACAACTCAAAGTGCGATGGACCCAACCAATCACCGGGTCGCCATATTCTCGAATGCTCCTCTGGGAGGAGCACTTGACGTACTGTTTCAGAATTCATATCTCGTTATGTCTAAAGCGAAGGTTGTTCCGAACCAAATATTTCGTTGCACCACTCTTCAGTCTTCACTGAAGAACTGAAGAGGGAACACTACGACATGGCTGCACAGGAAGAACAACATGTGTGGCACAATTGGTTTCAGTGCTGCTACGTCCTGCTGGGCTAGACATGCATCTTTGCAAATATCAGTTGCAGGCACTGTCTCTCTCGCCTTATAATATATTTAGGAAACAATGAGAAAATTCATTTGTAGACATTTCATGCTCATTTCTCAATTTCTGCTTAGGACCAGGTCCTGCAAAGCGCTGAAGAAAATAGGACATGAAGTACTGCTGCACCGGAACACATGAAGCACCTGGAGATCTCTGGGACGAGTCATCTCCTCGTCGCGTCTTCGCCTGCTGTCTCTCCGACTCAGGTGCAGTTTCGCCATTATGCCTGCCGGCCTGATACTATAATGTACCTGATCAGTAGGATCCGCCAGCCCTCCATATGAGCATGCAGTACACAAGCACCTTACGTTCTTGGGCTCAGTTGAGGGGGGGACTCGGACTCCCAGCATAAAATTCAGACTCCGGTCAGTTCTTTCTTTTCTCAACCAAGGACAAAGCCTCTATAAAATACACTTTGGAGCTAGTTTTTACACGCCTTTGCAAGATATATCTCCGAATTTCCACGCTGGGAGATCAAGAGTGAACACTACGGCATGGCTGCGCAGGAAGGACAACGACGTATCTGGCGCAACTAGTTTCAGTGCTGCTACGTACGTGCTGCTGGGCTAGACATGCATCTTTGCAAATATCAGTTGCTGGCACCGTCTCTCTCGCCTTATAATTTTATATTTAGGACACCAAGACCCGGAAATAATGAATAAGAGAAAAATCATTTATATGTAGACATTTCGTGCTCATTTATCAATTTCTAGGACCAGGTCCTGCAAAGCGCTGAAGAAAAGAGGCCTCACTCTTGAAGAACATTAAACAATCCTTAGCGTTCCTAAACGAAAAATTCAGGATTTTCAATGTTTCTCTTGATCGCCTAATCTGATCTCAGCAATATTCAGGTACAATCAGGCTACAAATCATGGCGTTCATACCCATCCAGAATCCTGAATAATCATTGGAAATAATACATTATTATCCATTTCTTCAATTTGTGTATCAGTGCCTTAGCTTGGTCATCATCAACCCAGCATGGAGGCTCGGGATGAAGTTGGGTGATATTAATTGGTTATTGAGCTAAGCATTAAAGTATAATTCTACAACTTTATTGTTCCAGCAACTAACATTTTCAACATTATAGATAAAAGAATAGAAGATAGTATCGATATTGAGTGGGGGACTTATGCCCCCGACATAAAATTCAGACTCCGGCCAGTTCTTTCATTTCTTCACCAAGGACAAAGTCTCTACACGCCTTTGCAACATATATCTTGCCACGTAGCTACTGCTCATCTTTTGCATTACTTTTTTCAGGTACTTGATGAGTGGCATGAAGGGATTAGCGAGTAGGTGCACGTTATTTACTTCATTTTATTTAGAGTTTTTTTGCACTATAGATGTTCCGGCCACTGCTGCACCGGAACACATGAAGAACCAGGAGATCTCCAGGACGAGGCCTCTCCATGCTGCATCTTCGCCCGCTGTCTCACGGAATTTACCTGTGCTGTGCAGCTTCAGGCACATTCTTTTTTGGGAAAACATGCACAATTCCGCCGCAAGGTTCCAATTTGGGTCATTCTGGCTTTATTTTTGGCCTATTTTAGCTGGTTATCGGGCCTAGTTTTCCAGCCCGTACGTTGTCCCGCGTCCACACCATTCTTGGGCTCAGTTGATAGGCCGAAGGTAGTAATATTGAGTGGAGGACTTATGCCCCCAACATAAAATTCAGACTCCGGCCAGTTTTTTCATTTGGAGCTGGAATACACTGCTGCGTTGCAAGGTGGCGTCAGCCTCCGACAGGCTGTGGCCATGGATACGGAGATTCGGAGGTGGCCGTAGGTCCCCCAAAGTTCAGTGCTAGTGTGCTACTCTCTCCGTTCTTAAATTGAAGTTGTCGTTGATTTTTTAAGTTACATTTGACTATTCGTCTTATTTTAAAAAAATTCAAAATTATCGTATATTTTGTTATGATTTGTTTTATCACTACATATATTTGAAACATAACTTATAGTTTTGCATATTTGAGCAAATATTTTGAATAAAACGAAGGGTCAAACGTAACTTAAAAAGTCAACGGCTACATCATTTTAAGAACAGAGGGAGTACTTTGCAGCCCGTCGTCTGGCCGGCCAGCCATCTCTTCCCCTGCCCCTCATGGATGTGTGCCAGGTCAGAGCAAGCTCATCAGCTGTTTTTTTTTTTTTTATCGAATACACAGGATGCGTATAGTTGTATTAAGAATCATCAGCAGTTTTTCACGGAAGCGATGGCGATGCTGCACTACCTCATCGACCGGCGGGATCGCCGTCGCGCTTCGATTTGTTGCACTGTTACATTTTGTTCTCCTCTCCAGTCCAGGCACACCTGAATTGTGTCTCCATCGCCAGGGCGTTAGGCGTTAGGCCGTAGTGTGCCTGACGCTGCTTGCGCCTTGGCCGTCGCACAAACCTCACCGCGGGCGGGCGTCATTGCCGCCGGTAGTCCCCGCTGTTGCTGTGCCCGCGCGCCGTGGTTGGCTAATGCGGCATCCGCAGGCGCGCGCCGTGCTCTCCCTCACTCCGGCGGCACGTCGGCTCATCGCCAGCCGCGCCATGGTCTGTTCTCGTGGTCCACCATGCAGCTCCCAAGCCCCGAGTGTCGAGACGACGACCGCTGACCAGTCAACGTAGCCCATCCGGGCCCCAGGACTCCAAAATTCTTGTTTGGGATGGGCTACCAAGAGGTATTTTTGTTTGGCTAAGTAGTTACTGAAATTTCTGTGTTGTTACACAAGCATAGTTTTTTGTATTTGTTTGAAAATTCATTTGAATTCAAATTGACTTGAATTTACTTTTATGGTTTGGTTTTTTTTGTGTTTGTACAATTGGCTTCAGTGACACGGGGTGTCACATTAACGAGGCAGCTTGCCGAGCTCGTATTGAGCCGAGCCGAGCCAACATTCCAGCTGGTTAAGATAACAAGTCGAGTCGAGCCAGCTCGTTATCCTAACGAGCTGGACCGAGCCGAGCCGGCTCGGTAGTCCAGCCCTACTTCCAGCAACAGCAAAGGTCAAGTGATTTTCTGATGTTGAATTTTTTTTTCTTTGGGTATGCTCTGCACTCTTGATATTTTCCATGGTTCCTTTTACGAGATTAAAATTTTCGTTTCCTTTTCTGTGTTGCGTGCCAGTCAACGTAGGTGCGGAATTAGCGTTGAAGAGAGATAGAGGTTGGGATTCCTTGGGCAGAAGTAGCAGCGACCGCGACGGATTAAACTGTTTTGTTTGTTACGAATCCATGCATGGGAAGAGTTATCTGATTTTTCCCCACCAAAAAAAGAAGAAGAAGAATTATCTGATTTGAACGTCTGTGGGCGGGTCTCGTTTAATTACTTTATCTGTAACGAGATACGACCACTATAAAAAGCAATGGAGCGTGCCTCTCCCTCATTCATTCACGCAGCCACGGCGCAAGGCTTCCCGTTCATCTAAACGGTGCAAGGTAGAAGCGATCCGCCATGAAGAAGATTGCTCTTTTGGTCCTGTGCTTCCTCCTCATCGTTCTAAACGGTGGGTTCTTTTGTTTGCGTTGTTGTTTGATCTCATCTTCTCCGATCCGTTGTTGTTTCCTAAATTGATGTGTTATGGTATAGCAGCAGGTGCTCATGTGGAGGCCCGGAAACACCGTCGCTCCGACCGGCGGCCGAACTACAAGCTGTTTGTCTTCGGCGATTCGTTCGTTGACATCGGCAACCGTGGGCCGACACCACAAAGGATCGAGATCTCCCGTCAATGGTACACCCCCTACGGCATGTCGGACCCGGCGCATGGTAATCGTGCGACCGGACGCTTCTCCGATGGCCTCGTTCAGCCAGATTTCGTGGGTATGTATATGTATCCTAGCTAGTAGTTACTAACTAACTCTCTTCACTACAGGAAACCCCGTATATGCCGAGTGTCCAACAGTTTGCCGAGGGTTTTTCATCGGGCACTCGGCAAACAAGACTTTGCCGAGAGCCAAACCAAAAACTCTCGGCAAACAACGGACACACGGTACAAAGAACATTTGCCGAGTGCAATACGGAGAGGCACTCGGCAAACAATACACACACGGCAAACAAAAATGTTTGCCGAGTGTCAGGCGGCGCAGCACTCGGCAAACATGATTCCGTTAGCAACCCGGACGGGCGTCATGCTTTGCCGAGAGCCTTCCGCTAGCCCTCGGCAAACATATTTGTTTGCCGAGTGCTCAAAGCAGACACTCGGCAAAATATTATTTTTTTTTCGATTTTTGCCTCTCTTTTTTTCGTGTATCATTGTATGTCTGCATGTTACTTCATGTCAAAATTTCATATGTTTCTCCATAACGTTGGTATATTTAAATTATTTTTTTCATTTGAAGCAATTATTGAAGATAATTCAAATTTGAACTACAAGTGATTCAAATAATGAAGCTCACGGACTCAAAAAATGATATTCATGTTTCCGAGTCCAATGTGAGGACGTAACCATGAAATAACCGAAAAAATTGTGCATCTACGAGACTCGCGCTGGTATCATGAAATCATACGTGGAGGCCATGATAAATCGTAGAAAAAGTTTCGCTAAAGTTGTCACGTACGTTGTTTAGAAACCAGAGCTTCCCCGAAGAAGATCAAGAGACTTATGAAGTGATCGTTTAGATTTCGAACCAAAACGGAAGTCACATTATTGTTTCACCTCCAAACTTTTTTTGTAGGTAACAGATGATATGAAATGTGTCATGACAAAATTTGGCGATTTTTTTATCTTTTTTCGAATTTCTAATTTTTTTTCTAGTTCCTGTGGAAAATGTTTGCCGAGAGCCGGTGCCACAGCTCTCGGCAAACAATGTTTGCCGAGTGCTCCCCCGTTTGCCGAGTGCTTTTGGATCTAGCACTCGGCAAACGTTTCGAATAGGACTTGTGTGCGGTGGCCTCTTTCCTCCCTTATCCTCATTCTCTTCCACCTCTCGCGCCCACCCCGCGTCGCCGCCGTCCACCGCGCGCCACCGCCCTCTGCGTCAGCCAGCGCCGGCCTCCACCTCCGCCCCCCGGGCCTTCGCGCGCCCCACCACGCCGCCCTCCGCCTCCGCCCACTCCATGCCGCCGCCGTCCACCGCTTGCCGCCGCCTTCCGCCTCCGCCCGCGCCGCCCTCCGCCTCCGCCCCCAGGCCCTCCGCGCTCCACCCGACGCCGCTACCGGGCCTCCGCGCGCCACCCCGACGCCGCCACCCCGGATGCCCCCGACGCCGCGCGCCACCACCGACGGCGCCACCCCGGCGACCCTCCTCGGCGCCACCCGGGACTCCGCTCGCCCCTCCCTCCCTCGTCCACAGCCGCCACCCCGGCCCCTGCCTGCCTCACCCACCCAACGACCTCCACCGGCCTCAAGGGCTCCCCGGTCGTGAGTTGAAAGGTGAGCGTCTTCTTCCTTTTTTTTTCTTTTTCTTTTTCTGTTTTTGTTAAATGAATTGAAATGTCATGTTTTTTATTTTAAATTCGATTATGAAATAGATTGCTTGTGAAATATGAAATAAAATATGAAATGAATTGCTTGTGAAATGAGGAATTGTTTGGAAATAACGCCTTTGCTTGTGAAATTGAATACGAAAATATAATTGCTTCGAATTATTTGACCCGTGGTTGTGATGAAATGAGGAATCGTTTGGAAATATTTGATCGGTAATTGTGTATGTCATTGAAATTGAAAATAAAAATTGGACCAAGTGATTTGGTTGTTTGAATTGGACCAAATGGTTGTTTCAATTCGATGTGGTATTCGGCCATCGTGTCGTTGTTTTCTTGCAGGTTTTGGGAACCTCACAGAATAGGGGAGGTGCTGCCGAAATTTTGAATTGACGGTGTTATGTTTTATTCTTTGCAGGAGATGAGAGGCTTTTCCACCGTGTTTCACTAGTCACTTTGCGGGAGAGCAAGGTGAGACATAAAAAACCCACCTTTTCCATTTCTGTTTATAGGTAACGCGTAACCTAGTTAGGCGTCTCCCGTTCGAAATAGATACAGTTGGAGATATGCCTGAGGGTTGCATATCTATGACTGTATCTGTTTCGAATTGTCTACATTTCTTGGACAGCCCGAGGATGCGTAGATGGGGCTAGTTTCCATTGTCTATTCCAGTTTGAGACCGTGTTTCGGCCGCGCCTCCCTATTGTTCTCCGGATACACAATCTCCCCCTCAGGACGTGTATTTGGAGAACAGCGGGGAGGTGCTGCCAAAATTCCGTCTCGGACTGGGGTAGACCTTGGAAACTAGCCCCATCTACGCATCGTCGGGTGGGATTAGGACCTATCTTCACCTATTAGACATTGTATGCATCGTGTAGATACCAATGAATTTTAAATTGCTCCGTCATATGATAAAGATGGATGACCGTGCGTGGATGTACACGGGCCGTCCAAGAAAGGGTTCTGAAACAAGTGAATGGGTTGACAAGACCCTTGCTTTCTTGAAACAAGCATTTGCCAATGTCAGCAAAGGTGGAAAGACTTGGTGTCCCTGCAGCCGTTGCGGCAACACAAGGGCGCAGACAGAGGAGGAGATGGGTTTGTATCTTGGTAACTATAGATTTACGCCAGGCTATACCCGGTGGGTCTACCATGGTGAAGCCCATAGATTGAGTGAGGAGGTCGTGAGACAACGAGTCGATGATTGTGATGCTGATGGCGGGGTGGAGGACATGTTACAGGACTATCAAGAAGCCCAGTTCCGTGAACAACCTAGGGGGAGGAGGAGCCAGAGGAGTCCGCAAAGCGCTTCTATGACATGTTTGAAGCGTCACAGAAACCTCTTCACGGGCATACCAGGGTTTCAAAACTGGATGCCATTGCACGTCTAATGGCCGTGAAGTCCCAGTTTAGCTTGAGTCGGAACGCGTTCGATGTTATGTTGACAGTTGTTGCCAGCCTGCTTCCGGAAGGTCACATTCTACCAATGAGCATGTATGAGGCACAGAAAGTGCTTAGTGCACTTAAGATGCCATATGAGCAGATACATGCTTGTCCGAAAGAATGCGTCTTATTCAGAAAACAGCATGCAGAAGCAAAATACTGTCCAAAGTGTGGGTCCTCTAGGTTCATGGAGGTAGACGCGGGTGATGGGCAAAAAAGACAGCTCACGGTACCCGTGAAGATCCTAAGGTACCTTCCGTTCTTACCGAGGATCCAACGGCTGTACATGACCGAGGAATCCGTGAAACAGATGATATGGCACAAACATGGAGTTCGATACAAGGCCGATAAGCTTGTACATCCATCCGATGGTGAAGCATGGCAACGATTCGATAAGATTCATCACATCAAAGCTCGGGAGGCTCGTAATGTACGTGTGGCCCTGGCAACAGATGGGTTCAATCCATATGGCATGGGGGCTGCCCGGTACAGTTGTTGGCCCGTGTTCGTTATACCCCTCAATCTCCCTCCAGGCGTCATCTTTCAACGACAGAACATTTTCTTGTCGTTGATAATTCCTGAAAACCCGGGGAGTAATATGTCTGTTTATATGGAGCCTCTGATTGATGATTTGGAACGTTCTTGGGAGGAAGGGGTATGGACATACGATAAAGCTACAAAGACAAACTTCAGAATGTATGTTTGGTACTTCTACTCTCTGCATGACATGCTGGCGTATGGTTGTTTCTGTGGCTGGGGCGTTCACTCAAAGTTTCCTTGCCCGGTATGCAAGCATCTTGTGAGGTGGATTTGGTTGAAGAAGGGTGGCAAGTTTTCTTCGTTCGACCAACACCGACAATTCCTCCCTCTTGACCATCCATTCAGAAGAGACAAAAAGAACTTTACGAAAGGTGTCCAAGTTCTCAACCCTCCACCGCAGTTCTTGACAGGTGCGCAGGTGAGTGCTATGTTAGATGGTCTCAAGGTCGATGAAACAGACGGTGGTTTTGTGGGATATGGTGAGCTACATGCCTTCACTCAGATCTGTGGCTTGTATAGGCTTTCGTATATGAAAGACTTTCTTCTTCCACATAACATTGACCTAATGCACGTTGAACATGGCTTAGGCGTTCCACTTTTCGGAACAATCATGGATATTCCTGATAAGACAAGGGACAATGTTAAGGCAAGAGTCGATCAAGCTACTTTGTGCAATCGACCAAAGCTAGACATGGCGCCTCCTGCATCCGGCAAGTCATGGAGAAAACTTAAGGCGGATTTCGTCCTGACGAGGCCCCAAAGGAAGGAAGTACTAGAATGGTTCAAAACGTTAATGTTCCCTGATGGGTACGCAGCGAATATGAGTAGGGGAGTGAACTTGGCTACTATGCGAATCAACGGGGTCAAGACTCATGACTACCATATGTGGATTCAGCAGCTTCTTCCCATGATGGTTCGAGGCTATCTCCCTGATCATGTGTGGCAAGTGCTGGCAGAGTTGAGCTATTTCTTCCGCCAACTTTGTGCTAAGGAGATATCACCTTCCGTGATTGCAGAAATGGAAAAAAATGACGCCTGTGTTGCTCTGTAAGTTGGAGAAGATATTTCCACCAGGCTTGTTCACTCCGATGGTGCATATGATTTTGCACCTCCCGTATGAGGCTCGAATGGGGGGGGGGGGCCTGTGCAGAACCGTTGGTGCTACCCAATTGAGCGGTGTCAAAAGGTTCTTCGAACGAAATGTAAAAATAAATGCAAAATTGAAGCTTCCATTGCAGAGGCACACGTTCTGGAGGAGGTGTCAAACTTCACAACAAAATACTATTCTGACAACCTTCCGAGTGTGCATTTTCCATCCCCTCGTTACAACGTTGACGAAAATGAATCGACCCTCAGCCTTTTCCAAGGGCAATACGGGCGCGGAGGTGAAGCGACCAAGAAGAACTTGACATATCCAGAGTGGCGCACGATCATGCTGTATGTGCTGACCAACCTAAAAGAAGTGGACGTGTACATCAAGTAAGTTATGAACAAATATCATAATTAGACATCTAACCCATTTGTTCCACATCCAACCCACTTGTTCCTCATTGCTACATGGGATTTCTTGATGTATTCTGGCATGATGAAGTGCTTCCTACCGCACATGATGTCGATACCCTTCTTTGCAACGGTGCAGGAAATGGATTGCCCGATTTCATTTCTTGGTTCAATAGGAAGGTATTTAGCATTTTTTTAGTATGACATTACAAGTTCCTCATACGTGCGAATAATGTAGCTAACTATCCTGCTTGAACTTGCAGGTCCGAACCGAAGCGACAATGAATACCGAGTTAAGACAGGTTGCCAAGGGCTGTCTTTATGCGGTCAAGTCATTTAAAAGCTATGATGTTAATGAGTACCGCTTTCACACAACAAGCTACGAGCAGAACGGCCTAATCGTAAAACCACTAACACCGGAGTTTTTACTCCCGGTGACGATGGGGTCGAATATTATGGAAGAGTTGAAGAAATATACGAAATTTGTTTTGATGGTTGCAAGCCTCTCCCTCTTGTCGTATTCAAATGACATTGGTTTGATCCTCAAGCAGTTAGACGGACCTCTAATCTTGGGCTAGTCGAAATTCGACAGTCATCCGTCTATCCAGGAGACGATGTACGTATTGTTGCTCAACATGCCACACAAGTTTATTATCTCCCATACCCGTGCCAAACTGACGACCGTCTCAAGGGTTGGGATGTTGTGTACAAGGTATCGCCACACGGCAAACTACCGGTCCTAAACAATGAAGATTACAATGTAGACCCAAACACATATGTCGATGGAGAGTTCTTCCAAGAAGATGGGCTAGAAGGGGGTTTTGTGATAGACTTAACCGAAGAGATCGAAATGGAAGTAGACAATGAAACGGTTGTTGAGGACGATGCTGGAGATGAGGTTCATAATGCGAACGACTTGAAATTACTTGAGCGATTACATTTAGACGACGATTACATTCCGCCTTCAGAACACGTGCAAGATGATATGGACCTTGATGATTATAGTGATGATGAGGCAAACAATGCACAAGATCCTGATCTTGATGATTATTTCTAATACATGTATGGCCCGTAGTAATTAATTTAATTTTTGCAATACTATGTTACTTTCTATTACATATTATAATTTTTTTGCATATATTTCGAAATACTGATGGATTTAATCTTGTTAATTGCAGGTGATTGATCAAAGATGGTGGGCAAGGATGGTGTGACGAGGACGCTCCAGTCGCTCTACCAAAAGGCGACTGGGAAGCGGTCCGCTGAGAGTTCTGGGAGCGGGAGGAGTCGAATCAAGGCTCGAGGCAGCAGAGGTGGCGGCAGGCGTCGAGTGAGGGGGTCGAGGGCACCGTCCCCTGCTCCTTCCGTGCACGAGTCGGAGGAGGAGTGGGAGCAGGAGGCCTCGGAGGCCTCAGAGGAGCAGCCGGAGCAGGAGGCCCCGGAGCAGGAGGAGGAGGACGGGGAGGAGGAGGAGGACGGGAAGGAGGAGGACGGGGAGGAGGAGGAGGAGAACGGGTAGGAGGACGAGGCGGCGTCTGAGGACGTGCCGAAAGTGTGGGAGCGAGGTCCCGCACAACTCCCACAGCGACCGATCCCTGTTGAGAGACGCCCGTTGGTTCGACACAAAGGGAAGAAGTAAGTAACTTTGACTTTTAAGTCATTTGCTATGTTTGAAATCTCAATTGAAACTAATCATTGTCTTGATCACTTGGGCAGGGGCTGGGAGACGATCGTTCCGGGTGACCACAAACGTCTTCCTGCCGGCATCCTCGGCCTTTTGTGCAGGAGACACTTTCCTGGCATGGTGCCACTGCGCGACGGGGGGCAGGAGCCGACCTTGACGTGGGCCCACTACAAATGCGTCGCTGATGTCCCAGACGAGGATGGGTGAGACTTTCGCACCGTGGCGGACCGGGTAGTTGGAGAGCTGTGGGTAAGACTTGTTTACATTGAATTGGTCAATACATCTCGTTCATTGGATATTCTTCAAATAATGAAAGTATACATCGCGTCTATGTACAGGATTTTTTCAGGGTCGAGCCGGAATGGAGTGACCGTGCGGTGCGCCGGGTGTACAATGCATGTCCTAAACTCATTACGGACATGCATTACGAGGCGCGCGTCCAGGCCGTGAGGACCTACTACGCCAAAAAACTTGGTAGGAAGATTGAGAAAAAGGAGGCTCGAACCATATGGCTGGCTGCAGAACAATACATGCATGTAATTTGACATTCTCATGTTTTCTATACTTGATTAAGTACGCTTAATTTGTTATTCTCATAGTTTCACAATAACTAACATCTAAATTGGTCAAATGATGTGTAGGTGATTCCGTGGTGGTACGCCTCTCACAGGGACTGCTGGGACTACTTTGTGATTAGGTCGTGCGACCCCGAGTGGTAGAAGACGCACGAAGCTTGCCGGCAGCGGCGTTTGAAGATGTCTGGTCCAGCACACCATCAAGGCAACCGTACCCTTGACGAGTACGTGGCTAGCTGGGTACGTGAATTCATTTCGTTGTTTGTAACGCTCAATTTTGCATAATTTCTAACCATCTTTCTATTTTCTTTGCAGTCGCGGGCGCATAACGGCCGAGAGTGCCCCCCGTTGATGGCTTGGGCATTGGCCCACAAGGGCAAGGCGTCGTCGATCGAGGTCGACTACAACCCGGAGGACGGGCCCGAGGCGTACAGCAACGCCACCGTCCACGCTCGCCTCCAGCAGTACACCGAGATGGCTAGGGAGAAGCACGGGCCAGAGTGGAACCCGAGCACCGAGGACCTTGATTGAGAGATCATCATAAGGATCGGTGGAGGTAAGAAGCATGGCCGGTACTGGATTGGAGACAGCACACTGGACATGGCCTCTACTCCCACCCTCTCTGAGATCCGAGCGAGGAGCTCGTCCTCAGCCCCGCCCATACGCCCACGGCCAAGCGCTGCACAGATTCAGGTTATTTCTGTTCTATTCGTCGTTTCGTTGAGTTTGACATATGTTTTCTTTGCATTGTAACATTGGGATGACATATTGTAGGCCCAGCTACGGGAGGAGATGGAGGCGAAGCTGCAGGCACAGGAGGCGAAGTACCAGGCACAGCTGCTGGAACAGCAGGCGAGGTACGATGCGAGGCTGCAGGAACAGCACGCAAGGATGCAGGAGGACCTGCAGCGGCAAATGCAGATGATGTTTCACCAGTAGCACAGTAGTGGGATGCAACCGCCGCCACTACCTCTTCCTCCTCCTGTCGGCACTTCGAGTCTGAGTCAGGGCACTCCGGTGAGTCTATCTAAATCCTTGTAGTTTCATTTCTAACTTTCAATTATAATATCGAATGCTTCGGCTTGTATGCTTCTATCTGAAATCTTGTGTTAATCATGTAATATCTTCTTCTTGCATAATATATCCGCTGGAGCCAATAATCAGCCGGTTTCCCCTCCCAATGCTTGGTCACCGTTCCCTCCTTATCCTCGCCCTCCTCCGATGTAGCTTGTAGTTGTATTTGAACTTCAATTGCATGAACCAACTAGTTGTGCTTGTGGATGTCAAGTTGAAACATTTCTATGTGTACTTGGAGACAAATATGTGTTTGTGATGGATTTCCATGTGTTTGTGGTGATTTCTATGTGTTTGTGATGATATATATGTGTATGTGATGATGGTGAGCATATATGTATGATTTGGTGTGATTTTGGTCCAGGTTGCAGTGATTTTAAACATTTTATTGCAATCTGTCGATTTTTTTTGCCGAGTGCCAAAACTGAGGCACTCCGCACATGTACCATTGTTTGCCGAGTGCCAGGCCTCTAGCGCTCGGCAAACATTGAAAGTTTGCCGGATGCCTGGCCTCTGGCACTCGGCAAATTTTTTTTGTTTGCCGAGTGCCTGACGTCAGGGCACTCGGCAAACCCTCTTAACGGTCGTTTCCCACCGTTTCGTTACTTTATTTTGCCGAGTGCTTTTTCGACACTCGGCAAAATCTTTGTCAAGTGCCCGACAAAGAGCACTCGGCAAACCCGCCTTTGCCGAGAGCTGTTTGCCGTCCGGTCTACACTCGGCAAACTCTTTGCCGAGTGTAATACGGGCTTTGCCGAGTGCCCCTGGCACTCGGCAAATAAGGGGTTTCCCGTAGTGCTTAATGCATATGCATTTGTTCGACGAGTGAATATTGTGAGAGCTAGCTAGCAGTTGCATGATCTATATATGTCTTTGATCTTAATATATAATTGCAGCAAAGATTCTGGGGCGGGATGAGTCACCTCCAGCAGTGAGGCTTTGGCATGACGACGGCCGCGAGTTTACCGGGCTGAACTTCGCCGTGGGCGGCTCCAGCGTGTACGAGGAGGCGGACGCGCCATGTCTGCGCAACCAGACCGAGCAGTTGAGGAGCATGGTGCGCAACAGATACATCGATGAAGAAGATGTCGAGGACTCGGTTGCGCTCATCGCCGTCACCGGCATGCGCGACTACGTAGGCCTCACGGGAGTGGACACCGACGACGACGTGAGTAACATGCATGCATCCAGATATATACATATATAGATAGATATTAATTAGATGTGTGGCATATGCATATATGTGCAGTTGGCTCGCTTCGCGAATAGCGTGACAGACAGGATCCTCGACGGCGTGCGGCGGCTGCAGAGGATGGGTGTGTCCAAGGTGCTTGTGGACACGATGCCGGCGCTCGGGTGCACGCCGTGGCGCAGCTGGTCCACCCGATACACCCGTTGCGACAGTCGCGGCAACAGGCTGTCTGACCTGCACAACACAGCTCTCAGGCACAAGTTGGGTGAATTAGACGACGTCCTCCTGCTCGACCTCAACACCATCTTCAACAGCATCATGTCCGCCGGTATCCATGCATGCTCATCATCAGTTCATATATATGCATATAACCAATTGCATCATGCATGCACCCAAGTTAGTTTGTTTTTATCGATGTATATATGATTTGCATACTGCAGGCTCGGCGGCGTCGTCACAGCAGTTCCAGCGCACGCTCGCCCCATGCTGCGAGGCCTGGAACCCGGATTCCTACTGCGGGCTGGTCGACGACAGGGGCACCAAGCAGTACAACCTCTGCCCCGACCCCGCCAACTTCTTCTACGGGGACTTCTGGCACCCGACGCAGGCCGCCTGGACAGCCGTCATGCAAGTCCTGGAGGAACCCATCAAGGATTTCTTGGGCATATAAAGCTTTAGCTAGCTACCTAGATAGTATAGTAGGATTCCTTTAGGTTTCGGATTCGATCGTGTCTATTTCAATCAGTTAGCATATATATATATAGGGGAAGATTTCAGTGCAAATGGAAATTGAGTGTAATGGTGCAAACATGCAATTTCACCCGTCTAATCGTGATATAAGGGCTCTTATTCCTTCCATAATCCCACCTGTCATCTTTTGGAAACACTTTCCCGATTGTCTATCTTTATTTTGAAAATATTTATAAAGAACGAGATCCCTTAGATCACGATCATACGGGTGAAATTGCATGTTTGCATCATTACACTCAATTTTCATTTGCACTGAAATTTTCCCCATATATATATATACCTAGATCATGTTTGCAATATTGACGAAGAAACATTTCTTACTTCACTTTGTGGGTCTCTTTTCGATCGAGAAAGAAAAGGGGCCCTCCACCGTATTATTTCCTTAATTCGTCCACTCCAGCCATATCTTGCCCTGCCACGCACAGATGTTTGCCAGGCCAGAGCAAATTAAAGCTCATAATTAAGCTGTTCTTCACGGAGAAAGCGACGGCGATACAGCACAACCTCATCGACCATCGTGCTCTGCGTCTGCTGATCTCCCGGCACACCTGAAGTGAGCCTCGGGCGTCCAGGTGCATGCGCGGGCGCGAAATCGATCCGCAGGCGCACGCCGTCCTCGCGCCTGGCAAGCACGCTAAGGCCGACGAGCAGGCGGTACGTCGGCTCATCGCCCAGCTCACTCACCCTCGAGCGTCGACGACATGACCTTGACCTCCGCCCATGCAGCTCCCAGGTCCCCCATGTCCTCGAAACGCCGGCCGCACGCCGTGGCTCACCGCAGCGCCGCCGTGTTCCTCAGCTGCAGCGACGCCTCTCTCTGCCGGCTGCTGCGCCTCGTCGGGCGGCGCATCAAGCTCGACACGGCCCACGGGGCGCGGCCTGGCTTTGGCCTCTGAAGAATCATCGTTTCTCGCCTCTTTGGTCGTCACCCTGTCGTCACTGTTCGCGATAGGCTCCCCCGACGTACTGAACGAACACACTTGACGTGAGCCTGCCTCTCCGCTGCTTGGCATTCGTAGGAGTATATATGTCCTCATGTCCGATCAGGTCGTGGTTGTTCTGAACCAAATGTATTACTGAGGACTCTGAAACAAGATTTCTGGTGATGCTCGGTTACCCTGCTGGCTGCGTGGTGGTGGATCCAGAGCATGGAGAGATGGCGCGGCTGGTGGCGCGCCACGGTCAGCAGGAACATGTACCGGTTTGTGCTGCCGGCGCCGGCGAGGACGACGACGTTGAACCCGTCTCCGAGGCACGTCAGGCGGTGGCCGTGCTGGTCGTGGTACGGCGGCGTCGCGGTGCGGCTGTGCGCGGCGTTCGGGCACGGCACGCGGACGGACTCCACCAGGCGCTCCATGGCGTGGCACCGGCGGTGGAGACGCCGCAGATCGACGTGGCACTTGAGGTTGTCGCGGCGCAACTCGCACACCAGGTTCCGTGCCCCACCTCGCACTTGAAGATGGGCGGCTTCAGCGGGAGGAAGCAAACGCCGCGGAGGTGGCCCGGCGCCATGCAGCTCCCAGCTCTCGTGACGATGACCGCTGACCAGTCAACCTATCCCCATCCGGACCGCACGAGTCCAATCGGACCGCTGCTAAGCACCCAGGGGGCGGTCGCTATTTCGAATAGCGGCCCCCCAAGTCCTCGATCGCAAAGACGCCTCCGCCGGCTTGACGCCGTGTTCCAAGCGCTGGGCCCATCCTCGGCTGCAGGGACGCCTCCGTTGTCCGGCTGCCGCTCCTCGTCGGGCGGTGCGTCGATCGATCGGGTCAGGCGTCGGTGTTTCCCTGAGCCAGGTACGTCTGCGTGGTCGCTCGCCATGCCAGAATAGGCGCCGCCACGGGCCCGGATACGCCTCCGTCAGAAACCAAAAGCAGTTCCGGGCGGCGTACGTACATGCTGCTCGATCGCCCCGTCGTCGCCGACACAGGATCTGGCGCACCTGCTGGTCCCTGCAGGCGAATCCTCGCGTACGTGTTTCCCACCTCCGGCATGGCTCTCAGGGCCTTAATTACAACTGAAGTGCGATTGGCACCATGACAGTTGACGTGAGCCTCTCCAGTACTATTCAGCATCCGCAATTCGTTATGTCTGGGGCAGGCAGGTGATGGTTGTTCTGAACAAAATATTTCGTTTCGCCGTTCTTGACTCAAGAGGCAAGAAAATGGCTGTGCTGTGCAGGAAGAACGACAATGTCTAGCACAACCATCACGCGCATTCAAGAGTGACCTCTTCAGGGACATTAAACAATCCTTTAGCATTCGAAATTCAGGATTTCATTACCTCCTCCAACCTAGCTAATTAAGTGCTAGCTAGTTCATGTAAAACAAGGACTCAAAGGTCATGAGATCTTTTTTTTTATTATTACATAGTACAACCCATACACTCACAAATCACGCACACTCACTCCTATATATAAACGCACATACACAAACCATACCCCTATGAGCATCTTAGCCGGCAAATCCTACGTAAAACAAGGACTCAAAGGTCATGATATGACGATGGAGAATTAAGAGATGATATGGTTGCATGAGAGTTGGAAGAAATAAGAGTTAAAGACTCTTAGTGGTTACATTTATATATAAATTAGAATATATGTGACATCCTGACCCAAGGCTTAATAGGATTGATAGAATACTCATATCAATAAGTTGCAACTTCTTTTCCGGAAGCTCATCTCGAAAGAACTCCAAAATTAAACGTGTTTGGCCTGGAGCAATTTCAAGATGATATTAACTCTAAGGTCTTGCGTATCAACGCCTTCGTCGACATCAACCCAACTAGGAACCAACTTGGGTGGTATTAACTGGTTGTTGAGATAAGCATTAACGTAACTCTGCAATATCATTGTTCCATTTACTAACAATATTTTAATATAATGGATAAAATAATATAAAGTAGTATTAATATTGAGTGGGGGACATATGCCCCCAATATATAATCCATGCCGCCGCCAATCCATTTTTTTTCACCCATTAGTTCTACTCATTATAATATATTATAGAGCTAGATCAGTGAGCTATGCACCCCAAGCAATTTAATACACGCCAACAAATATCTTTGCTTCGCATCAAATAACGACAAGAGACGAAGATGATACTAATCAAGCATTGAAAATGGGTTTAGAGGGAGGAAGAGAGAGGAAAACAATGCAGAGGAAGCTGATCGAGCACCGGAACTGGTGGGAGGGAGAGGGAGAATATTAGTGAAGGAAGCTTTGCGCACATTTTAGGTTGACACAATTAAGATATAGATCTGCAGGTTTAGCAAATGATGTGGATTTATAGAGATGAATGCTCATGCCTGGTTGTGAGTGTTTGGGTATGTACCATGTTAAATAAATGATGGTAAAATAAGCTTTAGCATCACCGCAAAGAAAAAAAGCTTTAGTGATGGCTTCACAAAATTGAAGGCACTTTGACTACACAGCTTTGCACCAGGGCTCAATGAAACTGATACCCAAGGCCAAATGGAGAAATATATAGGCGACGTACATCGGACGGCCACAAATTCGATTGAAAACACGAAATAAAATAGCTAATGCTATACAGGAATTGCAAAAAATAACGTGATTTGATCATTTGACTGCGTCACACGTCCTGATTTCCACTGAACCAGTTTGCAGGCCGACGCATGTTGCTCACGGTCGAACCACCAATCTCAAATTAGGCCGAGTAGGCCGAACACAGCCCAGTAGTAAACCAAGAAAGCCCATTTAAGTCAAGAGGCCCATGTTCACCTAACCCACTCATCTGAAGTCGTCATCTCGTCGCCACTCGCCTCCACTAACAAAACACGACGAGCGAAGAGAAAGAAAAACAAATCCGGTTCGGCAATGGCGCAGATCATCGACGGCAAGGCCATCGCCGCCGACGTCCGCCGCGAGGTCGCGGCCGAGGTCGCCAGGCTCACTTCGACCCACGGCCTCGTAAGCGCTTCCACCACTCCTCCTCCCCGGCTTATGTGGGTTCTTGGATCGGAACAAGGTGAGTGAAGCAGCGCTGTGTGTATCTCTTGCTCGCAGGTGCCCGGGCTGGCGGTGGTGATCGTTGGCAGCAGGAAGGACTCGCAGACGTACGTGTCGATGAAGCGCAAGGCCTGTGCCGAGGTCGGCATCCGCTCCATCGACGTCGACCTCCCCGAGGACATCTCCGAGATCGCGCTCGTTGCCGAGGTTCACCGCCTCAACGCCGACCCCGCCGTGCACGGTATGGCATCACTTACCCTCCTTTGTTCTTCAGGAATCAGACGATGCAATGGTCACTTGTATTTATCAGTTGTTAGGCTTACACGCGACCGTCTGCTACTTCTGATGTAAATTGGTGGTGTCATTGGTGATTGGCCACGGTAGATGCATCGTGAGTGCGGAGATTGTTAGATTCCATGTTATTGCGGGTATATCAGATGTTTGTAGTCCCTGGTGATTGTGCATATCTTATTCTTTGACAGGCCGGGATCCGCTAGTCTCCAGCTTTGCAGTTCAGTTGACCTGAATACTGCTGTTGTTGAGTCTACTCATTTCCTTTTCATTATCTGAAATTGTTATCCTTGTGTAGACCTTTATGATGTACTGGACCTGAAAAATGATGTCGGTAACAGTAGATCATCAATAACAATCGATTCCATTCTCCACATTGCTGGTTCTCTCTTATAGCCCAGGGGATGCGCATTCCAGTCTTTACTTCTGGTTTGATTGAGATGTGGAATTTCAGAGCAGTCACTTAACTAGATTAGCATCCGGTGATCTGGAGCTTGGTACTCGAACGAGGGGCAAATAATCAGAGTCCACACCACCTTAAAATCCCTTCGCTTTGTTTGATGTGTTTCCTAGCTGATGATCCTGATGACTTTTATGTGTGGGATTGCTAAACGTGTACTCCCTCCGTATCGACAGGACACCGTAGTTGCTTTTTAGCTCATTTCATTGGTCTGAAATGTCAATAATCAGCGAATGGCGGGACCGAGGGAGCATGTTGGTTTCACATTCTGATAGAATTTAGGCGATTAGCTCAAGTACTTCAATTCAGCCATGTAGAGATAAAGCATTGCATTGCGTCAAATGCGAATGAGAAGCTATATCTCAAAATACTTGCTGATGCTAGTATGAAACAGGGTTTGCTTTGTTTCGATTGATGAGGAACTCTAGCTTTGTCTTGAAATACATGTTCTTGTGGGCAGAAATATTGGCTATTTGATTAAAAATTCTGAGGTATTCAAATTCTGAAGGGAAGATATTGACTAATTGACCCTTTGAAAAAAAATGATTTTGACTGATTGACACTATATGCTTTGGTACCAGGTATCCTCGTCCAGCTTCCGCTGCCTAAGCATATCAATGAAGAGAAGATATTGAACGAGATCAGCATCGAGAAAGATGTTGATGGGTTTCATCCTCTGAATATTGGCAAGCTTGCGATGAAAGGAAGGGATCCCCTGTTCCTCCCATGTACACCCAAGGTATTGAAGCAATTCGCACACCATTCTCGTCCCTACAATAAAACATGTAATTCAGCTATTATTTGGACAAACAAGTGTTTAGCCATATTGTCTGTTTTCCGAGTGGAATTACTGTTAAAGGGAAACGAGCAGTTGTGGTTGGCCGCAGCAACATTGTTGGGCTACCCGTATCCCTGCTTCTTCTGAAGGCAGATGCCACCGTATCTATTGTGCACTCACGGACCCCTGATCCAGAAAGCATTGTCCGTGAGGCTGATATAGTCATTGCAGCAGCTGGACAGGCTATGATGGTGCGAGGCTCTGCTACAACAAATTCTGTCCTTCTGTTCATCGCTAAGTGCTAACTGTGTTGTTTCCTTGGTTGTCAGATTAAAGGAGACTGGATTAAACTAGGTGCTGCTGTTATTGATGTTGGGACGAATTCTGTTGATGATCCTACCAGGAAGTCCGGTTACCGGCTTGTCGGAGATGTGGATTTCGTGGAGGTTAGTAAGGTCGCCGGTTACCTGACTCCAGTCCCAGGAGGCGTCGGCCCGATGACAGTGGCGATGCTGCTGAAGAACACGGTGGATGGCGCAAAGCGTGGGATAGTCGAGTAGAATTTTCACCTCACTCTCACGTGATGTACAATTTGTAATGCTAAAATGTGGCGGGCTCGTGTATTGATGTAACATTTTGCATTTGGTTATTACAACTTGTCAGAAATAAGTGAAGCAGTAGACATTGGCTAGAAATTGGTGGCTATGATGCTGTTGAGTGGCAGCATACAATAAAGTTCAATTTTGTCAGCTTACTACGATTCAGAACTTTATTCGAATGAGCTTCTTTTTAGTTTTGTAGATAAAAGGATGATATGTAATGCATGTACGTTCAGAAAAGTTGAGGCAGAACAATGTATACATGTAATTCAGTGATTTGAGTGGGTCTAAAAATCGGCTCAACATGCCAAGCCAAGTCCAAAGCTCCCACCAGTTACATCAAAATGGTGCGATGCTGTGTTTCTCACATGGCATCACCGCTCAAAGAAATATGGATGTCAAATAATCTGATATCAACGCACTCCACACAACATGTTTTTGGTGTTTTGGTGATTATTTTCCTAGGGTCTACCTAATCTATTCTTCAGCTCCTGAACAAAAGTTTCCCTTGGAACATCCTCATCCTGGCTGGTTTTAAGGTCCTTCAGTTTCACAATCCCTTTCTCAATCTCGGTCCCACCAACCAGCACCATCCACGGGATGCGTGATTGCAATGCATACTTAATGTGATTCTGCACCCTAGTAGTGAGCTTGAACTCCGCCTTTATCCCAGCATTCCACAGTTGACTCACGAGCTCAGCGGCCAGTGTAAGGTCCTTCCCGAGAATAGACACCAACACCTCTGTCTCGGTAGGCCGGATGCTCTGCAATCAAAAGACCATTTTCTCTGTCACCGCAAGTCCCCTAGAAGGTTAAAATGGTAAACATCAAGCTTACCTCATCCTTTTCCTTCTCCTGTTGCTCCATGATTGCAAAGACTCTTTCAATTCCAAGGCTAACACCAACAGCAGGAACTTGCTTCCCACTAAACATGCCAACAAGGTTGTCGTACCGACCACCAGCTGCAATGGAGCCAACCTATAGCAAAATATGGTTAGTACAGGAATCGGCGAAAGGGTCTTCAGCAGATAATAATAAGTAACAAAATGACATAATTCTCAATTCTGATATCAACAAAATCAGCAATGTCTTTGGTATAGGAATATGCTTTTAGACTCATAATTCAGGCATAATTCAGTTGCAACACACCAAATTCTAAGGTCTTCAGGGCCTTAGAGTGATATTTTTATTTCCTTGAAGATTAACACTAACAAACTAACAAGTGATTTACAATGATTGGAAAACAAGTCTAACCTGTGTGGTGCCCTTGAACACAGCTTCATATATAACACCAGTGTAGTAATCAAGGCCTCTAGCCAGGCTCAAATCAAAAACTATCTTGTCTATTGCATTTGCTTTCTCCAGAGCTTGGAATAGTATGTCCAGCTCCTTCAGAGCAACAACAGACCCTCCGTTCTCCATAAACTTGCTACCCCCCTTTCTCAACTCCTCCAGAACTTCCAATGGGTGTCCTCTGGTCTTCACTAAATTGCCAATGGCATCTGCAGTTTCATCTGAGATACCTTTCTCGTCCACCTAATTCAACAGAGAGAAGCATGAGACTTCTTAAAAATATATCCACATATCGTCAAATAAACAACTGAGAATTTCTTAGCTGAAACCAAAATAAGTAGTTCAGATGCTTACCAGTTCCTTTTTCACCTGTTCAAATGATTGCTTATCTAGCTTGTCGATACTTGAGCAAACTGTTCTGAACTTTTCAGGAAGCACACCACAAATCTCCAACATTCCATCAAGCAGCTTTCTGTGATTTAGTTTTATCTCATATGTGCCAATATCCAGCTGGTCGAGCAATTCAGTCAAAACTTTAATGACCTCGAAATCCGGTTCCATCAGTTCATATACACCAGCAATGTCGAAGTCACATTGGTAGAACTCTCGATATCTTCCCTTTGATGGATTATCTCTCCTATATACCTTTGCTATCTGATATCTCTTCAATGCACTTAAGTTATTCATAGCAACATAGCGGGCAAATGGAACAGTCAGATCGTACCTCAAAGAGCAAAGTTCACCACCCTGCATGACATCAAACTATGGTTACCAAGTGTCCAAGACACGACCCAAGGAAAAAAAAATACTACCACAAAAGAATGAGTATGCAGTTGAATACCCCACCAACCAACCCACCCATTCATATGGTGCCACTGTTATCTACACATCCTTGACTTATATAGACAATGCAGTCAATGCACGAAAATAACCGCGGTACAAAAAATGAGAAGTGGGGATCTTCTACAAAATAACAACCATTTCAAAACAGTAAAGTGTACAAAGACACTGGAACAATACCTGATCAGCAAGGTCATATATCAACTTTGAGTCTTCTCCATATTTGCCCATCAGGGTTTCTCTCAGCTCAAATACAGGTGTATCAAGTGCAGTAGCGCCGTGCATCTTGAATACGCTTGATATAATTGAAAATGCACGTTCCCTTATTGCCATTTGTTCTTTCCCAAAGTCACGAGTACCCTAACAGGAGTAAGCATAAATATTTAGACACAGAGAATGAACAGAATCACCAATCAGAGAACACAGCAATTGCACCATGTAAATCAAACAACAATTCGGCCAACAGCACGACCCTCACCTTAGGAATTTTTGGCAATCTCCTTACTTCATTGCTCTCAACAATCTCCTTCACCTTCTCTACAAGGGACTCCAATTTAGGACACTCGGGATCAAACAACAATTTGAGAGCGACTTCCCACGTTGAAATCAGATCATAATTCACACAAGGAACATCACTTCCCTTATTTACATGATCCCTAAGCAGCATCAGTACAGCAGAAGTACCCTTTCCCAAAGTTTTCTTCTTCTTGCTCTTCTTGTCACCCTTTGCTTTCTCCCCACCAGCCTGTGGCTTCTCAGTGGAACTGCCCGCTTCCTTCTCATCACCAGCTTGGGGCTTCTCAATTGAACTGTCTGCTTCGATTACAGCCATGGCCACAGCTGCCTCCCGCGCAAGAAACTTCCTGAGCTTTTGCAATCGGTTATACACCCCCTTCAAGACCGCTACAGCATCTGAATCAAGCACTCCCTTCAAATCATCAAGATTAAGGTCACCAGTAAGCTTCTGCCGGAACTCAGTATCATCGATGCTCTTCTCTGCCAACAGATTTATCCGTGCAATGCTTAGCTTGCATATCGCCTGCAATGCTCTAGCGAGTTGCGTTGCCAGCACCACCAGCGCCTCCTCTTTCCCCTCACCGGTTTCACCGGCATCCCTCTTCCCCAACTTCACGGGAGCGTTGAGCTCGATCCGCACCCTCGCGTGCAGGGCGCGCACGGCCTCACGGAAGATCCCGTTCACAGTGGGTACCTTGGCGAACGAGGTGGACGAGGCGCCACCGGCACTGCCGACGAGCTTGGAGCCGAAGACGAGCATCTTGATGTCGGCGGCGACATCAGCCTCGTCCTTAGCGGAGAGCCCATCACCGGACGCGGGCACCTCGAAGGCAGCGGCGTCGCCACGCGCGGCTTCAAATGATAGCGCCGCTACGGCGTCGGCCACGCGGGCGAGCGGCGCGGCGCAGCAGTCGATTAAGGCGGCGAGCGCAACTGCCACGGGCGCGGACGCCGCAGCCACCGCAGCCTCGTCGCGGGAGGAGAGTTTGTTGAGCAGCACCGCGTTGAGGTCGAGCTTCTCGGCGAGGCCGGTGGCCGTGGCGGCGGTGACGAGGGCGGAGGGGGAGTCCGCCGCGGTGAGGAGGAGCTTGTTGAGCAGCACCGCGGCGGCGGCGCGGGAGACCTCGCCATCAAGCGCGAGCTCCCGGAGGGACGCCGGGGTCTCCTGCGGCGAAGGGGCGCGGGTGGAGAGCCGCTGGAGTGCGGAGGGGTCGATGGACGGGGAGGATAGTTCGTGGGCGAGGGCGTAGACGGCGGCCGGCGTCAGCGCGCCGCCCTTGCCGCCGAGCGTCACGGTGGCGGCGGAGGAGGACGCCATGAGAGCGATACAAACCCTAGTGCGGGAGGATGCAGGAAAAATGCGATGGACGGCGCGGATAGTGTTTCTTCAGTCTAGTGGGTAGGGGAGAGAGTGGAGGCTGGAGCTGCTGGGGGCAGGGGGAAGCGGAGGTCGGCGCCGTCACGGGCAGGGGGAGCGGAGGACGGCGCCGTCCACAGTGAGAGGGCGGCGGCACGGGCAGGGGGAGGGAAGTAGTGTGGTCGGCGGCGGCGCGGGGAGGAAGATGGGAGAGAGGGGAAGCGCGGCCAGAAGATGAGAAGAGCGCGGAGGCCGGCGGCGTCGCGACGAAGGGCGGAGGGCGTCGGTGACGGCAGCTGGGATTGGTAGGAGAGAGGTAGTGCGGCTGGATTAGGGTTGGGGGATCTTTTCTTTATGGGCCAGTCGGAATGGGCCGAAGAAGTTGGTTCCAGTGGGCTGAGTAAATAGCCGGATATTGAGAATTGGGCTAAAAGTTCGGTTGGTCGGTTTAATCGGTTAACCTGCATCAAAAACCGAATAATTCACCGAAAACCGAACAACACAAAAACAAAAACCGAACCGATGACCGAAAACCGAATTAACCGTAAATTTCGGTTAATTCGGTTCGGTTCGGTTCGGTTCGGTTTTCGGTCAAGTCACCAGTAGCGTGGCAATAGACAATTCGGACAAATTTTACTTAAGGGGTACTCATGGCGATCTAAAAAAAAAGTTACTCATAGGAAGAAATCAAATTTTGAAGCAGAAATGAATTAGGTACTAAGAGCATCTCACTCTCATAAAATTGACCTCATAAATTTATTTTTGGGAGCAACCAAAAAATTATAATTTTTCTCTCTTCCTCCAACAGTCCTCCATTAAAAGTGGATTAAAACACTTTTAATTGAGCTATATCAGTATTTAAGGCCACAAAAACATTAATTCTATTGGAAAAACAAGGAATGGGAGCCCTAATTATTTTTCTGTTTGTAGTTACAAATAAGGAAAATTTAGGGGCTATAAAAAAACAGAGGGTTGTTTTAGGGTGTTGTTGAAGTTAGTTTTTTTTTATTGAATCTCAATATTTTGATTTAAAAAAGATTTATGATGTTCTCTTGAAGATGCTCTAATACTCAAGCATGAAAGACCACGAAAAAGTTTTGAACATGCTTTTTATCCTTCCCATATCTCAGGGCACGCTAACATGTAGGGACCATGGCCCCGCTACCTTTTTGCAAATCTCCACGGATTAGCACTCAACTGATGGTTTATCATGCAAATTACAATGAAAAATTGGATGAATTCTATGAGAAAATGAAAATGTTAATCGGAAATTTGCTGATCCGTGAATATATGAGGCGGATACGTGATGTTGATCTTTTCAGGTTTGCTAATTTCTAATGGAACTTTTCCTTGAACGAATTTTTGCACTTGCTTTAATGACGCACTTGGATTTTTGTCGAGTAAAGGCTATTAGACGTTGTGTTTTGAAGATGAGCTAAAATCACTATTATGCAATAGAAGGAAGAACAGTAATACTCACTCCATTCTTTTTTATATATGATGTTGGTTAGCTCAAGTATAAACTAACCAATGTCTAATATTTATAAAAAAACTGAGAGTACATTTTGACTGTTGGGCTGAATGAGTTTTCTTCATTCCTTTTCTATGTTATTTCAACCTACCGATCTCAGCACATACATTTCATGGCTCGCCAAAACTCAAGCTAACCAACACTAAACCCACACTAACTAAAATTAACTAACAGCAACCCCACTCTACAAAGCACAAACGGGGCTGGCTCTCTCCTCTCCCAACCTGACGACCAAACCAAACCAGCCATCACCATGCCTCGCGCGCGCGACGCCGCCGTCCTCTTCCTCCTCCTCGCACCCGCGTTCCTGCGGCTCCTAGCGCTCGCCCACGCCACCGTCGTGCCCGTCGCGGCCACGCTCGTTCCGGGCGCCGGCGCCGGCCCGGACGACCCGCGGTGCCGGCCGGCGGCGCCGCGGCGGGGCGCGCTGCCCGTGTACCCGAGCGACATGGAGCAGCTGCAGTTCCTGCTCAACGCCAAGTTCGTGGAGGCGGAGTGGTTCCTGCACGGCGCGCTGGGCCGCGGCGTGGACTTCCTCGACCGCAACCTCTCCGGCGGCGGGCCCCGGCCCGCGGCCGCCCGGAAGGCCGACGTCGACTTCCGCACCACCGAGATCGCCGCCGAGCTCAGGTACCAGGAGGTCGGCCACATCCAGGCGATCAAGCAGTACGTGGGCGGGTTCCCGCGGCCGGCGATCGACCTCAGCGCCGACCGCTTCGCCATGGTCATGGACGACGCCATGGGCGCGCGCCTCGACCCGCCCTTCGACCCTTACGCCAACAGCGTCAACTTCCTCCTCGCCTCCTACGTGCTCCCGCACGTCGCCGCCGCGGCCACCATGGGCATCAGCTCCACGCTCATGGGCTACCTCTCCAAGCGGGTAACGATGGCTAAAGAACCAATGGCGTTGCGTCGCGTCGCTTCTAACAATGGCTGATGAATCAATCCACGGCGTTTGCAGCTCCAGGCGAGCATCCTGGCGGTGGAGGCCGGGCAGGACGCGGTGATCCGGCTGCTGCTGTACCAGCGCGCCGACGAGGTGGTGGCGCCGTACCAGGGCCACACGGTGGCGGACTTCATGCGCCGGATCTCCGACTGGCGCAACCGGCTGTCGGGGTGCGGCGCCAAGGACGAGGGGGTCAAGGTGCTGGACCGGCAGCAGGGCGCCGAGCGCCGCACCATCAGCAACATCCTCGGCGCCGGCGAGGACTCGCTCGGGTTCCAGCGCACGCCGGCCGAGGTGCTCCGCATCCTCTACGGCTCCCGCAACGAGCAGATCCCCGGCGGGTTCCTGCCCAGAGGAGCAAACGGCACCATTGCCAGAGGATTCTTCCAGCTCGCCTAGGCTCTGCCATGAGATGAGGTTCAAACAATTATACTTCTCAAGATTTCGAAACAAAAACTGTGCTCCGTTTGACATCGAAGGCATGCACGAAAAACTGTGCTTCTCAGAACTGGCAGGACAAATCCACAGCATCACTGGGCAACCGCAAGATGCATCTTCCAGATCGAATCGATGTTGAATCAAACAGCTCACAAATCTGATACAACTTCACATAATTGTTCAAAACAAAACCGACTCAATTAGTCATTTCCATAGCACAAAACATCAAGCAATTTCATCCAGGCATACTACATATACTAAAAGCTTACCGACAGAGCATTAAACGAGGAGCAACGGCAGCATTGGTGGACGATTATTCTAGCTCGCTTGTTACATCACGATATTTTTGAAACAAAGTCTATGTTTCGTTTGACATTGGAAGACAGAAGAAATTCAAACGTTAACCGAAGGTTATAAGTTATAACTCATCAAAATAGCATGAGCTCGAAAACATTGACAAGCTACAACACCACAGAACTACAGAAAGATTCTACCACTCAAAATGAGCCCATTTTGCACGATAACTAAGTATACCAACAGATAACAGCAAACATAGCTAATCGAGGGCAAATCTCAAGCAGAGAAATGGATACCGTAAACCACTCCACAGGAACAGAGCAAGCAAGAATGTTCTTGAAAACGACTTGGGTAACATAAATAGTCGCATTACAGCTAACAGCAAACATCAGTTCACGAATCAACATGCATCAGGCAAAACTTAAAACATAGTCTGGGAAGATTGTTCTATATCCTTGCAGATAACTGGCTATAGCAAAACTCAAGGCACATGCAATTTAAGCAGCAGCAGCCTGGGCAGCAGCATCCCTCTTCCTCTGCTCCTCAATGATGCTGAGCTTAATACCCTTGCCCTTGGGCAGGCTCAACCACGGCTTGCTACCCTTGCCGATGGTGAACACATTACCCAGACGGGTGGCGAACTGGTGGCCCAGAGCGTCCTCAACGTGGATGGTCTCAAAGGTTCCCTTATGCTTCTCCCTGTTCTTGATCACACCAACACGGCCAGTGTTTCTTCCACCAGTCACCATGATGACGTTGCCGACATCGAACTTGATGAAGTCAACAATCTTGTTGGTCTCCAGATCAATCTTGATGGTGTCGTTGGCCTTGATGAGAGGGTCAGGGTAGCGGATGGTGCGACCATCATAGGTGTTCAGGTACGGGATGCCCTTCTGGCCAAACTGGACAGACCTAACCTTGCACAGCTTCCACTGCACATAGAGCATGAGCAATAAGCACAACGCTTGAGTGCTGACGGCATAGAACACCCACTTTGAGATTCGTACGAAAATATAATCACACAATGACTGTACCTCTTCTCCTTCCTGTCACTCGGCCGCCCGCACCTACGCCGCCCCATCCCGCCCCGCCACCCTGAACCATCGCCCCAGCCACGCCCTAGGCTGGGTTCTCGAGAGGCTTGGTAGCATCCGAAAGTTGTACATAGTGGCCGGTTAGATTTTCAAACAAACGCAGTCCTACACATGCATGCTATAATGATGTATATGTGCTTTTGTTTCAACCTAGACATGTACGTTGGGTGACATCAGTCATTTGAGAGAATTTCACATATATTTTTGAGTGACGTGGATGAGAGAACGAGGAGAGAGAAGAATATTTTCTAATAATTATCAAATGGCTTCCGTCTAATAGCTAAATCATTTTAGGTAAAGTTTTTGTTGTTGCATGTAATCTTTTTAGATATTCTTTTAAAGCCGATGCATTGTATTAGTTATTTTTAAGGTAGGTACAAAAGTGTTGTCTTGTAGGTGGTATCATCCATGACACGTAATCACAAGACGATTTATAAGACCACACATAAAATGGATGATTGTTTTAGTTGTCTTGTAGTAATTGCATCTTTATGGATGAGAAAATGAATGTTAATGAGTTGCATGGTAACTACAACTTGTACAATAGTGTGTAAGCCGTCTCATACTCCTAAATTTTGGCGCTTGAGGTGGTTGCCTCGCGAAACAACCGCATATTTCTTTTTCCTCCCTCTCTTCCACCTTATCAAAAATCCTACATATCGTTGCATAAGACGACCTTTGAGATTACTTACGTGTAGCGTTATACTTACTCTTACGCTGCTTACAAATGATCTGGATATGGGTTTCAGGCAGCTGCCGTCTGAAGCACCGTAAGAGCAAGGCCAATCCTGTAGCCCATTGTGTGGCTCCAAGACAAGCCAGAACAGCCACATTCATTCAACGCGCGGCTCGTGATTGTGTGCAACAAATCAAACAAATAGTAAAATAGAGCCCACTTTAATCTCTATCCAGAGTGCGGTGCATGTTGCTTTTTGGTGGGAGACCCACAAACCGTGTCAGTTTGTCAGTACCAGGGCGGTCGCGGGCGCTTAAAGGGCTACGCAACCGGCGCGTCTGCGAGAGCCGATGAGAGCATCTTTCTGACATTTTGCTGACAGTTCTCAGATGTTTTAGGCGTTACCCCAAGGGTTGGGCTTGCTCTAACTGAAAGATGTCATCTACCTACTTAATTTGGGAATGGCAGCCATGATAAAACGACAGATAACTGATTAACTGCTACAGACAACCGAGGCCTCATGACCGCGGTGAAGCGCCAGCCATTGAACTGCACAAACCCTGTGATTGAATCTGAAACTCAGTGTGAGGAATTGCACGGTATCCTTGCACTTGTTGAAAAAAACACGCCCGTCACGTGGCATGTCGCTGTTCTACAATCTCAATTAAAGCAGCTCGATCATCTCGCAGACGAGCACAAACCGCAACCGCAACGCAAAGCGAAGAGGTAGTCACAATGGAACCGGACGGCGAGGTGGAGCACGACTTCCGTCCCTTCATCCAGCAATACAAGAGCGGCCGCGTCGTCCGTTTCGGCACCGCCGACACTGTCCCTGCCGGCACGGACGCCGCCGGAACCGGCGTGTCATCCAAGGACGTCGTCGTCAACCGGAGCACCGGCCTCTGGGCTCGCCTCTACCTCCCGGCGCTCCCAGCTGCCGGTGACGCCAACAAGCTCCCCGTCGTCGTGTACTACCACGGCGGCGCCTTCGTCACCGGGTCCACGGCGCACCGGCCGACGCACATGTACCTCACCGGCCTCGCGGCCGACGCCAACGTCCTCGTCGTCTCCCCCGAGTACCGCCTCGCGCCGGAGCACCCGCTGCCGGCGGCGCACGACGACTCGTGGGAGTGCCTCGAGTGGGTGGCCGCCCACGCGGCGTCGTCGTCGGGCGAGGGGGCCGAGCACGGGGACCTGTCGCGCGTGTTCGTGGCGGGGGTCAGCGCCGGCGGCAACATCGCGCACCACGTGGCCTCGGCGCCGTGTCCATCAGGGGCCTGCTGGTTGTCCACCCCTACTTCAACGGCGAAGCGGCCGTCGGCGGCGACGCGTCAGCGAGCTGGAGGGCCAAGTCCGAAGCGTTCTGGCGGTTCGTGTGCCCTGGCACGCCCGGGCTCGACGACCCGTTGTGCAACCCGTTCTCGGAGGCCGCGGGCGGGAGCGCGGCCCGCGTCGCAGCCGAGCGCGTGCTCGTCTGCGTCGCCGAGAAGGACGGGCTCCGGGACAGGGGCGTCTGGTACTACGAGAAACTGAAGGCCAGTGGCTACCGCGGCGAGGTGGAGCTGTTCGAGTCCTTGGGCGTGGGACACGTCTTCCACTACAGCAACCCGGGGTGCGAGCAAGCGCGGGCGCTGCACGCGCGCGTCCTGGGTTTCCTCCGCGGCGAGTGAGCCAGGTGCTGTGCTTTGCTTTGGCGCGACAGAATAAAGCCAGGTGTGCTGTTCTTGTGATGTGTTGTTTTCACTTGTGTTCCGAGTTCTGATTTGATTGATAAGTTGTTGTGTAAATCAGAAATGTTACCGTGCCGTGCGTTTCTGTCATGCTGGTTGGCGTATCTGTGTCATGGACCCCCCCTTCTGATTTCGCTCCCATCAGAAATTCAGAATTCTACGGTGGCCCACTGTGATGTACAATATGTGATGACATAGATTAAGCGCTCGTGTTTCCTACACAAACCGATGCCTTACGCTTTCAAGTCTTCGAATCGTTGCCTATTCCATTCCACTTATCAGAGGTGAAAAGAGAGAGCATCGGCACCGACACCATTTTGCACGATGCCGCCATTTTGCAGCCTTGCCGGACTGCGACGTCATGGTCTCACCTAAGTTTACTTCTAGAAGGTCTCGGTTCCATCTTCCAGTGAGCACTCCATTACACGACAGGCGACAGGACGACCCCTTTCGTTGGTCACACCCGTCGTCATGACTCATCAGCACTCCACTCCCCCGCACAGTCCGCGCCTACCCATCGAACGTTACAGCTTCGCCCCTCGCCACTGCTCACTGCGCCACCGGCCGCCACTACACCAACCGTTTGGTCCGCTCCACCCAACTCCTGATTCCCGCTCCCACCTCCACTACATAGCGCCGGGCGATCCACCGAGCGACGGCGACGCCTGGAACGAGCGGAAGGAAGAACGCGTGCATCGATCGACGTCCCCATGGCGGCGGCGACGGACCCGGACACGGAGGTGAGCGTCGAGTTCTTCCCCATCATCCGCCAGTTCAAGAGCGGCCGCGTGGAGCGGTTCATGAACCCGGACCCGGTCCCGGCAGGCACCGACCCGGCCACGGGCGTCGTCTCCAAGGACGCCGCCGTCGACCCGGCCACCGGCCTCTGGGCGCGCCTCTTCCTCCCGCCCGGCAGCACCAGCGGCCACGGACCCAAGAAGAAGCTCCCCGTCGTCGTCTACTACCACGGCGGCGCGTACGTGATCGGCTCGGCGGCCGACCCGTTCACGCACCACTACCTCAACGCGCTCGTCGCGGAGGCCGGCGTCCTCGCGGTGGCGCTCGAGTACCGCCTCGCGCCGGAGCACCCGCTCCCGGCCGCGTACGAGGACTCGTGGCAGGGGCTCAAGTGGGTGGCCTCCCACGCCACCGCCGCCGGCGGGTCGGCGGAGCCGTGGCTGCTCGAGCACGGCGACTTCTCCCGCGTGTTCCTGGCCGGGGCCAGCGCGGGGGGAACCATCGCGCACAACATGGCCGTGCGCGCCGGCGAGCAGCGCCTGGGACTTCCCATCAGGGGCCTGCTCGTGGTGCACCCTTACTTCAGCGGTGCGGCGGACATCGCCGACGAGGGGACGGCGTCCGGGAAGGCGGCCAAGGCGCGGGCCGACGCGTTCTGGCGGTTCCTGTACCCGGGCTCCCCCGGGCTCGACGACCCGCTGTCCAACCCGTTCTCGGAGGCCGCGGCCGGGAGCGCGGCGCGCGTCGCGGCCGAGCGCGTGCTCGTCTGTGTCGCGGAGAAGGACGACCTCCGGGACAGGGGCGTCTGGTACTACGAGAACCTCAAGGCCAGCGGCTACGCTGGCGAGGTGGAGCTGCTCGAGTCCGTGGGCGAGGGCCACGTCTTCTACTGCATCAATCCGAAATGCGACAAGGCGCGGGAGATGCAGGAGCGCGTCATCAGTTTCCTGCGCAAGTGAAGTGTGCGTGCGCCCCCGTGCAAAGATGCGACTCCGCAAGTGCGATGAAATAATTTGACGGCCCGTCTTGTCGCCGTGTTTGAGCTCCGAGGACTGGTGTATTTTGTTGCAAATTAATGGATATTTTTGCGCGCTCAAGAGTCAATATCAGTATGCCTAGCTTCCTAAGCGGCGCCCCTTTCGTATCGCATAATTAAACGATCAATATACACTATTATTAACGAATCGGCATAGGATTGTGGCCATTTCATCATTTAACAGAGAAGATGTTTGGCATTAGTAGGAAACGATCAACAGACTCGAATGCTCCTTCAGAACAATGAATCGATCAGAACATGAGGTGGCATTACAAATTACAATTGAAGGGCTGAAATGATAAACGATAACATGGAAGTCTTTGGGGAAAAAAGAAAATTATTCAGGGAACCACCACCATTTCCTTGTCAACAGCACGACGGCGTGGTCATTTCTTGATGAATGCCACGATCCGCTCCTGCAGCTCGACGGCCGGCTCGGATTCCAGAACATCGAAGTGGAACGCGTGCCCGACGCCCTTGGACTCGAACAGCTCCACCTCGCCGGCGTAGCCGCTGGCCTTGATCTCCCGGGAGTACCACAGCGCGCGCTCCTTGAGCAGGACGTCGTTCTCGGCCACGCACACCAGCACGCGCTCGCACGGGATCCCGGCGGAGACCTTGCGCGCCGCCTCGTCCACGAACGGGTCCACGCGCGGGTCGTCCAGCCCGGAGGTCTCCGAGACCACGTACCGCCACGTGCGGTCCATGAACTCGCGGATCTCGGGCCCGAACTCGATCTCGCCGCCGACGGCCTCCTTCCCGGTGAAGTACGGGTGCACGAGCGCGAGCCCGCGGAGGGTCACGCCCTCCGGGAGCGCGCCGGCGGCGGCGGCGCGGACGGCCATGTTGTGCGCGATGTTGGCGCCGGCGCTGCACCCGGCCAGGAACACGCGGGACAGGTCGGCGTGGTCGAGCAGCCACGGCTCGGCGCCGTCGCCGAGCGTGGCGGCCCAGCGCACGCCGGCCCACCCGTCGTCGTACGCCGCGGGGAGCTTGTGCTCCGGCGCGAGGCGGTAGTACACGGACACGCCGATGGCGCCGGAGCGGGCGACGAGGTCGTTGAGGTAGGCGTGGGTGCCGGGCCGCGCGGGCGAGCCGACCACGAAGCCGCCGCCGTGGAAGTAGACGATCACCGGGATCTTGCCCGTGGCGCCGGGAGGGAGGTAGACGCGCACGTTGGCGGCGCCGGCGCTGACGTCCTTGGAGACGACGCCGGTGCGGTCGTCCGTGCCGGCGGGGACGGTGGGCGCGCCGCCGGGGCGGAAGATGCGGCCGCTCTTGTACTGGCAGAGGTAGGGCTGGAAGTCGAAGACGACCTCGGAGTCGGGATCCATGGCGCCGGAAGGAGGCCGGGAGCGGTTGGTGATGGAGATCGCGGCGGTGGGGGTCGGAAATGAGTTGGCCACCTACAACAGAGAACGAGGTGAGCTATAGATGGTTCAGGAACATAAAGGCAAGGCAGCATGGTTGGTGAGAGCTGACTTTCTGTTGAGCTATTCCCCATGTGGTTCAGTCGTAAGAATCTTTTCATTTTTTGAAGAAAAAATACATTCATATTTTTAACGCAATTTAGTTCCCAAAAAATATTTTTAACGCAACAGATTGACTAAAAGAAAAAAAATGGAAAATAGTGACAAGAAACACTCCAATTCCCGCCAGGATCGGGAAGAACTCCCACGTTCCACCACGACCTAACTGCTACTATACACCACATGTGAAAACTGCGATTCTGCGAAGACAGCACATCCCACTCATCAACATGGCCTCAGAAAATTGTGCATTTCTGCTTTTATTAAAAATGCCTCAGAAATTCACGGTATGCTTGTTTTTCATGGCTGCTACCCAGTTGTAAGGAAAGCCAGGTCTTATCCGAAGGGAAGTGAGTGATAGATAACAAAAATTACATTGGCAAATGACAACGGTTCATAAGCCTTGTTTTCATAAACAAAGTATATCACATACGAAATACCGTAGTTCGTCACTTGTACAAATGCTTACTCTAGGACCACAGCAGCTTAATTGAACAGTAAGGTACAGCTATTTGACACGATTCTCCCCAGTATATGCATATCGTAGATCTCAGCTTGTGAGCATGCCACTTACTGCGTTTTGTACAGAGGCAAGAGAATCGATAGCAGTCTTTGCGAACCAGCTGATCCCAACCTTCACCCGGTGTTCATCAGTGGGCATTCTAAGGCAGTACACAAGCTTCCTAGCTGCAGCGCAAAGTTCAATTATATTTCATCACAAATTCACGTATAACCGGAAAAGGGTGAGATCAAAATTGAAAGTGTAACCCTGCGCCCAAAAAATAAAATAAAATTGAAAGTGTAAGTACCGGCATGTCCTAGTGGTCCTTCCAAGGTCAGTCCTTCAATGAAACTGGCTGTTATTGCAGCGTCATTTCTACCAAGCGTCATCATCTCGCCGAGATTTTGGAACCTAAAACACACAGTATATTTCAGATTTCCTATGAAGTTCGACCATTCCTACTAAGATGATGGAACATTGTCTACTGACAAGAAAATGAATAATGTGATTAAATGAACAAAGGCCAAGGTGTTGTCAGATTCGAACCTAAACGGCAAAAGAGGCCGATCATTGATCGCCGCCCAGAGATTCCATCCAGCAAAATCTGCTTGCTGAAACGCAACCTGGGAATCAGAGTTTCATTAGTGACATGACTTCCCATGCAGATTCAGCCTGAAGCAAATCCAGCAGACCTCTTACCTGTGCAGTGGATGGGAGGAGTTTGCCTGATAGATCTCTTAAAGCTGCCGAATCACCAATTGCAAATGTTCTGGGATGGCCTTTTACTTGAAGGGTTTCCTCTGTCTCTACCTGTCCTCGCCCGTTCAAAGGAATCACATAGGGTGCATCAGGAGGCTGTAGCCGAGGAATCTGAGATGTTGAACCCACTGTCCACAGTACCAAATCAGCCTCCAGAATCTGGCCCTGGCGCCCTCTTTCTGCAGGCTGAAGGTCCAGAATTAATTTCTTGTGATCACCATCAACTTCCGAATCTTCAACTGTGATGCTTGAATCATCAGATGTAGAAGCCTCTCTAATGCAGGTAACAAAATATCCCAAGAATAGCTGAATATTTCGTGACTCAAGAACCTGTTGAGAAAGTAGTAATACCAAAACTTCTTCAGTAATTAGTTGCTAGCTGCAAACACAGTATATGAATTACTCAATGGTAGAGTTTAGAGATGAAAACAATATTATCATAGGCCAATACTACTATGTCAAATCGTAATGCAATAGCATGAATCTCAATTTTGAGTTACAAAGGATCCATCAATAACCCAATTAATAAGGATAGTAATATTTAATTAAGCCTGAAGTATTCCTTCAAAAGGATCGGATGGTAAACAAACCCAGAGCACGGTTCAAATGAATTCAGGTCTTATATAGTTATAATGCAGTGGCACCTCTATGCCAAGAGGAAATAAAGTAGCACTCATAAACTTCATATTGTATCTATACAAGGTCAACAGCTCCTTCCGAAGACCAAACTGAGACGCATCTCTCTTTCAATTATAATTTTTTGACAAAGCCAACAATAAAAGTTTGACACGTATAGATTGTCAGTTTCTCACCTTCAAAGCAGCATCGCGATTTCCTTGTGGAGCAGTGGGGCATATGGTTGTCTGAACATTTACTGCCTTTACAGTCCCAGTGTCCTTTAATCTCTCAGATATCGTAGCAGCTAATTCAACACCAGAATAACCCAATCCCACTATTGCCACCTCAATAGGAGGAGCGCTCTTACCAAACCTTTTCCTCTCTAGCCCTTTCAGTTTGTTTTCAACTCTCTGCAAAATAACATTTTAAGAGAACAAACAATAGGAAAAAAAATTAATGACCAGGGACTCGTGATCGAGCAATTCAGCTATAAATGCACAGCAGGACCTATGACCCTAAAAACAGCAAATAATCATCATCGCCAAATCATGATATAGTATAACAGATAATGTCCCTTAATTTTTCTACTAAAGACTGCTAAATTAGTTCAAAAAATTGTCAAAACGATTGTTAGGATAAAATATCACTAAACATTAGTGAGAAGCTTATAAGAAATGTACATCCAGCTGTCTTTTTAGTTTCGCTTGTGTACAGACTTCAATGGTACTGTAGATGATTATGAATGATATCTTTAAATAGTATCACAAGGTGATGTATGCTTACCAAAGCATCCTCTAATGTTGTGAAAGGAAGTGCGTATTCAGCAGATCCTGGAACGACATCGATTTTAGCTTCAGCCCCTAAAGCTAGAACGAGCCTGGCTGCCCATTCCAAATTAAATGTCAGCAGGGAGCTTATTATGAAACGACCGCAAATTTGATCAGCAAGAAAATTTTAATCTAGCCTTGTGCACGCTTCAACTCTACTACCTGAACAAAGTAGTTATACATGTTACTATTGTGCTCTAATGTTCCCTGTTATGAATTACTGATATAATATCACTCTCAAATATTCAGGAATTGCAAAATGGAATGCATGGTGCTACATGACAATAAGGAAAAAGGGCACAGTTCATGTTGGTATTTACATAATCTCAAAATTTAAGTGGCATATAACAACATGCTTCTATGTTTCACAACATTACGAAATATTAAATTACATGAGAAAATTGAATGATAGCAAACTACTTCAAATTTGTTCCTTAGAAACCTTGAATTTGACAGGCATTGAAATTCTGTAGAACTATTATTCTTACCAATCATATTCAATGACAGTGCCACTTTCCAGGTGAACAACTCCGCCAGTGCATGATTCTCCAGGCTCTCTTCTAAAGTGATCCGAAGGGCGCAGAAGCTTTACACTGTCCCTCACAAATTGAATACTAGTGCTTTTCAGCAAATCTGTAAAATATGGAGCTATCTCCCAAACATCCACTTCTGGCAACCAATCAAACAACAACAGTTGCAAACTTGAGATCATGTAAAAAGGAGAAGAAATTATATTCTAGCAAAAGCATATGTGTACTGAACAGCATTACCTCCTGACAAGAGCTCATACAACATGGGTTTAAACACAAATCTATCAGACTGATCAACCAACACAACCTGAAATTGTTTTTAATCTTAGTAAAAATTGTTAATGTTATAAACAAATGTAGATTACTGCAGGAAATGGCATTATGAAACTATAATATAATATCATAGAATCCCCTTACAGAAAATTATGTGTTTAGAATACAGTGTCCACCACTTCAAGTTAATCAAATAGCACAAGGAAACACCAAAAGAACATCAAAGCAGTAAAGCATCATCAGTTACCTGAGGCCTTTTATCACTGGGCCATACAAGAGATTCTAATCTTAGAGCAGTGTATAGACCACCAAAGCCACCACCCAAAATGCAGACTCGTGGCCGCTGAAAATGAGAAAAATAGAGAGCATGTTCAGCAACACCGGGAAAGACCTTGCAGCATATGCATATGATGAATCTAATTTTCCTGCTAATACACTATCTTCATTGGATGGTGTATATGAAAGCATTATAAGCCTCCTAATACTCACTTCCATGCAGAGGAAAAATGATGTAGATTATCAAAACAAATAGCATGCGTACAGCGGTTAGTTATATCGAAACAATATTTTGGGTGGTTGTTTATGCATCAGCACCCAAAAAATATTAAGATCATCTACATATGAGTCTGAATGAAATATGCCTAAGACCCTATGTCTATTTTCTTGCAATTCAAACACAATATCAGAAAAAAGCAGGGAGATGAAGCTGTGGATGGTCCAATTCAGCTGACCTGCTTATCTGGCCAAGAGTATAATGGCGATGGTGCCACTGCTTCATCAGTCGATGTAGGCCGAGCAAAAGTATCATCCCCAGATCCGCTTGAAGCCATGCACCTGAACAGCCTCGAGGGCAGCCCAAACATATTTGGCACACCACCAACAAGTCTCCATGAATTCTTAAAGACTGGATTATTCCAAGGGTTTCTACTTCCTGACAGGAGTAAGGGACGATGAATTAGACTAACGATCAATATTCACCTAGCTAATCCAACACCTCCTACCATTTCAAAATTTTCAAATCGGAGCATATAAGTACCACCAAATGTGCGTGTGTATTGTACCAGGAGATGCCCTGCCCTATGAATGTGCAACAAAGATACCACAAGAGAAAAGCTAAATCGCAGCTGTTTTAAATTACCAGCCATGCCCATTTCGTTCAAAATTTTCTAACCGCACGCTTCCAGTTGGTTTGAGATTGGAGGTTTTGCTTGCACATCTTCAGAAACGTGGCATACATCAAGCACAAATTCAAACTGTTCAGATAGCTAAGTTGTGCGGTGGTCCGTTGTTCGCACAGAAGGTATTTCTAGTTCTGAACTATCACACGGGCGCCCAAGCAAAACGAGACTACGCTCGGTGGCTAAATTAAATAGTCATAACTGTCAGAAGCGAGCGGGAAGAACTCATGGTGTCTCACCGGATGCGGATGGAGGGCGCGGCCGTGCCGAGGCCGGGAAGGACGGGCGGCCCCACGGCGCCGCGCGGCAGCTCATCGGAAGCGAGGCGAGGGAGGGGAGCGGACGAGCGAGCGAGACGTGGCGCTTCTCCGGTCGCAGCTCGACGATACTCGATAGGGGAGCGGACGAGCGAGCGAGACGTGGCGCTTCTCCGGTCGCAGCTCGACGATACTCGATAGGGGAGCAGCCAGCCGCGTCTCCGGGAAGACAAGGGAGGCGGAGTGGTAAACGAAGGCGATGCGATGGGCCTTTACGGGCTTGGCGCAGGGTGATGGTCTTGATGGGCCTCATCAACAGCCTAAGTTCTGGGTGGAGGCCCATTAATCAATTGAAAATTTTCTTGGCTCTCCAGGAGGCCCCAATTTTGATACGTAGGATAGGATCCTTCCAAACTGAGATAAACATCAAACATGTCGCTGTAATGCTTTCGGAGTTCTTCATTTTGCAATCCGAATCTGGAGCTTGGTTGGTTGGTTTCCAGTCTTCGCGTTCGTCAAAAGAAAAAGGCCTGCGATACATAAGAAACTCAAAGCTACGCTGCCAGATTAGGTGAGCATCTAAGCAAATCTTAACATCGCCTTGGAAACGTCTTTCCAGTCAAAGCAGACTCGTCAATGCGGAGGCGGGCAGGGACGGGAACAAACGTAAAAGACAGCGATGCGTCAAAGCTGAGAAACGCAGTTCAGAACGGACGCTGAAATGAGCCCTCAGGCAGGACACTTGGACAAGAGCACAGGACCCACGCTGTGATCTGAGATGGATGGATGGCTTCAATTGGGCCAACTTGTCTCGCCAACTCCGGCGTGCAAACGACCACGGCCGGCGCGGACATGCCGGCGCTTTAATGCTGCTTGCGCAACTGGTTTCTGTGACTTTTGTGTGAAACTGAAAAGTAACAGGAAATGTGCTACCTGAAATTCAACGATTTCTCTTCTGGCTAGACAAGAGCCAGCCACAGTGCACAACAACTTTAGGTCACAGAGTTATGATGCTAGGACCTGCATTAGATAAAGCAGTTAGGATGTTAATATTATGTCTGGGTCTTGCTTCGCCAAAAACATGTAGATGCAGAGGCAAATGGCCCACCATATGCTTAAGAGTCATTGTGAAATGTTGATTCAGAAAAGTTATAGCCAAGAATATTCAGTTGGAGTTGCATGATACTATTGAGGTATTGCCTGTAGGCAGCAATTTTCATGAGATTTGCTGTGCCCGTGTAGCTTTTTTATTTTGTCGAACGTTCAACAGGTACACAGTCTATTTGCCAAAGCATCAGATTCAACCGATAATCTTTCTTTTCTATTACTATTAAATGTTTTTTAAACGAGTACTTGATCTCTGAAAAAGAGAAATCTGCACTCTGATTCTAAGAAGTCTTTTACTCCCGAAGGGAGCTTGGATGATGCATCAAGATATGACAGCGAAGCTTGCGAAACTTTTCTGAAGTTCAAAAGGCAACCACGATTTTGTCGGTCAACTAGCATTTCCCTTGATACAGCCACGGCGTTGACTTCTGCTCCTACCATTTCAACGGAACAGTTGCCTCAATGGTATCAACAAATAAAAGATGCAACTTGACACCTATTCCCGTTCTACAAGACCTGGAAAAATAAACATTTTGCTTTCGTGAGATCACTCATGTTCCAAATTGCTTTTGGATTATTTCATATGAAATTCTTATCATACAAATTAAATTATTGTGCTTCAAACAGGCCCATAACACCAAAAAATACTCCTGATCAAAGCTAGCATTAAGAGGCAGTTGTAATCAAATTGGCATGGTGGCGTCATGGGCGCATCAAATCAGACGATATCTGTGAAGTACAGCGCACGAGTTTTCTTTGACGCGAAAGCGGCCATCTGTTTCCTTGCGCATCCCTTGTTAATTCCAATCCTTGTCGTCATCATCACCGTGGGCTTTAGAAAAGGCGGGCATTATACTGCATCAAAATCACGTTAGTGTGGCTAAAGCCTATCACTATCACCAGCCATTATCTTGGCATGGGTCCTGCCAAGCACAAAAAGCATGCGAAATTTCGTCTGTACTTCCAAAATATGAAATCTATCGATGAAATACAAAGGACGAAACCGATAATACAGTGAGGTTGCAAAAGGTGTGACTATACTGGGTTCAAAGACTTGTACATGAAGCCAAAAAAAATAAAAATCTAGCAATGTCAAGAATTTTCTTGTGCCGTGTTCCGAAGGCGACTTCACCGGTATATTCCGCTCAAATGTAATCTTTTATATCGTATTCAAATTTAAAACGTTTCCACGTCCCCATTTAAGTTCAAGTACGTATGTCTCACCTACTCTCCAGTCTTCCCCTGCTTCCTCCCTGTTTCCTTGCTTCCCTCCATCTCCAACCTCCACAGCTCTTTAAACCCGTGGTCACCCGCTCACGGGCACAGACTGTCCAAGTCCATCAAGCCGACCCCAAGACCAGAGAGATGGAGCTGAGGATGGCTCCCGCCTCGCCGCCGGCGCCGGCGAAGGACTTCCGGCTCGACAGCGCCGTCACGAGCCCGTCCGATACGGCGCCGTCCAGCCCGCACGGCCGGAGAGGCACGAGCACGGGCGCCCCGTTCCTGACGGCGCCGCCGTCGCCGAACCCGTTCGACCTCCTGCCGCCGGCCACCCCGCGCCTCACCGGCACCGCCGCCAACCCGTTCGACCGCTTCCAGCACTTCACCAGCGCGCCCGCCAGCCCCCGCCGCGCCGCGGCCATTTACGCGCACTTCGCCGCCGAGGGTGGCAGCGACGCTGGCGTCGGCCGCGACGGGGATGACGACGACGACGACGGCTGTGACGAGGGGTTCCAGCCGCGCGGGTCGTACGCCACGTCCGTGCCTTTCGACTGGGAGGAGCGGCCGGGGACGCCGAAGGCTCGGTACGGCGGCGGCGGCGACGCGAACGAGGCGGCGTGGGACACGGACTTCGAGTTCAGCACGGTGGCCGACAAGGCGGCGCCGGCGCAGGAGCTGACGACGGCCGACGAGCTGTTCGAGAAGGGCAGAATCCGTCCCTTGAAGTCGCTCCAGAGGACGGCCGACGAGCCGGGCAAGATCCGGCCGCTGAAGCCGCCGCCGGGGCTGCTGGACGGCGGGAGCGTCGCGTCGTCGCCGCGGTCGCCGTTGGCGAGAGGCGGCGGCGGCATGTGGTCGCCGCGGCGGCGGAGCAGGGTCGGCTCCGGCGTCGACTTCGACCCGTTCACCGCCGCGCTGCTGGAGGCGACCAAGGCGCCCTCCCCGCTCGGCGGCGGCGGCAAAGAAGCAGCCAACGGCGACGCCTCAGGCTCGCCGCCCAAGAAACCGAGCCCCCTCCGCCCGGCCTCGAGGAGCGCCGGGTGGAGAAGGTGGCGGCTCAGCGACCTGCTCCTGTTCCGGAGCTCGTCCGACGCCGGCCGCGTCAACAAGGACCCGATCTTCAAGTGCTCGCCGGCGCAGCAACCGGACGCGGCGCCCGTCAAGAAGGCGATCGCGGCACAGCCCACGACGACGGCCAAGAAGGCCAGCGTCAACGGCTACGACATGAGCAAGGCCAAGAAGCAGAGCAACAGGAGCGCGGCCGCCGCGGCGGACAGCGTCGCCGGGTGCGCCCGGCTGAGCCCGCTGCAGCGGCTGGCCAAAGGGCTCGGCGCGTACTCGTGGCACCACGGCCGTGGCATGGCGGCGCCGGGGACCAAAGGGTGAAGAATCCGTTGTGTTTACCGTGTTACTTTGCCCGCGTGTTGTTGTTCATAGTTCATAGCTCATACACAAGAGGTGATTTTCTTTTCTTTTCTTTTCTTTTTTTGGCGAAGTTTTGTGAAAACCATGTATAAGTACAATTTGCCGCCTGTTTTGATCTTGGTGTTGCTTTATCTCTTTGTTGGCTTGACAATACTGCCATATGTTATTTGGACATAGAAGAGAATCAAGTGATGGCAGATTGTTAATTCCTACTACGGGTCAAGTGCCATTGATCATTGGCATGACCAACTTTTCCTTAAAACTTGTGCTAAAGTTAGATTCTGGCTACGCACAAATATTTCATCATCAGACTGTAGCATGGCTCGCATGCAGATTGCATACATAGAACTACAAGTCTACAACAGCTATAGACGTTTACCCCACGGGTAAGACTTGGGTTCCTCACCAGTGGCGAAACAATGCGTCCATGTTGTCTTGCTGATATGGAAGTTTCTGTATGTAATGTAGACTGTTCACAAGTTGAGAAAATTGACTGTCATAGGGTATAGGAATACTACATGAATTGTTCTACCCTCCATTTCTTTGTCGCGTCCCATTTTTTTCCCCGCTTTGGCTACATTTGGTTACCTACTACTTGTTGTATCTATTAGGTTAGTTTTTCTTGTCATTCAATTTTAAACTTTGTAGCACATGATCCTGATATTGTGAAATACTTAATAAATTCCTAGCAAAACAAGCTTAGAGTTGAGGGTGTTTAAGCCTCCATTTGCATCGCCCTCCACATTCTTTTCGTGTTGTGAATGTTCATAATTTTACTTTGAAATAGGCGAATGACACCTGCTCGGGTACCAGCCCTCCATCTGATTCTGATGCCTTTTTTTTTGTAATGTTGCTATTAAGTTCGCAAAATAAAATTCTTTTTTTCTTCTTGTTGTTTTGCGATCCTAAGTCCTAACTAGGTCCATCACTGATAGAGTGATAGCTGTGGATGAGAATCAGAATCATGAGCTCTTTTCTCCACTTCCGTTCTTTTCAAAGGTATACTGCCACAGAAATTCCTTTCCTCTAGGCAAAGAAAAGCACTAGTAATATCTTTGCGGTTCTTTTTTTTTTTTTTTTTGCGAAAAGGGAATTTCATTAATATTGAAGCATATTACATCCCCTTATTACAGTGACATCCCAATCAACACCTACTCCATTGATGAGAGACAAGAAACCTTGAAAGAGCCATAAATTCCACCATCTAGGATTGCCATCCCAGACGGATATGCCACGGACGAAAACTCCGATCTGAAAGAACACGGCCATCTCACCATCCACCACCGTCATCCTCATCTCCGACGGGGGAAAACTGAAACCCAACCCTTTCGCAAAAGAGGGGTAGACTGATATTCCACATGCAAGTATGAAGAACTCGCCGCCATCAAGCCCGTAGCCGAGCCCGTCGTCGCCTCTTTCACCATATTCGCAATGGGAAAACACAAATCCGAGTAACATCCAGATGAATGTCACCGGAAACCAAACTCTCACTAGCCCACAGTCATGGTCAAGAAAAACCATGACGAGACAAAGGAGGGGCCGAAGTACCTTATTCTTCATCGATGATGGCGCCTTCGACTCGCCACCACCGTCGAGACGCATCCTCCTCCAGTATTCCATGCCGACGAACTTGACGTTGCCGCCGCCCTCTTCGACCGAACCACAAGAGAAACCCTAACCCTAACAAACACCGCGACCGCCGCGGGAAGACCTACCTATCTAAACTTATGAGAGAACAAAACGGACGTCGGGATGCCGGGCCTCCCTCCTCCGCCGACGACGAGGCCGTCGGAGACGAGGGGGCCGGCGTTGCTGTTTCTTTTGAGCCGCCGCCCATATCTTTGCGGTTCTTAGTGGCAGATCTTAGCGTTGACCAATGATGGTCTGCAAGTCAGTGGCCTCGACCCCTCTCTTTATCATCAGTTCTGTTTCCTCAATTCCTCTTAACCATCAATTTACAAATCCAATTATTCTGTAAAAGGCTAATGCTAGATCACAACTATGTCTCGTGTTACTTTTTTTTTTCCCATTCTGAAACTCCACTGATATGGAGGCTCAGAATCTATCCAGGCCTGATGGTTCAGATTGGCTACTTTAGTTTCATGTTTAGCAACAAATTCAGTACCAACAAAAGTGCTCCAGAACCTTAAAGTGTGAAAATCGAAACATCAGAAAGGAGCTTCTCACTCTTTGACAGATAAAGGAAAAACAAAAGGAGGAGAGAAGCCAATTAGATCTACTCGTCTGAACACCTTTGTGTTGTACGATGAAATGCAAACAACGAAAATAGCAAAATATTTAAAGCGTTTTCTGTAGTACGTGAAGACCCAAAGGAAGATAAGAATCGACCCGTCAGCTGCGGCAATCATTAGGCTCCCAGAAGCCACATTTGTCCCGTACCACGTTTGGCATCTGAAATTCTGCTACTTCGATCCAAGTAACTTCTGTATAATATAGGAGTAGTTTGTTGTTGGGGTTGTGGTTTTATACATGTAGGCTATAGTCGTTGGCGGTGCCAGTCGCATTCTGGTCGGCTGCTTACTGCAAGCACGTTTGCGTAGACCCAAATTTGCTACAAAACTGATGCCTACCTGCTTGAACTCACTCTTTTATTTTTAAAACCAGAATCAAGGTTGTAGTGGCTCGTTGGTGCTACTCATGTTGTCGCCAGTGGTGTCCAATTCGGCCTATGGAGGTCACTGTCCTTGCCCAAAGGCCAAATTAAAATCCAAGGATGATTCCTGTGTTTTTTTGTTCGTAGTTGAAAAAATATGGGATTTTTCTTATGCGAAAAAAGTTGGACTTGTTGTGAAGCACATAAGCAGTGACGAATCACGTATAGCAGCAACTAGAAGTTCGGGCAAATTGGCTGTCCAAAACGCGAAAGGGCATGTAGCTTAGTGGTTACAAGAACCTTAGTAGCACTTGAGGTCCTGGGTTCGACTTCCGGTAGGAGCGAATTTTCTAAAATTTAACGGCTTTGTGCTTTCAGCGATAGGCGACGTGGCCGTCGACAGCGAGGCGCCAGTGGTGACTTCATTAATTTAGAGGATTTACCGGCTCAGTCTTCAAAGATGCTCATAAATAGTGGCGGATCCACCGGGGCAGCAGGGGGGTCTCGAGCCCCCCTACTGGCCGCGGCACCATGGAGCCCCCCCCCCCCCCCCCTACTTTTCTGTAGCCATGGAAGAGAGGAGAGAGAGATCGAAATCGAAGCCATCAGAGAGATCGTGAGGGCAGAGGTGGAAGACGACCGGTCAGGCGATGTGGGCTGAAGCTTCCATAACTTGTCATCTGGCCCATCCCAGGAAACAGCCTGCCTATTACTCCCTCCGTCCCAGTTTACTTGGCATTCTGGGAGTGTTTTGGGATGTCCAGATTCATAGAATGTTCAATGAACCTAGACAGACAAGTTGTTTAGGTTCAAAAAATATTCAATGAATCTGGTTTAAAGCCAGAATGCCAAATATTTTGGGACAGAGAGAGTAGTTCACATGCAACAGCCCAACAGCCCAAATGGTAGTCCTTGTGTCGCGCGTGTGGTTTAGAAACTTTGGTCCCTGCCTGGTGCACGGTGCGAGGCTGCGGCAACCAGGAGCATCACAGTGCACAACAATCTTGCTAGGCAACGGCAACAGCCAACAAGCGAGCAAGGAAAGATGCGTGTTGCATTGTGCAAGTCAAAAATTCATTCATTAAAAAAAGACCCAAATTCAATTTTATCTATTTTAGCATGTAATTTACTATTAATATTGAAATAACAAGTTTTCTTTATCTTAAAAAAAAGTAACTCTTAATGGTTCCCCTGTCCTAAATTGTTGTATTGCATATAGCATCAGTGCAAGTACCAAATTTCAAAAGAACATTGTTCAAGATATTTTTAAAGTTCAAGCAATACTGCGTACAAATGCTAATAATGACTCTTCTAATTTAAAATAACTCTATTTTAAAAACACCACAGTAAGTAGTTCAGCCACGGCCCCCTTCATCGTAAAAAAAAAAAGTTCAGCCCCCCTACAATTTCGGTCTGGATTTGCCACTGCTCATAGGGGTAGGGTTTACGTATGTACAGTCATAAAGGTGAGTGTGCGTGCGTTATGAGTGTCTGAGTTGTACTGTGTATTAAAAAAAAATAGCCATCCAAAACAGCGTAGATCCATGGAGGCCCCACCGCGTCAACCGTGTCGACGTCCATGGACAACGCGACGCTCGCCCGGCATCAATTCCCGTCTTCTCCAGCCATTATCCTTCCTCTCTGCTTTTGTTTTTGTTTATTCTTCCGATCCTGTGAGGCCCGGACAGACTCGAGTGTGGTGGCGGTCGTTGTTCCAAGCCCCGCGTGCTTATTTGACCGGATCAGTCTCCATTCGCCATGCGGCGCTTGCCTCTCCTTCGATTTGTCGGTCAAACGCGACGTGACGGCACCATAGCATCCAACGCCCACGGGCGGCAAAAGGAACACGCGTGTGTGCGCTTAAGTTATTTTTTCTTTTTTGGCGTACGTGCGCCGCGCGAACCTTGCGAATCATCAAACGTGCGAAGCATCATTTCTTCGAACGAAATTTGTCACGGATAAACAAAGCCACACACCTCTCGCCTCGTCGACTCGCGCACGCCTTCTCTGCGGCGCACGATCGATCCGGGGCGTTCCCACCGTGAAACGCACGGGTCCGAGCGTATAGGAGGAGCCGGACACCTCGGCTGCTAGTAGAGCGGATTTTTTGAGAGGCCTCTCAAATTGGAATTAGCCGGCAGCTACCGGCCCGGCGGCCGGTTGGTGGTTGGAGTCATGGTCGCGCCGTCGGGCAGGCTCAAATTGGCTTCGTTTTCGTTTTAAGTCCGGGAGGCCGTTCGGCTGCCGACCAGAACACCTGGACGGGGAGCAGGCCACGGCGACACGTACGTGGACGCACGGCGGACGGAGGCTGGACCCGGTAGATTCGCGCGGCAGAGTGAGGAGTCACGGTGCCCGTCCTGCCGGCACGGCAGTTTTGGCCGGACGAGCTGAGGCTGAAAGCCGCGTGGTTTGGCACGGAGGTGGCCGGACTGAGTCACCGAGGGCGCGACAGCTTCTTTTTTTTTTTGAATGTCAGGGCGCGACAGCTTGGTTCTTTCACCGCGGTCGGTGTTCAACTGTTGACGAGTACATGCCCCGTGGAGCTACGGATAGATTGTGAAGGGTGAACTCACGCCGGCCACTGCCAAGGCGGAGTTCAGATTTTCTGCGGAATTCAGTGCAATATGCACAATTGGAAACGTGTCGGCCGCTGACCTAATCGTACTTAGTAATAAGATACTGTACCTTTTTCAAAAGCAAGATGCCAGGGCAGTGTTGTCAGCGATTACTACTTACGGCCATGGGCAACTCGACAGCTCAAGCTACATCGAGGACAGGAAAAAGTACTATAGTACTGAGTATCTTGACAGCATTCATCACGTCTCATTTGATCATTTTCCAGCATATGATGTACTCCATTCGGATTGAATAGAATATATGAGCACACTCTTTTACACGTTTTGGAAAAAAAAAGGGAGAACATGGTCGAGAACCACTGCGATATTGTACAGAAACACTGCTGATGCAATAAGAACCCTCTAAAACCAAGCAAAGCTCCCACTGCAACCGTTCTTTCTTGGGACAATTCACATGTTAATACTTCTTACATCAATAGTGCAATTGGCAGGCAAGAGCAGTTCGGGAGGGATGAAACTTCAGTATGATCTGTACAATCCCATCAACGGCTTCTCTCTTTCCTCCATTCTCTTTCTTGCTGCTTCTCGTGCTTTAAGCGCGGCTTCCTCTTCCTTGGAGATTACCTTGGGCTTCTTGTCTTCTCTCTTCCTTTTGTTATTAGCAGCAGCAGCGGCAGCCGATGGAGTGCCTTTAGTAGGTCTCATAGGGTTCAACGGTTTTGTGACAACCCGACCAGGAGCTGGACCCCCTTTAATAGCGGGAGCAGCGGTATCTGCAGCAAGGGCTTTTGTTTGTGAACTTGAGGATTGACCAGCATCTGCTGTAGAAGTTTTTACAGATTTATAAGCCTCCTCTTGAGTAACCCATTTGCCTGATCAATAAAAAAAACATAAAGATGAGCACAAAACGAAAATGAACAGCTCAAGAAAGATAGGAATAAACTGACTAGAAATTCAGAAATGTGTCTGCTTGAACTTACCTAAACCATCAGAATAATAGAAGCCGGAGTTTGAATCATAGTAAAGTCCAGTAGATTTGTCATAATAGTATCCTGAAGCTGAGTCGAACACCCATCCTGCACAAGCCAGATTTAAAGAAATGTTACCACAGGGAGAACATTCAGGCTGACAAAGCCTGCGTCTCAAACAGTATGATCAGCTCTATGCAATGAATGCTTCATAGTTCATTTCATTCAGGATTATAGTTTAACGCTTGGCTCTACTGGCACCTCCATATTTCTTTTGAACAGCGTGCCTTGTCCTAATGTCAACAAAAGAAATATGGAGGTAGTAGTTATTTGATCTAGCCAACATATCTACTAAGATTCGTAGATAACCAAAATTCATATACTAGCCAGTCCAGATATGAAGATTTCGTTGAAGTGATGAACAAACTCAGTCATTAAAAAAAATCTGAATTGAATATTGCTCTAGAACATTGTTGCCCAACAACAAATTGTGGGCTGTTGGAAAAGATTTATGTTTTCTATCCAGTAAGGACATTTACTCCCTCCATTCTTTTTTATATGACGTTGGAAAAGATTTATGTTTTCTTATCCAGTAAGGACATTTAGCTTGCAAGAATAGAAGGTAGCAAAGCAAGGACATAGTTTGGGGCCAGAAGAAAACATGTTTAACTGGGCATTTTAGTTGAAAGAATGTTTAAATGGGTAATTTACTCGGATATTGAATGAGAGGGACCCCTCTTTTTACTTCATCGTGTAAACTCTATATCAAACAATTCGAGAGTTAAAAACTAACAGTGCTGCAAGTATCAGGATACTTCTGGGTTCACCATATTAGGTCCAAATATATGAACATATAAACAAGTAGCACAAGCGAGGGACATATTAGGAACTAAGAATGTCGCAAGGTAAAAGCTTAAAGAAGCTTAACCAGGGAAATGCTGATTGTATGTCGGTTTATTTTGAGTCATGCAAATCAGTAATCACACATCGAAATGCAAGCTATGCATTGAGGGTACTAAAGAATATATTGAAGTGCTGATATGTAGAAAACAGTAAGCCATACACAACCATCTCCAGGTGCTGCAGAAGTGTCTCCATCCACATTCCTCTGGCTATTCTCCAGATCCTTTTGATAGCTCTTTTTAGCTTTCTGCATTGAAAATAAATGTTAAACATAATCAGGCATGCTACGATAGTTCCTTACACAATTGTAAGACAAAGATCAAACGTACCGAAAAAAGGCACAAGATAAAATTAAACCAAAAAGGTTGGCTAACATGTTGTATCAGTGCATTAAGATCTTCCGTTAATAAAGCATTCTAGCTATGTCGATCGCAAGACTTACTGCTTCTATCTGTTGAAGGGCTCGTGCCGCTTGCTGTGTCTCCTTATCCTTTGCATCACTTTCCTTTTGCATCGTCGCCAATCTTTTGGTGACATTGTCCTTGTGACGCTTACCAAGTTCATGTGTTCTGATGCTGAATGGATTGTTTGATATAAAAATCTTACAGAAGTCGCACCATTTGTTTCCTTGGCTCACCCAATACTGAAATACAACCGGTAGAGAAATTAGTACTCTCAAAGCTTGGATGTTTGTTGTAAAAAAGTTTGACAGCATAAGAATCAGCATAAGATTGCAGATAACGGTCTAAGAACCCTGTTATTTCTAACAAAAATAGTAAACACTGTATCTGCTCATATGCTCATTTGTTCAGAGCAGGACTACATCATTTTCGAACAAGAAAATGGAACTATGATAGCCTAATATCACGGGCCTAACATCCACTTAATGCCTCTACAAATACAATCACAGTTGAACATAAGTAATCAAACACGGCTGCCATTCATGAAAACAATTAAACCCTAAACTAGCAATTCTGTCACGACCTACAAAACCAGAAGAGTCTTAATCTTCCCAGCTATGCCTCACAAAGCTACACATTCAACTCTACCGTTCAGTTGGGTAGCACGAAGCATGCGCAAGCACAAGCACGCGGAGCTAACCCTAATCCTTCGAGATCCGCCGGGCAGAAAGCAATATCAAGCGAGAGGACCGAGCTATCCACCAGCCCTGCAGAATCTTCTTTCCCTACCGCGGGGCGATCTCTAACGAGCCCGTGGCACGGTATTTCTCCCGAATCGGATCGCGGATCCTACAAGCTACGGACGGGCCACGCGCGGCGCGGAACCTCGAAGGAAGGGGAGAAAGGGGCATACCTCCGTCATGGCGGCGGGCAGGGGACCGCGCGATTCGGACGGGGTGCTTCGCCTTAGACGGCAGGGGATCGCCGGAGGAGCCGAGCTCGGCGCTGCCGATGGGGGCGGACGGAAGGGACCTCGAGAGAGGTTATTTCTGCAGGGGAACGGGATGTCGGCTTCAGGGTTCAGGCCTGCACTGTTGCTGACTCGCCGATGTGAAACCTGTCTTTGTGCCTAGGCGGTTCTCTCCTGAACGTTGGGAACTTGGGATTGGAACCTTTGAACGTTTTGCTTTTGCTTTTTTTCCCCCCAAATATAATTTTATTTTGATGGTATATTTTGATGGTATAATTTTATTTTGAACGCCCGCAAGGTTCACCTTGATATTTGCTCACTTTTGTGAATCCAAACAGAACAACACAAGTATTTTGCCGAATCCAGAAACAGAGATAAGCGCAGCACAAATTTCACTGATACGTGACGTTTTTTCTTTTTTGGCTTCCGATGCATAAGCATCCTCTTGTTTGATATTTAACGAACATCAATTGCAAAAGCTCTTATACCATTCGTGAAGTGGTACCAAGTTGATGCTAAATGGTATTAAGATTTGGTACTACCTACTCCAAGGCCGCACAAAAGCTCGAAATGGAAAATGAACTAGTTTCTCACTCAATCCTTCAAAAAAAATATCGGTTGAGGGGGATTATCTTCTATCCTAAAAAGTAAAAAGCACTTTCAAATTTCAAACATCAAAATATATGGCCAAAAATTCCCCCCAAATTGATATTTGCCTAACCTATAAGCATCCAAAGTTTCTTTAACCAATATTATCCACGAAATCTAACCTTCTGTAACCCTTAACTTGTCACATTGGTCAGCTAGGCTGAACTTACGAAGCTAATCACGAACCAAACCGAGTTCACGTGTAGTACATATCGAAGCTTTTCAGTCTGTATAAAATGAAATGAGTAAAGCCGTGTAGCTCAAAGTGAAAAGTTTGTTTACAAGCAGATAGGGCAAGACAGATCCCAGGCCAAGTTACTAAACTATTCAGAATACAATAGCGAAGCTTCAACCAGAGGCCACCTATACAAGGCTATGCTCCACGAAATGTAAACTGTTGCTGTACTTGCTTGTTGAAGAGATCAATCGAAGTTTTCGATCTTGATTGGAGTGATATCGTCCGCGACCTCAAATTTTCCAACTAATCGGGCAAAAAACACCATCTGCTGCTCCAAGGTGAACTTGATGTTCTCGGCCTGCTCAAAATTATGGAAGAAATTGCAAACCGTGAAGAAATATTAAATAATTAAAGGTGTAGAATGATTAGTAGCGATTGAGTTATCCTACAACCTTGCGGAACCCATGCTGCTCCCCTTCATATTCCACCAAAGCAACAGGCAAACCTTTCTCTTTTAGGGCTTTGTATATTTTGCGTGCCTGATTTGGTGGCACGACCTGGAAAACATTAAAATGCGTGAGAAATTTTGCTCTGGTTACCGTTTTCATGTAAGTGCGTCATGTTATAGGCACACAATATAACACCACATATCAAAGGTACCTTATCATCCAATCCTTGAAACAAAATCACTGGACAAGTAAACTGATCAACAAAGTTGATTGGCGATCTCTCATAGTAAGCTCTTTCATTTCCTGAAGGAACATGGAAGCATGAGTAATTATGAATCAGACCAGTTCAAACATCCTTTTTTTCCAAAATAAATGATAATACCCTTTCTTACCTACAAGATTGTCGATATAGTAGGACTCAAATTTGTGTGTCTCCGCTCTCATCAAAGTCAAGTCACCAATCTAATCATTAATTTGGTAATGCCTCCACACAGTTAGTTCTTATGATTATGTCTATGTAAACAAAGGCTAAAATGACATAATTATATAAAAAAAATATAAATTTCACCAAGCCAACTGTAAATTTTGATCATCGTACCAGTTCAAATTACAAGCATAAACAGGCATTATTGCTTTAGCACCTTCGGAAATTATGTCAAGTTTGTTTTATTCTTAAATCATTTATCAGGAAATATCACTAAAAGGGTGTGCATAAGACCAAAAATATGTTATTGATCCTGAGTAACTGACACTTTGCAGAAGGATTAAATGGGTGAATGATAAGTTGTCTGGTGTATGCATGTGACAATCCAAAAATAGTAGAATTCTAGAAAGCTAAATCTTACACCATACAAAGAAGCTCCAGCCTTGAATGTGTCCCTGAATGCAAGTGCAGCTAAAGTAGTGTATCCTCCTGCTGATCTGCCAGTAATACAAAGACGTTCTCCATCTACTTTCCCATTCTCCACCTTAATAAAAGGAACAATGTTATCATCACTCAAAAAATGCCGATTGAACATTACAATTATTGCTCAAAGTATGTACCAGGAATCTCGCACAACTGCAACAATCATCAACATCGACAACGCCCCATTTTTCTAGTAATCTCTCTCGATACTCTCTTCCATAACCTACAGTTTAATAAGTTTAGCATTTTGTAATGCACAAACAAACGCATCCCCACAACAAAAACAAGGATTACACATAATTTTGCATTAAAGGGTGTAACCGAAATAGTGGAAATTCAGGACTAACCGGTGCTTCCTCCGTAGTTAACATCAACATATGCCCACCCTCTACTTGTCCAATACTGGACACTGAGGTCTAGAATTGCACGCGTTTCAGCTGTAGGTCCTCCTGAAAGTCGATCAGAGTATCAAGCATCATGTGGTTTTGGTCTGAAAAGAAAGAATACTAACCTACTTAACAAAATCCTTTATTTCAGTCAACTAATCAAACAAAAATCTTTATCCTGAAAAGCTGCATAAATATTTCTGGGGCCAAAGTGCATAATTATTTCAAGACATCAAAAAGTTACAATAACTACTCACCATGTGTTTTGACAAGCAATGGAGGTTTTTCATTTGGCAAACCATGAAAATTGGGATTTGAAGGTGGGTAGAAGTAGGCATAAGCTTTCTGGCCAGGCGTGGATGCAGGGAACTCAACAAATTCCGGTGTGCTGAAGAAAGGTTCATATTGTACGACATCTGGCGAGGAGGACCAGACTATTGAGAAATTTTTTACTTCTGTTTTGCTCTCATTTAATGTCACCTGAAAGAAACAACACATGCACGCTTCATAAATTGACAGTCGATACACACGATAGCACATCAACATATAACAAAATTGCAGATGTGTCATATGGTAAACCTTAGCAATAGATGTTGGAATACTTGCAGAAGCACCTTCGATATAGAAGTAATCGTCTGCAGCAACCTGAGAGACCAAGCAAGTAATAAGACAATACAGATCACCAAATAAACATACAGACTTCACATTTAAACTTGAAGTGATAAGATTTTGTCACGTACCACATTAGACAAATCAGAGAAAGGGATGTCAAGCAATGAAACAGAACCTGAATCACAATCAAGCACACCAAGATATGACCTTCCCCGCTGCCTGCATGGCACGGAATAGCTATGGCATTTGAAAAATATTTTATCAACAGAAGTGACAACAATTGAGTTTTTTTTCACTATTATCAAAACCTGTAACTGAGAACGATGTGATTGCTGCCTCCAAGAAAAGCGTAAGAGCTGATGCCAAAAACCCACAATGGTTTGGTGAATTCAGCATCTAATGCATACACTGGAACAATCTCATTTGTTTGTTCAACCTGATGGAAGTGTGGAGAAATTCTATGTCAAACAGAGGTCAGATAACAAATTACAAACATACAATAGAAAATGAAACATGAAAAAGAATATCGACTTAGGTAGCCGATAGGTCACATGGATATTATTTATTGTTAATAAAGTCTGATTTATTGCTAATCTAGTTGCAGCATAGTGCCCCCCCCCCCCCCCCCCCCCCCCCCCCACACACACAAAAATGCTTGGGAGAAAAATAATTACCCATTTGTGAATGTTCCAAAATCCACTCCCTCGATCAGTTACAAAGAAAAGTTCGCCTGCAAGTATGAATGTATAAGATATAATCCGGTATACGACCACAGTAGTCAGTATCCACAGCATTATAAACAAAAAGAGTTTGTTGTGTCAAGGGATTCCTGCATCCCTGATAACGAATTTTGAATGCTGCATTGTTTCCAAAAAAATAAAATAATGTGTGGTATACATGAACTTAAGTAGATATGAAAATTTCAGCATCAAATTCATCCTAGATGTCTAGAAAAAAAAAGGAATCAATCTGGCACTGTTCATCATCTATAAACAGTGCTACTTGTGTTTTCTTTTTAAATCTGGATATCAAAGATGATTTTGAAAATGATCTTTTGCAGGATTATGTAGCTCATGTGTGCAACATATATGATTTTGTGATTTTTTTTTTAAAAAAAGTTGCCACATGTCAAATTATCACATTTTGGATAATGGGGCGTGGGAACCTCTGGTCACCAATGAATTTCCCATAAAAAAAAATAGCAGTTCATGTGGTTGTGTAGTATCAGAATACTTCGCTAGGCACTGTGAACTATATACGAAAATGCCTCTAGAGCAACAAATCCAATAGAATAGTATAATGACACCAAGGGTACAACAAAATACTCCCTCGGTTTCCATTTTAAAAAATATTTGCCCAGCTAGGAAAAGACTTCTATTATTCCAACATTTTCACTCTCTACCCTTGTTTTAATGGCGTGATAGAGGTTAAGTGATTGTAGCACATCATTTCATGGGACCACAAAGCTCTGCTGTTTTTGTAATTAGTGCTTACTTGGTCTGTACGAATGTTGGTTACATACTTACATAGGATGCGAAACAGGGGAAGTCACAATATCAATTTCATATTATATCCCCCAAATAATTTTTGCATTTGTACAAACATAAGACTTTTAGAAAAGCAATACTAAAATAACAAACATTAACCTCTTGTTTCTTGTAAGAAAAAAATAGCAGACAAATACAATAAGTAAAATCACACCTTTCGGAGACCATTTAGGCTCAGTAGGAGATTCCACCAGCATTGGGTTGCCACCAGCAACACAAACCCGTTTAGCCAAATCTCTGCAGACAAACAAGAAAAATGCAGGGCTAATTCAGCGCTAGTGAACATGTTCAATGAACCGTAATTGGAGATTTTGCTACCCCAAAAGAAATAGATCACTGTGATCTAAGCTCTGAATAGAAACATCACACAATCTCTACAGTTAGCAGTCGGCCGTTTGACAATGCACATATCATATCTCAGTATTTTTTCCCCCTTGATTAGAATGAAAAGTAGCAAGTCTTAGTCAAACTGTGACATGTTGTGTTCCTTAACTACAATGTGAAATATTTAATGTACGAGGATTCGCAGAGATGCAATTTTGATCCTGAAGAAAAGCTTCTTTTTTTTTTGTGCGTCTGCTAGCTAGTTCTTTTATGTATGACATATACTTGAATGGAAGAAATGACAACAACTCTTAACATGTGGTTCAAAAGATAATGTATTTACCCGCTTTCTGAGAAGTAGCCAACCCAAAGCTCTGATTTATCCCAGGGCATGTTTGGATGACCCCATTCAATCCATGCCATTCGCTTTTGGGTTTGATCAATGCGAGGAGAAGCATAGAAGTCATTACCACTGATCAGCACCTTTGGTTCTTCAATAAAGAAAATATGTAAGCTACTGTTACGATCAAATACGAACATCAAAAGCAGGCACAATCAAACTTGGTACTTTTAACAATTTCAAAAGTCTTACCATGAATACTATCCCCGTCCAAGTTTATAGTAGCAATCGTTGTGCTTGGATTCAAGCTACTCTTTCGACCATCTATCAAGAAATGTGAGTGAGTTAGCAGTTTATTATGAAACTAGCTATTTTGGAACCAAATCAAAGGCTATGCACCTTCCATCACAGTAACATAACGGCTGAAGTGAGGATCAAAAACACCATCAGCATAACTGACGTCGGGTGCACCATAATCAGGTGTAAGAGGAACAGGCTGACTACCATCTGACAAGAGAAAATAATCACATGAAATAATTTTGAAAATAATAAGGCATTATTTATTATGAAATTGCTTCTTACTAAATTTTAAGTGATAAGGGCTAATTCTAATAATCAAATAGCTATCCTAGATTAATTTGATAACACTAATGAGCTCATTCCATTATTTTACTTCATCATATGTAAATCCTCCTGCTGCGATTAACAAGCGCAAAGAAATTTACTGAGAATGAATTCACATCACATGCACTTTATGGTACCTTATAAATTATACACAATGGAGAGTAAAATGTATTGCATTTGCGACATTACTTGAAGTGAATAATGAAGGCAAATAAAAAAACACTCAACATTCCAAAAAAGGGTATGCATCTTTATGGACGACTGATTAAGTAATGTCGGCTTAACAAACCTTGTGCCAATATCAACAGTTTAGTATTCTACTTACTTCCAATTGCTTGCTTGTATAAACGTTGGTCCTTGTAATTTGAGAACACAACAACATTCTTGTTAACCGCAAATGCACCACCTCCATATTCTTGTGCCAGGGTGCGTGCTGCAAACTCTTGTGGTATGACATCCACTGGCTTATCATCCTCCTTTACAATAACCATACGCCTGAATACAAGTTTAATGAAAATTTATGACGCCGAAATAGTAGTATAAAAACGAAGTGATACAAAATTACTTAACGAATCCTTGCTATTTATTTATTACAATATACAAGCACAAACAGATACATCAGTTTACAGCCTAGAGTACCACTGCTACCTCAAAGCAGTATGACGGCCCCAACGATATGCAATACAAATTTCCAGGCATGAAAAGTAACAAAATAAATTAACAAGAATTTGCTCGGCTTATCCTAAGGCGCTGTTTGGTAATAGGGAAATGAAAATTGGGATAGGGATTGGGAAATGGTTTAAGAAATCTAGACCCTTGATTCAGCCATCCAATAAAATCTCAGCCTTTCATTTCATCAAATGCTATTTCCCAATCCCAATCCCACCACCCATTTCCCTATTACCAAACAACACCTAACAGAAAAAAGGAACTAGAACTAGTGTGCGTACAAAACTGTGGCTTAGTACAACAACAAAGTACAAACACGGTAGAGCATCATCACGCCTTAAATATTACTAACACAGATGAAATCGAGTTACTAACATAAAAAATTTCAGAAACAACATCGCTCACAAGTGTCAACGCATTGCCCAGTTTAAAGCTCGCAGCTCGGAAGTGGAGGTAGAGGTAGTTACCCTTTCTCCTCGGGGCGGCCCTCGATCCAGAGGAGGCGTCCATCCCCGGCTATAGCGATCCCTCCGAGGCGCCGTTCAGCGCCGGAGACGACGTCTGCTGTGATGGGCGACCTCCAGGACCCGTACGGCGCCGCCGAAGGCTTCTCGCAGCCTGCCGCGGCGGGCGGCGCGGGGGAGGCGGCGGACGAGGACATGCGGGGCGGCGAGACCAGGGCGCCGCGGCGGCGGATGCGGGGGAGGGCGCGGTGGAGGAGGTGGGCGGGGGCGGAGGTTGGGGAGCGGGCGGGTGAGAAGATGGAGGCGAGCCGTGTCGCCATTTGCGGGGTGGCTCTGTTTTATAATTGGAGGTTTTGGTGGGGGTTTGGCCCTTTAAAATTGGGCCGATACGAATGGTGCGTCAGATCAGAAAGGAACACCGGCCACCGCACCCCTGCCGCCGCCCCGCCGGAGACATCGCCGCCGCCATGCTCCGCCTCCGAAAATGCATCCTTTCGCATCTCCTCTCGCCATCACCACCCTCCACCGCCCCCCTCTCCCCAATCCGCTCACTCCGCTGCCTCCCCTCCGCCAGCGCGAACCCTTCCCCCGCCGTCGAGAACTACCTCGTCGCCAGCTGCGGTCTCTCCCAGGAGCAGGCTCGCCAGGCCTCCAAGAGGATCGCTCACCTCAAGCCCCCATCGAAACCCGGCGCCGTCCTCGCTTTCTTCTCCGGCCTCGGCCTTTCCCGCGCCGACATCGCCGCCGTCGTCGCCAACGACCCGATCTGGCTCCACGCCGACGTCGACAAAACCCTGGCTCCCCGCGTCGCCGAGCTCGACGATCTCGGCCTGTCGCGTGCTGAGATCGTGCGCCTCGCCTTGATCTCGCAAACCCACTTCCGCAGCAGCTCGTTGCGCCGCAATCTTGAATTTTGGACTCCAGTTTTCGGCTCCGTCGACAAGCTGTTGCAAGTCCTTCAGATGAATCCCGGTTTCTTCGACATGGACCTCGAGAAGGTGGTCAAGCCTAACCTTGCACTCCTTCGGCGACGCGGGATAATTGTTTCCGATCTTCCCTGCGAGTTCGTGTCTCGGATACTCCCCAGGTGCACGAAGCACTTGCAGGCTGCATTTGAACGGGCTGATGAGTTTGGAATCGAGCAAAGTTCGGAATTTTTTCCAAGCACGCTTTCTGCATTTGCGAGCCTCAGCCCCGGAAAATTCACCAAGAATGTACAACTGTTGGAGGAGCTTGGATGGTCAAGGGATGATATAGCATTAGCAGCGAGGAAGACACCAAGCATCATGGGTTTGACTGAGGAAAGGATTCGGGAAAATTTGGAGTTCTTGGTAGGGGATGTCGGGTTGGACATACCCTATGTTGCACAAAGGCCAGTGTTGATGTTGTATAGCGTTGAGCGTCGGTTGTTGCCACGGCATTGCTTGATGAATTTTCTGAAGGCAAAGGGGTTGCTGGACGCTGAGTTAGGCTTCTATTATTTTGCCAACATGGCCAAGGAGAGATTTATGAAAACATTTGTTACACCTTTTGAGGAGAGTGTCCCAGGCCTTGCAGCTGCTTTTGCTTCTAGCTGTGCTGGAAATCACCAATGGGAGCAGCTCTGTCAGATTACAGTGGAAAAGAGCAACGGTTGACAATAGAGTACCAATGAGAAAATACTTTTAAGACTTGTCACCTGCCTGATTCTGGCAAAATAAAGGTTAAAATTCTCTATAGTTGATCAGCTTCAGCATGACCAACTTATTAAAATCAGTGATGTATACTGGGCATTTCATCAAGCTAGATGTGTATGTCACAGTCCTTTTTTCATCACTCGCATAGTTGCATCTCTTGATTTGCCGTGCTTCCAACACATTTTTTTTTTAAATAATCATCAATAATTTTGACTCTCTCTTCTCATGTCAACTAATCATGAAAAGGAAAACAGGCGTTAACATTGGGGAAAGCTAAGAAAATCCTGCCTTCCATTATTGCTCTTAGGCAAAGCCTTAAAAAAGTTTGAAGTTTGGTTGAAGAACAGCTAGTTGAGCAGTTGATAGTGGTTAAACAGTATGCAGATTGCTGGCGTTTAAAAGGTTTACAAGGACTAATCAAAATTTTCTATCTTGATTGGAGTTATGTCATCAGCCACCTTGAAATGCCCCACTAATCTTGCGAAGAACACCATCGCCTGCTCCAAGGTAAATTTGATGCTCTCAGCCTGTTCCATAGAACACACACATCAGGAATATAGTAATCCGTGGCGAATTTGAATTTTATCCTACTGATTAAAAAGTTTAACGTCATTACATAATAGCAAATGGTGAGCTATTATAGTATACAGTATCAAAGCTAGTAGAGAACCAACAACCAAGGTATTTTACTGATCCAAATCAATGTGATACAGAAGGTAGTATGGTGTATGAATTAAGGAGATGCTTGAAAGTTGAAACTGAGCAGAGTAACCATTAGACCTTGCGAAAACCATGTGGCTCCCCTTCATACTCAACCAAAGCAACTGGTAGGCCTTTGTCCTTTATGGCCTTGTATATTTTTGTTGTTTGTTCTGGTGGTACAACCTGCAGATCATCAACATTGGTGAAGCAATCAGAAGCCAAATTGAATAGCTTAAGTACTTGCATGATATCAATCAAGACAATGATACACTGGCAGAAGTTATTCCGAGTAGTCATTTTTATCCCTCTTCAGTGTCATATTGAAGTAATTTGATTTATCACTAGATAGTTTTTATTGTGTTGAAATTTTATTTGTTGCTTCCCGTACTCCAGATGCTATACTACCGACGCTTAGAAAAACATAACTAATAAATAAAGTACACAAATGTAAACTCAGGTCTTGTAGCTTTACCGTGTCTGCCAATCCATGAAACAAAATCAATGGACATGTAAATGTGTGAACAAAGTTTATCGGTGATCTTTCAAAGTAAGCCTGTTTATTCCCTGCAATATTGGAGGTAAATTGATGCTGTCAATAGAACCGTTTAAAGAATTTGGATTCCACCTTCACTATAGATGAGTGCAAAGTTCCTCACCCACAAGGTTGTCAGTATAGTATGCCTCAAACTTGTGCGAGCTTGCCCTCAATGAAGTCAAGTCACCAATCTACTTACAAACAGAGAACAATCCCACATGTATAAGTATTGCTGGATTAAGCTGCATCCAAAAGAGAGCGAACAATAAAATAAACAAAACTTGCCCCATATAAAGAACAACCAGCCTTGAATGTCTGTCTGAAAGCAAGGCAAGCTAAAGTAGTGAATCCACCAGCAGATTCTCCTGTTATACAAAGCCGCTGCCCATCTACTCTTCCAGTTTCCACCTTAAAAACAAGCATGGTATAAGCAACATCAGTTCACCATTTTTAGTATCCACTGTAAATAACAATTACAGCCTCTACATGAAATTACAAAAGAGGTTCATCAGACGAAGTATGAACAAGCCATACCAGGAATGTAGCACAGCTGCAGCAATCATTTACATCAACGACGCCCCATTGTCCTAAAAGCCTCTCTCGATATTCTCTCCCATAGCCTTCAACAAAGTGAAGAAACATCAAACACCAGGAAAATTAATTACCTTCACCAGATTCATCATTTAATATCAAACCGAGTAAGGTGCTTGTACATATAAGATCAAAATTGTGTTTTGAGCTCCGGTTGGAAATTCATCATTAAATTAGTCCATTATATTTTAAAATACAAGTAACGCAGGGCTCATATTTGATAGTTAGGTGAGTCTAAAGAGAGCCAAAAACCTGAACTTCCCCCATAGTTGACATCAACAAGTGCCCATCCTCGGCTAGTCCAGTACTGCACATTAAGATCCAGAACCCCACGTGCTTCATCTGTAGGTCCACCTAAACAATTGCAGCGATATTAAAGAGATTAAATCCTAAGGAACAGGAGAAAAGGGTTTATTTCACTATCCTTGCAATTCGGTAAGAGGTAAATCAAGTCAGTTAGGTCCATTGAATGTTTTTGTCATCGCAACATCAGAAAACTGCAAGTATATGCAAATGGACAGAACAGAAAAATAGTCATTCAATTTTACAAGAAAATATGCAAATGAAAACTAACATCATACGTGCTGATTGTTCCTGCTATAATATGATCATTAAAGCCAATAAATAACAAATAACATATCTGCTGCCAGTGCAAACATTAAACAAAAACCATTGCAGAAACCAGTTCGTGTCATGGTATTTTTGAAACACGGACAAGAAATGATGTAGCTGATTACCGTGGGTTCTGACCAATAATGGAGGTTTCTCATCCGATGGACCTTGGAAACTAGGATTGTATGGAGCATAGAAAAAAGCATATGCATGCTGTCCAGGAATTACAGTAGGAAACTCGATAAATTCAGGCAAACTCAAATAGGATTTATACTTTGTAACATCTGAGGAGGACCAAACTATAGAGAAATCAGTTGCCACTGTTCCTTTTTCATCCATATGCACCTGGTGGGCAAATAAAGGATGAAGGTAGACTGAATGGTGCAGAATTTTGGTGATGAGACAATCAGTAAATTAAGGCAGACGAACCTTTGCTATTGACAATGGAAGACTAGCAGATGCACCCTCAATATAAACGCATCCATCTCCCGAAACCTGACAAATAGAAGGATTTGAGTTAAAGCACCATCACTTTAATAAATTCAAGGCATAAGATTCTAGTCTAGCAATATGATATATTATCAGTATATCACACTGCATGTCTGCTACTAGTTCTTAAGGGGTAGCTCATCAGATTAATATACTTACTATGTTAGTTACAGAAGAGAAGGGAATGTCAAGCGTTGAAAAGGATCCCAAATCATGGTCGAGCACCCCAACATGCGATCTTCCATTTTGTCTAGATAAGAAAAATAGGTTTAGTCTAGTCTTCTAAATTACATACAATAATACTATTATAACAAGCACCGGAATTGTAAAACCTGTAGCAGGAAATAATTTTATGACTTGAGTCGTCTTTTCCTAGGAAAGCATAGGAGCTGGAACCGAAAACCCACATTGGCTTTGAGAATTCAGCATCAAAAGCATACAGCTGTATTACCACATTGCTCTGTTCATCCTGTCATAAACAAATTAGCACACAAAAAGCAATATTAATGCAAGAAAAAAAGAATCCAAGAATAATGAGTTTTGAACCTTATAGTTTTATTCAGTTACCATCCTGAAAAACAGAAAGTGCCTAGTATCCGGCAATCAACATAGGTGCTACAACTGACCTACACGATGGACTTGACAAAATAACTCAATACAAAAACCTATGAATACACCGAAAACATGGCAGTCATTAGAGGGTCACAAGAGCAATACAAACATTTATGCCTCGCTCTGTGCTTTTATCCATAGTTTAGCAACCAATGAACATAAACAGATCAATAGGCAATGGAATAGAAACAAATGCAAGTATCAGATAATTCATACCCATTTATAGATATTCCAAAATCCACTCTGCCGATCTGTTATGAAGAACAGTTCACCTAAAGTATAAATGGTTGAATTGAAATCTTTAGTGCATTAAAACATACTGAATAATTTCGCCATGTAGAAAGTCAACTAATAAGCATTAATTATTAAGATAAAACTATGTATGCAAATACCTTTTGAAGACCACTTCGGTTCAGTAGGAGATTCAACCAATGTTGAGTTTCCACCGGCTATGCAAGTTCGTTTTTGCACTTCTCTGCAGATAAGAAATAGCAATAAATGTCGACAAACTATGGGTGTGCTTTGTCATTTGTTAAATTTGGTTGGTTTTGTGAGGTCGCGGATGTGCTGCAAGTTTGTAATAACTGGTTGTAGCCTCTATTGAGGTCAAGGCTGGGTACTCTATTTCCTATTATCTAAAAAAAAGAAATAGCAATAAATATCTAAAATTTTGAAGTAGACTACGTAGCTTCCATTACTTCAAGCAACAAACAACTATCTCATGGGTCTTTTTGGTTAAGGAGAAAAATGGAATTGGGATCAACAAATATCCTATCACTTTGACATGACCATCAGATTCAACGACAATTTAAAAATACATCTGATGCAACCTGTGTTCCAAATAATTCAGCAATTCAAAATGTGAAAGTACATTCCCAAACAGACATGCATCTGCAGTGAACTGTCTATAATTCTCTAAAAAAACAAAGTATAGAGTGGTATGAAATGTGAGAAGTGAGATTGTGCAAAAGATATGTTGCAAGTAGGTATGAAAGATTTATTGCTCATTCCAAAATATCAATGATAAAATATCTAAGATTCATTAGCTCCTAGATCATTTGGTGCTTTCATGAATAACTGCCAGATATGAAGCATCGAACTAAGACATTACCCTTTCTCGGAGAAATATCCTACCCATAGCTGTGATTTGTCCCATGGCATGTTTGGATTGCTCCATTGAATCCACGCCATGCGTTTTTGAGATGGATCGATGCGGGGAAAGGCATAAAAGTCACTACCAGTGACCAGTACGGTTGGTTCTGAGGAAGAAACCAATAGCAATTAACAGATAGTTCTAATGAGCTTGATAGCAACTTTCTGCAGTAGGTACACAGACGAAAGGATCCCTTACCATGAGTATCTCCATCACTTATTTTAACAGCAGCAATATTTGTTACAGGAGTTGAGCTATCGTTGCGATGATCTGCAGTCAAATTGAACAGTTTGTCTCAAAAAAAAAAAAAAAAAATGAAATGCTGTAGTCAGAACTATTGGCATGCTACATGAAACAGGAACTAATCACCTTCCATTACAGTTACATAACGACGGAAGTGAGGATCGAAGACACCATCTGCATAGCGGACCACTGGTCCACCGTAATCTGGCGTCAACGGGAGCGGGGAGCAATCTGGAACAAACAAGAATAATATTTGGACATATCAGTTAGAAAGTTACAAATATAGAGCTGTGATGGTACGAATTAACGAACTCGCTGACACTTGCAGCACCGTGCTCTATGGTACCACACAAGTGAGTGCAATTCGGTAGCCATAGTGAAGCTTGATGAGCTCGGTACGTACCTCCCAAAGTTTGCCTATAAAGGCGCTGGTCGGCGTAGTTAGAGAACACGACAGTGTCCCCTTGCACGGCGAACGCTCCGGACCCGCCGCCGTACTCCTGGGCCAGCGTCCGCACCGCGAACCCCTGCGGCGTCACATCCACAGCTTTCCCGCCGGGTTCCGCCGCCTCCCTCACGAGAACCGAGGCCCTGCCGATCGACGGAAATCACACCTTTAAATTTCCAAGGTTTTGAAGGAAGCGGTAAGAAAAAGGGATCGGATGGATGGTTCCGGGTACGTACCCGCCTTCCTCCGGGCGCTTCTCGACCCAGACGAGCCGGCCGTCTCCGGCGACGACGAGCCCCTCGACGGTCCTCCCGGCGACGGAGACGGCCGCCGCGGTGATCGGCGACGCCCATGATCCGTACGGCGCGGTCGCCTTCTCGCCGCCCCCCGCGGCGTGGGGATGCATCGCCGCCATCAGCTTGCCGTCGGAGTTGCAAGGATCGGAGGCGTGGACGAGAGATCGGAGCAGAAGAGTGGGAATCAGGCAGTGTGCTCGCTGGTCAAGTCAAGTTTTTTTTTTAAATAATAGTATTTTAATGATTAATCGCAGTTATGGGGTTCGATTAGGAAAAATAGCAGAAATGGGTGCCTGTCGGTCACCCAATCACCGACAGGTGGGCTATCGGTCACTGGACGACCGATTAGCTGTCCACGTCGCCTATCGGAGAGTCGACGCAAGTCCACGCACGCTGTCGGTAGCCCGGCAACCGATAGCAACCTGTCGGTAACGCGGAGCCCGATAGGAAGGTTGTCGGTAACGGCGGGCCCGATAGGTTGCTTATCGGTAACGCCGCGCCCGATAGGGGCCTGTCGGTCGTCCGGTGACCGACAGGCACCCAATCTTATCCGCTGCCCGCGCCGTCCCCTCTCTCTCTCTCCTCCATTCGAATCGTTCCGAGCGAACGACGGCGAGAGAGAGAGAGAGGGCGACGGGCGAGGCGAGAGGAGGAGGAGGACCGGGAGCCGTGGAGGAGCGCCTGTCGGTCACCCGCCGACCGACAGCGCGCTCGGACCGCGCGCGCGGTTGTCGCCGCGGCGAGGTGAGTCTTTTTTTTTTATTTTTCTGATTTGTTTAGTTAGGTTAAGTAGTTTGATTAGTAAACTAGTATAGGGATTAGTAAAGTAGCTTTAGATGAGTTTAATAATATTAGTGTATGGATTAGTTATGGATTAGTTAGATTAGTTAAAGGTATGGATTAGTTAAAGGTATGGATTAGTTAGATTAGTTAACGGTAGGGAAGTTAGTGTAAGTAGTAGAGTAGTATTTTTAGTGATTTGTAATGGTAGGTAGTTATTAAATTATGAAATGTAGAATTACTTTTGTTAAAAAAGATGCATTGTTATCTGTTAATGAGTGTTAAAATATTTATGTATACGGATAAATTAATTATGTGAAACATATAATGCCGAGAGTAATTAATTTATTTTGAGCAGGATGTCCAGTGTAGTGAGTTTCCGAGTTTTTTACGGAGAAGGTCAAATTGAGCATCGTGATTATGGGGTAGATTTGAGTAATTTTCAGTATGTGGACAGTGTTTTGAATGATCCGGTAGAGATGCAGCGATGCGAAGTGTATGGCTGGTTACATAGTCTCTTGAATGTGAATCCTTTAGAGTATCGATTTGTAGTGAGAGCTATGATTCCTAAAAAGCGTGAAGGCTCATACAAATGGGAACTTGTGGAGGTGAGAAGCACTAAACATTGGAAGCAATTTGTCACTATGGGATTGCAACGGCATTTTGCTCACTTGTTGCTGGTGCAATGTAATCCGACAACGACCCGTCTGGAGGAGGAGGTTGATGACAATGTCGTAAATACAGAGCAAGATGGAGTCGTGGGACAAATTGTTCATGCGGAGCAATATGTTGGTGACGAGCCGAGTCATGTTGGTGCCGAGCCAAGTCAAGTTGCTCCAAATCCTGTGGTTCATCCAACTATTGAGGATGGGTCGCAAATAAATGTTGGCACACTAGAAGCAGATTCGGGAGAGGTCAACGAGGCAATTGTGGATGAAATGGACAGGGATGATGACGAGTTTCGTACTTTCGTTGATGGAACAACCGGTCAGGGATGGGGCATGGGATATGAAGAGCCGCGGGACTGGATCAATATGGAGAACTTAGCTGTTAATGATGGTCACAATTCATGTTGGGAGTATGATGCTATAGAGGTCCGGCAGGGGCAGATGTTTCCTGATAAGATATCTTTTCAGCATGCCGTAAAGAGGTGGGCGTTCTCTGAGAAGAAGGAGTTCACGGTGGTCATTTCAAACCCGAGGACGTATGACGTCAAGTGCACGGCTCCGGGTTGCACATGGAGGGTTCACGGATACCTGCCAAAAGCTGAGACGTCATTTGTGGCGTCTATCGTGGTAGGCCATTCGTGTTCATTGGATAGGACTCTTCTGAAACACAAGAACATGACTACACAATTTGTAGCTGAGTACATGTATCCTGAGATTGTGCAGAAGACTGGTATGTCTCCTTTTGCTATAATGCTTGCCATAGAGAATCGACTTGGCTATGAGATAAGCTATGATATGGCATGGAGAGCGAAACAAAAGGCCCTGGAAAGAAGGTTCGGGACATATGAGGACTCGTACCACAACCTACCTGGCCTGCTTGAGCTTATGCAAGCTAGGAATATAGGTACTGTGGTTGCAGTGGACGAGTTTCAGAATACAAATGGGGACAGGGTCCTACGCCGTGCTTTTTGGTCATTTGGTTGTATGATACAAGCATTCATGCATTGCCGACCTGTTATTGCTGTGGACGGCACTTTCTTAACTGGGAAGTACAAGGGGCAGATCCTCACAGCTATTGGAGTGGATGGGGAGAATCAGCTTGTGCCAATTGCTTTCGCAATTGTGGAGAGTGAGAATACAGAGAGTTGGTTGTGGTTTTTGAGGTGGTTGAAGCGAGCGGTTGTTATGCAGAGACCCAATGTCTGCATCTTACATGATCGCCATGCGGGATTACTGTCAGCAATTGAAACGCTGCAGACAGACTATAATGATCAAGAATTTTGGCCCGACCTGCATAGTCGATGGTGCATGAGGCATCTGGGGGCAAACTTCTACAGGCAGTTTAAGAGCAAGCGACTTATGGATATGTTTAAGAAGTTGTGCAAACAGAACCGAAGGAGCAAATTTGACACATTATGGGGCGAGCTGGACAAGCTCACTGGCAACTACATGGACGATGTTAAAAAAAAGCCTCCTATGCCACGTGATGAGGAGCCGAAGGGGTTAGATCCTTTGCCCAATGAACCGCACGACAAAATTAGGCGCAGGAGGGGTGGACGAAGGGTGAACTGCTTCTCGGATTGGATAAAGGATGAGCCGATGGAGAAATGGGCATTGATTGCAGATACGGATGGATCACGCTATGACATTATGACCACAAATGGGGCAGAAGTTTATAATTGGGTATTGAAAGGGAGTCGGTGCTTGCCTTTAGTGGGGATTTTAGAGTGTATAACTCGTGGAATTCAAACATACCTGCGAGATCGCTATGCAAAAGCAGTTTTGCGTGTTGCCAACCCACAAGTGGTGTTTAGTGCTAAGATCACTGAGTACATCGAAGAAAAGAGTGCGAAGGGGCAGATGCACATGGTTAGGAGAACAGGTAATAGGGATTTCGTCTTTGAAGTGTTGTTGCGGGGTAAGAGCGGACTTGGGATTGGTCGATCCGAAGTTACGATGGAGTGCACATTGTGGCCAGAGTTGAACAAATGCGAGTGCAGTTGCAATAAGCCAAAGCTAATGCATTTGCCCTGCTCACATGTATTCACTGCATGTGCCAAGGCAAAGATTAATCCTCACCACTTTGTCTCACCGTACTACCTGAAGGAAGCTGTGATGGCTACATGGCAGGGCGAGCTACTGGGATGGCGGGCTGTGGCCGATTTCACAAAGCCACCAGAGGGTGAACGTATTTGGGTTCCAGATCCTGAAAAAAAGGTGACAGCAAAAGGTCGCAGAAAGGTTAGGCGTATAAAGAATGATATGGATGAAGCGAATGTCAAACGTCGTACAAAGGAGTGCTTGGTATGTGGTGGAGATCATCTAAGGAAAGATTGTAGCCGATACCCGGTGGAGAAGGGGCCCGACAACGTGGAGTTCAGGCGTGTTCCTATGCGGAAGCCAAGGAAGCAGAACCAAGAAGCTGGCCCATCGACTTAATTTCATGAAGTCTAATCTATTTATGTTTGTTTCTTTGTACCTGTATTCATCATGTGTGTAGAACTATGTCTTCCAATTCCGTATGCCTACGCTATCAAACAATGTGTGTAATAATTATTTGGAACACTACGTATTGTAATGTTTTAAGAAATGTTTGTTTATTTATTTTTCTATTTATATGTTAATGCTTTTGTGCACAATTACATGTTTCATAGGTAGATGGCTAACCTGGAGTTGATCGATCCAGTGATCGATGCTAAGCATCGATCACGCTCGCCTTCTGGGGAGCTTCACGACACACTGAGACTTAGGACTTTTGACGACTTCTGGAGTGTGGATCCACGTTGGACGTCGAGGTACGCATATGTCAATTGTAATTTTCAATAATTGTCTATTTCTTCATATTGTGTTTTTTCCTAAATTTAATGCTCTAACGCTCGAATGACAGGTTACGTGCGGCAGGGTTGCTACCTCTTGCCCAGTTGTTGGACCCGAGGGGCCGCAGGACCCCTCGTTTTCCAGTAGACCGTGCACTCTTGACAGCGTGGGTGGATCGGTGGAGGCCTGAGACACACACGTTCCACCTCACCGTTGGTGAGATGGCGCCGACACTACAGGACGTCTCCATGCTACTTGGGCTTCCTATAGCCGGAGCTGCAGTGGTTCCTCCTGTTGTGCAGCCGGGGTGGATGGCGGATATCTTGGAGAGGTTTGCAGGTGTGCTCCCCGCAGATGAGGAGCACCAGCAGTTTGGTTTTACCGATAAGCACGGTCCGACGAAGATGTGGCTTGAGCAGTTTCGTGCTGAGAGGTTGACCGTTGACTCAGAGGACTGGAGGGTTCGTAGGCACCTCGAGGCGTACCTGCTCTGGTTGTTTGGGTGGGTCATGTTCACTAGTACGCACCAGGACTCGGTAGATAAGCGCTTGATCCAGATTGCACGGCAGATAGCAGACACAGATCCTTCAGAGATGCCACAGTACAGTTGGGGCTCAGCTGTGTTAGCCGCGACGTACAGGGCGTTGTGCGAGGCGTGCAGGCGGACGAGCAGTGCGGGTTCGTTGACAGGGTGCCCTTTGTTTCTGATGTTGTGGTCGTTCGAGCGTGTGGACATCGGGCGACCGAAGCTGAGCTCGTACGACGGATACGAGGATGACATGTACGAGGTCGACGATTTTGGAGAGTACGATCCTCTCGGTGGACCTACTATGGGTTCGATTTGGTGCAAGCGCGATGTAAGTAGTTAACATTTGTTGTGTATTAAAGTTTTCATTTTATTTTCGCTACTAACTTGATCATTGTTTCGATTCTTGCAGCCGAGTTGGGCTACAGGGACTGTACGTAGGGCGTACCCACAGTTCGTTGCTGATTTCGACCAGCTTATGGCGGACCGGGTCAGGTGGACGCCGTACACCGACGAGGAGGTCGCGAGGCGTGCACCACGTGGACTCTCTGCCTTGTGCACGCGTGACGCAGCTTTCTGGCTTACGAGGCGTCGCTTGGTCTTCGACATCTGTGTCGAGCCATACGCTGTGCATCGAGTCTTTCGTCAGTTCGGATACTTTCAGGACTTCCCTGTTCCTAGACTGCAGCTAGATCACAGCCACACGTAAGTGCAACATTGCCTAATTAATGTATTCATCAAGTTATCTAAATATTGACGTTCTGACAATATCTTCATTGCAGGTACAACAGGAAAGGTCAGGGTCTTGCTTACGACACTACGTGGGCTACAAAGATGGAGTCGTGGATACAGCAGTGGGTTGGTGCAGCGACAGATGTGCACATTCCACAGGGCGCGTTCGACCCGTTGACTTCTACACCTGTTAGTGCACCCAGTTCGTCTCGTTTCCACGCCGGGGACTCGTCGTCGGGGCTACCTGCAGCCCCCCCTTTCATGCCTACTCCTGGATGGACCACTGGTATAATAACATGTCATTTTTTTATTTCTAACCATATGTTATTATAATCTTACATTGTTGTTTTACAGGCCCAGCAGCACAGTTCGTCGCGCCTGACTACTCCTTGCACTCTGCTTCTGGGAGCTTTGGGCATGGGTCTTCTTATGGACACCCAGAGGTCCATGGTTACTCTCAGATGCCAGAGGCTCCTCCAGCGACACAGCCCACCCAGCAGTTTCCCTCGACACCACTAGAGGCTCCCAGGGTGAGTCGCCCACCAGACCACCTCACGTACCCCACCGATCAGATTCGGCCACGAGGGAGAAAGGGCCAGGGCAAGAGGGCCGAAGGCGAGCCCAGCAAGCGTAGGCGTGGAGGATGACTTAGAGATCATGGATATGTTTATGTGTATTACTTACAGTTATTTGTATGACTCTCAGATCATGGACTTGTTATATTTCTTTCGTTATCAACTACTTTTTTTATGAACTTTTGGACCTGCGACATGACTAGACAACATTTAGTGACGTGACGACTCACAATTATTGTTTCTGCATGGTGACACATCGATTCACGGGCAACTTCTGCGTGGCGTGACTCTAAATTGAAGAAATAATACAACATGGAAATATTAGAACATGGAAATTTGACACATACATAGAGTTATTAAAACAAAGAAATTTCATGAGCAGTTCATAATTGGTACTAATTATTTATTTTGACCCTGAACTCTTGCTTCCTTCGTTGCGGGCTCTTTCTTCGCTCGCCCGTATACGGTTAATGTATCGCCTCGCTACTTGATCATCCCGTAATTTAATTCCTATTTCGCGTTCAGGCAGTTGCATCGGTACAGTGATAAGAGCCCTCTGTATTCTTTCGAACTCATCCTTCAGCCTATTGTAATCTTCATTGCTTTCCTCGATAGTGATGTATCCTTCGTTTCTAGAGGGTGGCAGGTTGTCAATCCATTCTTCAAACTCACACTACACTTAGAAATACCGTGTAAGTAATCTAATCTAATTTACAACATATTAACATAAATATGGCACATACATACCTCCGCGCCAGGGGTCTCAACTGGGCAATGGAAGAACCTACTACCCCCATAGGTAGAAAGCTTCGCGGTTTCTCCACAGTCACACAATGGACGATCCTTCCATTCAGGGTTAGGCACTCTTGGATGTGTGTTGTTTGCCATTTCTGAGATGCCGTCCCCGATCTCTACCCGAGGTCTTTATAAAGACAAGTGCTGCATGAGGGTAACATGAGTGAGCAGCTTTCGGCGCTAAAGTTAGTGACGTGACGACACACGAATGCTGTTTATATAGAAGTTGAATGTAACCCTAGGGGGAGCCTAATTAATGCAGGTATCCAATGCATAGGATGCTCTGCGTGATGTGTCATTGTCACTATTAAAGTGGGCATGCCCTGCCTTCAATAATTGTGTTTGTGGCAGGCAGGCGATGCAGAGATGCTTTGGCCCATTGGATGCTGTCGGATTTATGAAAAAGCTGGACAAGAGATGATTGATTCCCGGAGGCTGCCATTATTTGTTCCGGAGAGACTTTTGCAGAGCATCCGATGAGATCTCCTCTTCTTTTCTTTGTAGTCTTCGTCTATAGACCACGTTCCTTATGCCTATAAAATGCACACATGGTCTGTCCATTAATCTCAGCCACCTCGCAATCTAACCAACACCGCAATTTCTTCCATAGTTATGGAGTTCCCCAATGACCCACCCCACAACAAACAGACCTTACGTCTCGGAGAAGGCTTCATCGCTCCTATGTGCCTCTGTGGCACACCATGCAGGCTAGTGAAGTCACTCGTTCTCGGTGATGACTACGGCAAAAGACTTTGGATGTGCAAGAACTACCAATATGACCCTTCTCAACGTCTTTACTCTTCCGCTACGAGGCCAAGGGTCACTACTTGTACTTCTTCATTCTTTGCTTTCACCATTGATTCTTACTCACTAATACGTTCATAACATTGCAGTCCCCACCACCTCTGTGTGAGTTCATCGAGTATGTTGACACTGAGCAGACACCAGAGGATATAGCCCATGTCAACGAGGTCGCTGAAAGTGCAAGAAGGCGTTGGTTTGATATGGAAGATGAGGAAAGGAGAAAGGAGGAACGCAGGAAGAGGAGCCAGGAGGAGGAAGAACGTCGACGCAACTACGAAGCGGAACGCAAGCTAAGAGAGGAGGCGGAACGAAGGCGCAAACAAGAGGAAGAACGCCTTGCTCATGAGGCCCGTGAGGCCGAAAGGGAGAGGATGCGCGAGAGAGCTCGCCGCGCTAGGGCAGCAGGTCCTGATGCCTTCAGAAAGGGGAAATATCCCCGTTCCACTCAGTAGATTAGTCCTAGGCGTCGATTAGTCCTTTAATTTTCATGTTGCCTATCAGCAATTGTGTGCACCGAATATGTCATTCCCTCGTCGTTATGTATGTTGGTCGTTATGTTGCATGTTACTATGAATTTTAAATCCGGGTTCTTTTGTTTTCATCATTTTTATGTAATGTGCCTGCCTCAATGCATCAGACCTGATGCATTGGCCCACAATTCAGGATGCTCTGAATCACTGAATCACTGCCTCCACTGCATCACTGCCTCCACTGCATCACTGCCTCCACTGCATCACTGCCAAACTACCAGACGGGCAGAGCATCCAATGTATTTTTCATCATTCTGCACGAACAGCTTTTCCAAGCAGTAGGGGTACATATGATAACATTTGGTACATAGGATACAGTCAACACAATGCATATTACAGTACATAGGATACAGTCAACACAATGCACAACATAGGAAACGAAATTAAAATTTGGTACATATGATAAATACATGCAACTCATTTTTTGCCACCTAATCTTACGATCTTCGATCCCACCGCCGATGCATATTACTGAAGTTAATGTCCATACTGTAGGGGTTGGATGATGGCTGTGGGCGAGGTGGCGCTGAGAAGTCGCTATTGGAGGGTCGTTCTCGCAAAATAGATTCACTAAATGCCTCGTCGTCAGGGTCTTCGGGTGGAGGCGGAGGTCTTGAGGGTGGCATGGGCATGAAATCGTCGTCTTCATCGTCGTTGGCGTTTGGTTGCACGCGCGTTGGTGGAGCGCGTCTGCTTGCAGTGTTTCTTCGACGGGATGTTCCTGTGTTGGATGCCTCCGAAACACTACGGTTGGATGAGGTATGTCGCCTTCTACGTGAACCTGGCATGCAACCTCCACCGAAGAACATAAATAGATAGAAAAAGTTTGGGATAGGGTTGTCGATCAATTCTTTGTCTTCCGGAAATGCCTAACATAAGAGAAGCAGTCGAATTAGCATCGACATATAAACCGATAACATAAAAATAAAAAAAATAAATTATAGTGTACCTGAATGTGGGAGGCATATTTATCGGGGAGCATCATTATCTTGAATCTAGTGCTAGAGAAACCTAACACTGAAGGGTGGTTTGCCAGCTCGCAAACCCTATGATACAAATGCCTTTGATCTTCTAAGAGGGCCCTAAGGTCATCTGTGGTGAGATGTTGCGGCGCTATTGTTGCGTTTAACATCAAGACAGCTTGTTCGAGATTGTTCTCCCTAAAAGGATCATCTCGGTGTTCACGCACTACACGCCAGATTGCTTCCAGTGCTCTCTCGATGGTTTGTGGTGTTCATGGAAAACCTTCACTAGATGGTCCTGCCATGGAGGGTGTTGTTGAAGAGTGGAAGAAGAGTGCTCCGAAAAAAGAGAAGGTAGAGAGGTTTTGTAGCAGGGAGCGCTGGGAAAAAACCAAAACGAACCTGTCGGGTGGCCCATGACCGACAGGTACCTGTCGGGCGGCCCATGACCGACAGTTGCCTGTCGGTTGCCCCATGACCGACAGGTACCTGTCGGGCGGCCCATGACCGACAGATACCTGTCGGGCGGCCCATGACCGACAGGTCCCTGTCGGGCCTGGGTATCGGGCCGATAGGCCTTATCGGTATTTCGCTGACCGATAGGCGTCGTCACCTCCGCCACGTCATCTGCCACGACACATATCGGTCATCCAGTGACCGATAGCCCCCCTGTCGGTAATTGGGTGACCGACAGGCACCCATTTCTGCTATTTTTCCTAATCGAACCCCATAACTGCGATTAATCATTAAAATACTATTATTTAAAAAAAAAATTCGAGTTCTTTATACTCAGCTCTGCACTGCATCGTTTGAGGGCATCTTTCGGGATTCAAAATTTTAAAATAGGACTAGGAGTGTGACTTGTGGGTTTATGCTCCAAACGGATAGACCCTTGGCTAGCTGGAAACCGCGGCAGGAACAACTTCTCCACCCGGCTGGAAACCGCGGCAGGAAACCAGGAACACATGTACGTCTCGGAGGACAGGGCAGGGCAGGAGGTCGAGGACGAGCGCCCACGCAGTGTAGGGAATCGGCCGTCATCTTCATGCGCGCCGGCACTCCAGACGGCGCATGTCCCGGATAACATGGCCTTGAAGAAGGTCGACTCTTGTAGTTGACGGCCTTGATGCTGACCGCTGACGATAACAGGGATTTGTCCGTCTTGATGGAAGCGAGATCGTCGATGCTGCATAGGCCGAACCACTAGAGGTCGTGAGCACAGGCAGTAAAGAGTCGTCAGGTGGTGTTGAGACAAATCTATTCATCACGATGGCATGAACGGAGACAGAGAAAAAGAACGTTTTGGTATGGTCGGCGGATTATTGTGGTGATGTCCATTGTATACAGTATACTACACGGTGACATATATAGTACATGACATGAGCGAACCAACCAAGGCATAGCATTCCCCGATCACAAAGGACGGAGATAATGCCAGGAGAAGTACATTGTACACGTGGTGAAACATATCCTCCAAAAAGTATCTTCGAAAGTTTGCTAGGCTAGGACTAATCAAAATTTTCGATCTTGATTGGAGTTATGTCATCAGCCACCTTGAAATGCCCCACTAATCTTGCGAAGAACACCATCGCCTGCTCCAAGGTAAATTTGATGTTCTCAGCCTGTTCCAAGGTACGCACGTCAGTAAAAACAACAGTTGTGATCAATCTGCTACCGCACTATGCAAATTTCATTTTTTTTTTTAAGCTGGTAAAAAATGTGAACTTAGAGAGAACAAGAGCAGACGGTAAACTTTCATACTAGTACTTTAAATATTCAACATCAACATAGTTAAATATCTTAGTATTGTTACAGCTCTTACTCAACTTGCCTCATAGATGGGACGGTGATAAAGAGTGAGGTATGAAAGCAAACAGAGTAATCATCATACCTTGCGGAAACCATGTTGTTCCCCTTCATATTCAATCAAAGCAACGGGAAGGCCTTTTTCCTTTATAGCCTTGTATATTTTCGTTGCTTGATCCGGTGATACAACCTGAAAATCATCAAAGTGAAAATCTGGTAAAGAGAGCAGAAACCAAAAGAAATGGATGCTAAGTATGGCGTGTAGGTGGGCTTGCCTGTTCATTTTGTTTTTCTAGCAGATTTTTATTTCCACACCAACATTTTGGTTAACAGTTTGCATTTGATTAATCATCAGTAGATAATTGTGTCAAGTGAATGCATTTCTTACTATACTTTAGTAAACATAACTTAAAAAAAATCGATATTAAGTGCTTGGGGGCAGCATATCCACAACTATGTAAGTCAGGTTTTCAAGCTTTACCGGGTCATCCAATCCTTGGAATAAAATCACTGGACAGGTAAATTTGTCGACAAAGTTTATCGGTGATCTCTCAAAGTAAGCCTGTTTATCCCCTGGAACATTGGAAGTACATTGATGCCGTTAATAAAACACTGAAAAATAACAGATATTCATTTTACAGTATAATTGAGAGCAAAGCTTCTTACCCACAAGGTTGTCAATATAGTATGCCTCAAACTTATGCATTCCCGCCCTCAATGAAGCTAAATCAGCAATCTGCTTATAAACATAGCATAAAACCCTCACATGTATAAGTTCTTAGCTGTATCGCACTGAAGCCAGAAGAGAGGAAAACTTATGACTTTCAGAACTTGCCCCATATAAAGATGAACCAGCCTTGAAGGTCTGTCTGAAAGCAAGGCAAGCTAAAGTTGTGAATCCACCAGCAGATTCTCCAGTAACACAAAGTCGTTGCCCATCCACTCTTCCTGTTTCCACCTGAAAATCGTAATGGCAAAGCACGCGCATTCAGATTTTTCTTAGATAGCACGATAACTGCTGATTACAGACTACAAGCCATACCAGGAATGTGGCACAGCTGCAGCAATCATTTACATCAACTACGCCCCATTGCCCCAATAGTCTCTCTCGAAATTCTCTCCCGTAGCCTTCAACAAAGTGAAGAAGGTGTAGGCATCAATAAAACTATCACCACCAAAATCTTTGATAGTAAACAGAGGATGGAAATTCATCACTGAATTATAAATGCGTCAGATCTGTAGGTCAGATAAGCTCAAACAAGAAAAAGCCAAACACCTGAGCTTCCACCATAGTTAACATCAACAAATGCCCATCCTCGGCTTGTCCAGTACTGCACACTAAGATCCAGTATACCACGCGCCTCATCTGTAGGTCCACCTACGAAATAGAAGCAGAAAAACATTACAGCAGAGTTAAGAGAAGTTTCCATCTGTGTTTCTTCGCAAAGCAATTGGTCCCGTGAATTGGTGAGTAAAGTCAGTAAGGACCATCAAAGTGCACTAACAGTAATTGTAAACAGAAAGATAAGTAACAGACTAACAGTTTTTCACTTTAAAAAGGAATAGACTTCATTCTTATATATTAGTACAACATATGTACATGAATATCAAGTGCAACGTTTTTGCTGATAGGTTTTGCCATAATATGAACATACGTAATATTAAAAATAGGAAACAGATAAACACAGTAAGTCAGTGAAGAAATGAGAAGGGGGGGATTACCATGGGTTCGGACCAGTAATGGAGGCTTTTCATTCGATGGACCTTGGAAAATATGATTGCACGGAGCATAGAAATAAGCATATGCAAGCTGGCCAGGGATTACAGTTGGAAACTCCATAAATTCAGGTGAGCTAAAGTACGATGAATATTTTGTAACATCCTCTGAGGAGGACCAAACTATAGAGAAATCTGTTGCCGTAGCTTTATTATCATCAAGCATCACCTGGTGGAGAAACATGAAGCTCAACTTTATACTGAAGGGTACAATGTCAAGCATTGACGTAAGAGTATGACAATTAAGGCAGTTAAGTGAACCTTTGCAATTGATACTGGAAGGCTAGCAGATGCCCCCTCAATATAGAAACATCCATTTCCAGAGACCTAGCACATCATGAAGGTTTAAGTATTATTACATTAAACGACTTTGAGCAGTCGGTAGCTAATCTTAAAAATGACATATTAATTAGTTCTAAAGGACTATAAGAGATTGTGCTTACTATGTTGTTTACAGAAGAGAAGGGAATGTCAACTTCTGAAAAAGATCCTGAATCATGGTCAAGCACCCCAACATATGACTTTCCATTCTGCCTGGACAACCCAAAAAAAAAAAGGTTATTCTTCTGAATTACGTGAAATAAATCACATATCAGAAAATGTGAACACCTGTAACAGCAAACGATTTTGTGATTTGAGTCATCTTTTCCAAGGAAATCGTATGAGCTGACACCAAAAATCCACATTGGCTTTGAGAATTCCGCATCAAGTGAATACAGTGGTGTTACTAAATTACTCTGCTCATCCTGTCACAAACAAATCAGCATATAAAAATTGACAGCAGGACGAGTTCAAAGTTTTGGCTTTAGCGCAGGAATAGGTGTGTTCATTGTTTTGTGGATGTAATGGCCAAGTATTGCGTGTTAGTGATACTTTGGAAATCATCTGAGGTGTTGCGATTTAAACTGCCATGGACAGGGTTAAAGTATTGTTCAAAGTTTTTAAAAAAAACCAAACCTGGGCTATCTAGACTATCATCATAAACATTACTACTGGTCTACCTGGCGGAGTTACCAAAATAAAAGCTGTTCCTGGTGAAAGATAAACGTTGTATCTAGAAGTGCATAACCATTTATTAGGTAAATAAATTTGACTCTAGAAACACAGGTGCAATAATATATTTATAATGCATAAGCAATATGAGAGTTACAGACTGTAGTGTACAGACAGATATTCCCCACTTCATCCTCTTAAACTAAATTTAGATAGTATAAATGCTTTGGAGGCAATCATATAAACAAGCAACTCAACAAAAACAAATGCAAGTGCTAGAGAAAATTATACCCATTTATAAATGTTCCAAAACCCACTCCGTCGATCTGTTATGAAGAACAGCTCCCCTAAATAAGGTCAATCAAATTAAGTGAGATTTTGAAAATACAGCTTGTATTTATTATGTCAGATAATTCAACACATCAAAACAACTATTCAAGTAGGAAAAGATACTTTTAAATATTGACGCAATTGACTTTTTTCATTACTTTGACTACTCGTCTTTTCTATGAATATTTGTGTAAATAGCTAGATGAATAAGTTAACCTTAAAGTACTCTTGGTGATGGATATAATGATGGTCATTACACATTAGGTAACTAATTACTTAAATATAATTGTTGGTCAAAGTTCAACGAAAAAGTCAATCGTGTCATATGTTTAAAACTGGAGGGGGTACTTGATAAGTAGGATCAAATACACACAATCACTCCAGCGCAGATGGAGAAAAGTTAAATCACTATGCGCATGCAAATACCTTTTGAAGACCACTTGGGTTCGGTTGGAGATTCCACTAACGTTGAGTCTTCGCCAGCAATGCAAATCCGTTTCTGTACCTTTCTGCACAAAATAAACATTGGAACAAATCTTAAGGAAGGTTCACAGAACATCATGCATTCTTTGAGCGACAAGCAACTCCATGATCGATCCATTTTTTTTTCCAGTGCGAAAAGGGGAATGCAAGCCTAAGGAATTTGGCTAGGCATTATCGATTTATGAGTTGAGCCTCAAGGGGTATGTTGAGTTATAAGATTATCAAGAGTCACAAGACTTGAAGGGAAAAGAGCCCACTAGATGGAACTAGGGATTCTGATCACAACAAATCCTATCTAATCCCAGTGTCGTGATATACTCCAACAGGGAACTGGAAGAATTAAGTATCAAATCAAATTGATCAACAGATCCAATGCCAGAAATATCTAATTCTACAATAGCTTCTGTTCCAAAGAACCTAGAATATGTAAAACCACCAAATTTGCTCTTAACTGACTTAACTGACAAGAATTTGCTGTGAACTGACTACATGACAGAGGGTTTTAAAGATGTAGACTGCTTCACATGGTAGAGCATAAGAGCCATTCATTTCACCAAAAACAAGTCAAATATACAGATCACAAAATTAAGTTATTAATGATTCTCAACAACAAAAAAGTAAGACATTACCCTTTCTCGGAGAAATATCCAACCCATAGTTGTGATTTATCCCATGACATGTTCGGGTTACTCCACTCAATCCACGCCATACGTTTTTCAGACGGGTCAACTCGCGGAAAGGCGTAGAAGTCATTACCACTGACCAGCACAGTTGGTTCTGAGGCAAAATGTGACATTTTTAAGAAATAATCATAAATAAGTTGAGATAAACTTGCTGCATTAGGTGTATATCAACCAAGGACTCCTTACCATCAACACCTTGATCACTTAATGTTACAGTTGCAATTGTTGTGATGGGATTTGAGCTATCATGGCGGTGATCTGTAGTCATATTTGACTATTTATTCTCAAAGAATAACTGTAAGCAGCACCAATGACACACTACACTGAATAGAACTACCTTCCATTACAGTTACAAAACGATGGAAGTGAGGATCAAAGACACCATCTGCGTAGCGAACTACTGATCCAGCATAATCTGGTGTCAGCGGTTGTGGCGAGTAATCTGAAACCAACAAGAAGTTGAAAGATCAGTTACAGAATAGCCTTTGTTTAGACAGGATGTTGACAGAACTGTACAGTGACGCCCCTAGCAATTATGACTTCAGACCAAAAAGGTTCACTGAATCATTCTTCAGATAACCAGAGTAGTTTGTAGTTCAAAATGAAAACCCTGGTCAACACAATTTCAGCTTCCCAACATGTACACTTGTATCCTTAAAGCATGGAAATCCAATATGCTCATGTAATAGTTGTAAAACAACCTCGCACCTCCTATGGTTTGCCTGTAAAGACGCTGGTCGTCGTAGTTAGAGAAGACAACAGTGTCCCCTTGCACGGCGAAAGCCCCGCCGCCATACTCCTGGGCGAGCGTCCGCACCGCGAAACCCTGCCGCGTCACATCCACAGCTTTGCCGCTCGGCTCCGCGGCTTCCTTCACGAGGACCGCGCGCCTGACGACGAAGAAGAATCACGGGTTCAGATAAATAAACAAACCATCGGACAGACACGACGATGGGTTCTGAAATTTGGGAGTGTGCGGGGTGAGAAATGGAGGAGTGGGTTGTGTCGCGTACCCTCCTTCCTCGGGGCGCGTCTCGACCCAGACGAGCCGGCCGTCGCCGGCGACAGCGAGCCCCTCGACAGTCCGCCCGGCGGCGGAGACGGCGGAGGCAGTTATCGGTGACTCCCAGGACCCGTATGGCGCGGTCGCCTTCTCGGCGGGGCACGAGGCGCGGGGATGCATAGCGTCGTCAACTCGCGATCGGCGGCGAGGGCCCGGGCGGAGTAGATGAGCGGAGAGCGGCAGAGGTGCAGAGCAGTTTTTAGTCAACAGTGTGTTCGCTAGTCAACTGTAGGAGTGGAGGGGCGTGTCGCGTGTCACGTGTGTTCATGGGAAAGTGAAAAGCAGTGGATAAGACCGGCCGGCTCCCGACTTTGATTTTTGTTGATTTTTTTGAATTTAAGGTCTGTTCTGTTAGATTGTTTCAGCTTATTAAAAAGCGGTTTTATAGTTTTAGTTTCAAAAACTGTTTTTGGAAAAAAGAAGTTAAGTGAAGTTGTTTGGATCCTTAATTTCTAAAGAAAAAAGTCCATTTTACTCCCCTAAATAATCCATTTTGTCTATTCTACCCCCTAAACAAAATGATGGCTCATTTTACCCCCCAAACAATTCTGTTTGGTGCAATATACAACTTTTTGGAGTTTGTCTTTTTTATATCTCACCCTACAAATGGAATTTGAAGCTCAAATTTTGCATGATGATAACTCACACAAAAACCTATATTAAACAAATTATGACATATTATTTTGATATTATGTACATAGTTCAAAAGAAATTAATGTAATATGCATAAATATGATATAAAAAAATAATTTTAAAATAATTTAACATAGATTATTGTGACAGCTAACATCACGCAAAATTTGAGCTTAAAATTCTACTTGTAGAATGAGAAACAAAAGAAACAAACTTCAACAGGGTGTATATTGCACCGAATGAAATTGTTTGAGAGAGTAAAGTGAGCCATTATTTTATTTAGAGGGTGAAACAGACAAAGTGAATTGTTCAGAGGAGTAAAATGTATTTTTTCCATTTCTAAAAGCTAGTTTCTTGCCTTTTGTTGTTACAGTGACGTTTGTCGTTCAAAAATTGATTTTACTTTGGTTGCACTAGCTTTTTGCTTAAATATTGGGTAGCTAATTTTTTGAAACTGGACCAAAGCTGCATTTAAATGCTGGTTTCATAAAAACTAGAGGATCCAAACAAAATATTACTTCTAGAGTAAAATACACTAGTGATTTTGAAACTTGTCCCACAGTGCCCATACAAATTTCATAAGGGTATTTTTAAACTTGTCCTACAATGTCATTCCCGCACATAGACTTACAAATTGCACGGTATTCCACTTCCGACAAATGACCTAATCTCCTGCCCACCTACCTATCTCAGTTGCCTCTTCGCAAGAACTTTGGACTAAACTTTAGTCCTAAACGAAACGGACACGCCCTCAGTTGCCTCTTCGCCTTGTACAAAACTCCCACCGAGATGCGATGGGCATTGCCCCACCTACCTATCTCAGTTGCCTCTTCGCCTTGTACAAAACTCCCACCAAAGATGCGATGGGCATTGCCTGATCTTCATCATTGTCGCTGTAGGCATGTAATTCCATCTACGACGGGCACTCAATTGATATCCTCACACCTTGCCGCTCCCCATTGACCCCTAATACCCTATGACTTCGTATCGAAGCCTTTTTTTCCCCACGATTCCTAATCTAAAGTATTCTCTGATCCGTCGTCAGTCATCAACAGCCACACGTATTGTGCGCATATGTGACATGTGGTGCTCTATAGGCAATACTGTAACCTGGATGACACTGAGATAAGACTAAAGATGTGCGTATGCATTTTATAAATGAGCAGTGCTACGGTAGTGGGCCTCTTTCCAAACAAATCAGCAAAAAAACATCCTTTCGCATGGGTTTGTTTCTTAGAAAGAATTAGTTTCCAAAACAGAAAATAGCAAATAACTAAAAATAGTTATGGTGAAGTCTTGCACCCCCACCGGTCTACCCCTATGGTGCAAGACTTTGTCTTTTGCCTCGAGATCTATTCAAATGAACGGTCCACAGTTATTTGAGACTATCGTAGCGGGAGCCTTATAAATTTATGGACTTAGATGGCACTGCGAGACAAGTTTGAAGATTGCTGATGTAATTTGCTCTTGCTTCAACTTAAGATTTCAGCTAACAGACGACTTTCAACGAGCTTGGAGTTGGAGAAGATTATGCATGCAAAAGGTCAGACCGGCGGCGGCGGTGGCATGCTTATGGGACGCCGTCAAATCTGTCACCATCAAGGTGAGGGAGCGCGATTTGGATGAGTGTTAACGTAGTGGGGTAGACCGGTTGCCTGATTGACGGGGATGACTGCAGAAGAAGAAGAAGGGGACAGGACGGCCAACGTGGGCAGGAGAAGATGGTTTGGCCGGAGGTTAAAACAAGTTGGTTGTTTATTCGATGGATACCCATGAGGCTGCTCAAGGACGCCAAGCGAAACGCCCAAGATGATGTCAGCCGCCAAGCTAAATTTCATTCGAACACTAAATTTACATAAGTTTCGGAAAAAAAAAACATCCAACAAACTCGCTTTCCTGTATTATATTCTTTCTTGCTCGCCATCGGGATCCCCTCCCCCTCGCTCTCCATTTTTGCCTAGCCATCCCCGCTCGCCATGGCTCTTCTCCAGTGCATTTCCGTCTTTCCCGCGTCTTCTTTTCCCTTCCCGCGCTTCGTACGCAGACAGCTGCGTTTTCCAGCTAGCATCGAAGCTCCATGGCTACGTGTTCTTCTCCGTAGCACCAATTATTCTCAAGGGCAACCACCCAAATTTATGGCTCAAATAGATGCGCCATGACTAGAGAATCCGATTTTACCGATCACTGGCTGTCATCTTCCCATTCACGTATGTCGATTGAAGCTCTAAGAGAACGCTCATGGCGTCTAGAGAGAGAACTTTTTTTTTAACACCAGTCTCTCGTACCATGGTCCATGGGTAAGGGAAGCCATCTCCCAAACCCCATTAGTAATTAGTAAGGACACCATCCCTCAATACCACTCCTGAGTTCACTTCTCTTTCTAAAATACAAACCGGCTCGCAAACTGAAAGTGCATGTGCACCCCTAGTGGGTTTTGGTGTATTGTATGACAACATGATTAAATGTCTAATATTCTTTGTGAGTATATGGACAGGTTGCAAGCAATATATGTACAATGTCTCTCATGAATACACTCTTTGATGTACAATTGTTTGAAGCAAATAAAAGACCATGTGAGCAATATATGATGAAAAGAAATGAATTATTTCAAATACAAGATTCTATATCTAGTGGCTTTCTCATGGTCAAGATGAAGGATGATCAAGTGCTAAATGTCAATAATGATTGTATATTTGGAAGCAACTTGATCAATCAATAAATCAATCATCAACACAAAATTGGATGCTTAAGGATGATGCAAAGCAATATATGGCTTAAATAGCAAGAAGGTGAAGGGTTGACATGACTTGGTCGCGATGAACCATAGTTAGGAGAAGGGCAAGCAGGAGTCTTAGCGCCGAGGCACCTAATGTATGGTGAAGGGCAAGTGGAGTCGATTTCGATGGACCGTTCAAGCTATATGGAATATATATTGCTAAGTATCAATTATTGTTGAATCACAAGCTCTAGATAGTGATGCTCAAGAGAAGCTCATGTGGCTGCCCTCATAGAACAAATTTGAAGAGAAGTGGCAATATCAAGTTTCTAATATACTCAAGTTGTAAAAGTTGTTTTTATATTTAATCTTGAGTATAGTTGTGCCGCTCTATCAAGAGGGATGCTACATGGATAGCTAGCAAGTCTCAGTGCTCAAGAAAAACCTAAGTGAGAAGAGTGAAACACTATAGCCAACACTTTGCACTCAGTCTGTGAGCCTGGCAAAACCGGAAGTTCCGGTTTGCCAAACCGGAAGTTCCGGTTTTGGCAGATTTGAATCCCAACGGCTAGTTCTGGGAAACCGGAAGTTCCGGTATGTAAAACCGGAAGTTCCGGTTTGTACTGGCTAGTTTCCAACGGCTAGTTTCGAGGGGATGAGTATAAATACCCCACCACACCCTCTCTTTGAGGGTGCTGACCACATCCACGAATACATTCATAGCCAAGGTGTCCTAGAGCTCTCCCCAACCTCTCTTTGTGAGATTTGTGAGATTATAGCTAAATCCTTTGGATTGGGTTGAGAGAATTTGAATTAGAGAGCACAAGAGAGCATCCTCATTCTTGAGCATTTGAGCACTTCGCCTTGAATCCGTGAAGCATTTGTTACTCTTGGAGGTGAAGCCTCCTAGACGGCTAGGTGTCGTCCGTAGAGCTCCCAAGCTTGTGGTGAGCCTTGGGAAAGTTTGTGCAAGGCCCGTTTCGCCTCCGCAAGGAAAGAAACAAATAGTGGAAATGAGAAAAGTGGTTGAAAGAGACCCGGCTCTTGAGTAGAGCTTCCTCAACGGAGACGTAGGCAGCTTGGAGAGCAAGCTGCTGAACTTCGGGAAACAACTCCTTGCGTGCTTCACTCGGTTTGCATTTGCTTTACACGTTCTTATCATTTATATGCAAATCTTGATCTACTAGGTTGCTTGTGTAGTTGAGCTCTTATTCTCTGTGTATACTGTTGCTAGAGCTCTTTTACATATCCTAGTTGTTTACTTTCAACCTAGAGGGAACCGGGGATCTAAAGATCTGAACTTCTGTTTTTCTGTCCCGAGAAAACCGGAAGTTCCGATTTGCCAAACCGGAAGTTCCGGTTTTGGCAGTTTTAGTTTCCGCTGCAGTTTTAATTGCTTAATTTCGTATATCGCCTATTCACCCCCTCTCTAGGCGACATCAAGGGACTTTCAATTGGTATCAGAGCCCAACCTCCTTATAGGCTTAACCGCTTGGAGGAAAGATCGATGTCTTTAGGCGAAATGGATCAAAATGTTTATGGTTGTCATAGTTACTTGCTTCTTTCTATATCTAGACCTGCTTGTGATATTCCTCATTTTTGTGGCTCTAATTATGCTCATTGGAAAGACCTAATGATTTCATATTTTCGTCAAATGAGCCCACAAATTTGGTGGATCGTAGATATAGGCTTTTCTCATGCTTTGAATTATTATCATCTTACTAAAGGGCAAGAGAAATGCTTATATCTCGAAACTCATGCATATAATGCTTTATCTAGTGCTTTGAGCGCAGGTGTGGAGGATGTGATATTCAAGAAAGTTGGATTTCTTGAAAGTGCCCATCTTCTTTGGATGACACTTAAAGAAACATATGGCTCAACGGAAGACATACTATTATCCTCAGAATCTGAGCCTGAAATATCAACATCCTCAACAAGCTTCAATGTACAAGAAGTGAAGAAATCAAGTTGTGAAGCAAAGAATGTTCAGTCTGTCAGTTCAGGAAAACCGGAAGTTCCGGTTTCCCAAACCGGAAGTTCCGGTTTTGGCAGGACAGAAACAAGTTCAACTCGAAATGAAGAAAATGATTGGTGCCGCTTTAGACCAAGCGAAGAGTCTGTCTCTTCAAGTGACTCAGAAGGTGAACACGTTATGTGTCTCATGGCTAAGGGTAAGAAGAAGCCAATCAAGAAGGATGAAAGTGAGAGTGAAGATGATGACCTTGAATTTGACAAGTTGAGCAAGAAAGACATGTACAAGATTATGAAGCTCATGAAGAAGATTGAGGAGCAAGAGTTGCAGCTAGAGAAGCAAGAAGAGTTTCTCATTGGGAAAATGGAAGAGTTTGAAGTTCTAAGTGAAAATCATGAGAAACTCCACAACTTGCATATATCCTTAACTAATGATTATGATAACGTGAAAACGGATTATGCATGTGCCACTAACTCTTCTCTATGTGTAGCTTCATTGCAGCAAGAAAATTGCAATCTCAAGGCTCAACTTGGTGTGCTCACTAGCAAGCAAGTAACTTTGCAAAAGAGCCATGAAGAGCTTTTGTGCTCACATGAGAATCTTATTGAAGGACATGCTTTGCTAGAAATATCTCATGAGGTTGTATTGACTATGGTAAAATCCTATCAACCTCACACATGCAATTGCACAAGTACACAAATGTGTATTGATTTACCTTGTGCTAACATTTGTTGCTCTCAAGTAAAGCCATCATGTGATGAGCATATTATTGTAGAAACTTGTGATGATGTTATTGCAAGTGAAAATGACAATCTTATGAGAGAAGTCGAGAAGCTCAAGAATGACTTGAGGATGTTAAGGGGTAAAGGTCATGTGCAACCATCTCAAGATAACCATGATGACATGGTGAAGAAGCTTGAGAAGGGATCAACCGTCACATTTACAAAGAGCCCCAGCAACAAGCTCAAGAAAATTGATGACAAGAGCAACAAGCAATCATTCAAGAAGAAAGCTCAAGTGATGTGCTTTGAGTGCTCATCAATGGGACACTTTGGATCCGAATGTCCTTCAAAGAGACATGGTAAAACCACACTTTCCAGAAGACAAACTAGATTATCTCATAGAAAGTGTTTTGGTTGCATGGAAGAAGGACACAAAATTGCCTCATGTCCTAAGAAAGGAAAAGGTGTGCTGACCAGTCAAAACCGGATGTTCCGGTTTGGCAAACCGGAAGTTCCGGTTTCTGTAGAAAAGCCTCAAGTCATTGAAAAATGTGGAAAAGGCTTTGTGACAGCATATGATAGATACATGGGCAAGTGTTGAAGCACAAGAAGGCAAATCAAAGATAAGGAGAGTAGAATCAAATATCGGATTTGCTATACTTGTCGCACAAAAGGACACATTGGTAAGGATTGTCCAAAGGCTCATGTTTCCATTCCCAAGTTAGTCAATATTGATTCATTAGCTATGAAGGCCACAAATGATCCTTGTGTTGATAAGGTGATTAGTTCACCAAGTGTTAGCACAAAGCTCATTTGGGTGCCAAAATCTTGTGTGACTAACATTGAAGGACCCAACAAGATTTGGGTACCAAAATGTGCTTGAAATTGCTAAGCAGGTACACATGATGCATTGATGTCTTGGCATACAAATGAAGTGCTATTGCTATGCAAAGTGCCAAGAGTGGAATCATTGTCCTATTATCTTCATCAATGACATCATGGTAATGGGTATCACTTCCAAGTTCTTATGATCTCTCATTCTTCGGCAATTAGTTTGCATGTGCCCTCTCTTATCTTGAGAGATTATTAAGAAACATATGCATATGCACAATTTTGTAGAAAGATGCAATTAATGTCTCCTATGGAGAAACTTGTCTTTCAAGCCCTTTCAGGTACTCATATTTCATATATTGAACAACTAGAGGACAATACAAGACACAATTGTGAAGATGTCACTAATTCACTAAAATACAAGTGTCCAGGAAAACCGGAAGTTCCAGTTTGCTAAACCGGATGTTCCGGTTTCCCCTGGAAAATCTGAGTAAGTGATTAAAGATTCGAACTTGTCCGTATATGTTGCGGACTCCAGAGGCTTGACATTGTGGTTTCTGGACGTGTACTTTGTGAGCAAGATTAGTCCGGACAAGCACAACATGAAAAACAAATATTGCTCACATGTCTATGTGGTTGTGAGTATTTCTTGACATTCATTCATTCATTGAATATCTTATTTAATTTCTATAACTGAGATATAGCTTGACTCTCTCCATGTTCTTGATTGAACAAGTGCACATGTTAAAATTATTCAAAAGTTTAGTGCACCTATTTAGGGGGAGACTCACTCTATGTCTTAAGTTAAATGAGACTAACATTGTTGTCTAAGTTGTTTCATGAAACTAGTCTCACATATGGAGAATATTCTTAAAAATTGAATGCACCTCAACGTGGGAAATGAAACTCCTGTTAAACCCCAAGATCCCAGGTTCCTTGTTCAAATTCTAAAGTATATGAATTCTGCAAAACCGGATATTCCGGTTTGGCAAACCGGAAGTTCCGGTTTGGGCAGATTTCATATAACTACATTTATTTGAGGTCTCTTTGTTATTTCTCCATCTAATTGATCACTATGTGTGATAATTAAGTCTGTGCTACTAATGCTAGTTTGTGCCATTGAAAGTGCATTATATTCTCTTATGAAAAATCTAGCATCGGATTTGTTGAAAATAATCACACGACGCAAGATTGATATATTCATCCTCATTGATGTGTGTTTGGTTTTTCGACATGAAGGTACACTCTACTTACCCTAGCATTAATTCTTTCCATCATATAGAACTCATGCGCTAGGATGTGCCTTGGTATGTGGGTGACTCAAGTCAACATATACTCTTTGTGAGTTAGGATAGATTTTCGAAAATCCTTATCATGCTTTGTGTGTGTTTTCGAAAATTATTGGTTCTTGATCTTTGTGATCATGTCAAGCTGATTGTGGTTATGGTTCACTTTGATTGATTGTTGGCTAACCACAATTAGTGAGATTGTCCCTCTCAAGTCCTTAATCATTTGATATCAAATCTTGATCAAGACCCCTCCTAAGTCAGCAAAATTCCTTGAATATCTCTCAAGACAGCAAGAAAAGTCAGTGGTCGGATTGTCCGGCATGAGGTCGGACTCTCCGGTAAAAATCATGGAATTTCAGTGCTCAACATCAGAGACTTCCCACCGGATACTCCGGTAGGATACCGAATACTCCGAGCTACAGTGTTGTGAAAAAATTCAAATTCTGAGTTTTTCTATCTAAGTCAGAAAAACCGGAAGTTCCGGTTTCCAAAACCGGAAGTTCCGGTTTTGTCGGGTTTAACCCTATCCTAACAGAAAACTTACCTCTTCATCCCCCATTCTCTTCTATCGTGTTCTTCTTCACCGTGGGCGTCTCCCCTCTTCCCCCTTTGGCGATTTCATCTTCCATCCGTGGATTCCTTCGGTTTTTGGGTGGATTGTGTATCCCCAAGACCGGAGACTCCGATTCCACCTCCGGATTTGAAGTTTCCCTCTCCAAAGGTACCCATGATCTCCTTTTTCGATCTTCTTGGTCCTTGGGTAGTTTTGAAATTCCTTCCTAACATTGCTTCCTAGGATGCCATAGTACATATACCTGCAATATCTCTGTGATTGGTGGGCTAAATCGATCGGATTCAAGAATCCGGTTTTCCCCGTGAAAACCGGAAGTTCCGGTTTGGCAAACCGGAAGTTCCGGTTTTGACTGGGGAAGTCTATTTCACGAATTTTGGTTGATCTATATTATGGCTAGAAAATCTAGTGCTATCTTGCTATCTACTCATGCCTTGAAACATCCTTAATTGTTTTAGATGACTAGATGGACATAGGTTTTCCCTGAGAAAACCGGATGTTCCGGTTTGGCAAACCGGAAGTTCCGGTTTCCTCAGTGAAAACCTGAGTGCATGTTTTCATCTAAATTTGCTACCAAATCATCTCAATTCCTGTTCTAGCTGTTTCCTAAAATCCTTCATGCATATTTGTTATATCAGGGGCAGCATGGTTGATGATGGAAGGGAAATGAGAAAGAAAGCAAGGCATGATGATCCGAATCCGCGTGTTTGTCGAAAGCAAACAGCGGCTCGCACCAAGAATCTGCCTAGGGGTACTATGGAGATTGCAGATGTTGTGGAAGAGGAGGTTGAGGATACCTCAAGTGATGACTTTGAGGAATATGAGTATATTCCTTCTCCACAGCATCAAACCAGCGGTCATTCAAAAGGGAAATCAGCAGCTGGTATTGGCAGTGGTAGTAGGACAGCTGGTGAAAATAGTGAGTCCAGTGAGGAGGATGAGGAAGATGAAGAGGGAGAAATATTTGATGTGGAGGAGCCTGTTCCAGCGGGAAATGCTAATTATGGGGCTGCAAAATTTCATATTCCAGCTAATCCTCATTGGAGAGCAAAAGTGAGCTACAAAGGAAAATCTGAAGCTGTAAGAGAGATGAGGGCAGTTGATCCTAGGCAACTTCAGAAGGAAGCCTCTGACTACAGATTCCACACATATTTTCAGCAGGATTTCTATGAGTCAGTGATTGTGGCAAAGACAACTCCTGTGGCTATCTCCCAATGGATTGATTGGCAGTATCTGGTAAGCAAGAATGACCCAATCATTAATGAAGTGATTGCTGCATGCAAAGCTAGAAAGGTCTATGATGTTATGAGCATTCAGAAGGATTGGAACAATGAGATCATTGCTCAGTTCTTTGCTACTTTGTATGTTGAGGAGAATGACAGAGTCAGTAAATTCCATTGGATGACAGAGGGTCGTTGGTTTGAAGTGAGCTATGCACAGTTTGCTAGAATTCTTGGTTTTGGAAGATATGATGCCAACCGTCCCCGCCTTCACTCACATCCTATTCTGAGCACAAACAGAATGAGTTTCATGTATCCAAGAAGCATGCAAGGCAGCAAGGGTCACTCTACGGGTTTGCTTCCTTTCTATGGATATTTGAACCGGTTGTTTAGGAAGACTCTCACTCCTAGAGAGGGTGATGCTACAGCTATTCCTTCCTACAACAAGAACATTCTTGCAGCTATGTCTGAGACTCGTCTTCGTGGCACACCATTCTCAGTGTTTGATTTCATATGGGAGGAAATCAAGATTATTGCAAACAATCCTCTCAAGAGTTGTGGCTATGCACCATACATCATGCTTATGATTGAGAAAATCACCGGTGGCACTTTTGAGTGTGAGATGAAGCATTTGTATCTAAAGGTCAAAACAAATCTGAAAATGCCGATTGAGGACAGCGGGGCAGCAGCTCAAACTCATGAACCATCAACTTCCCAAGGTCCTAGCAGCAGTAGGAGGCATAGGGGCAGCGGATCTTCCTCCCCAATCAAGAAGTTCTTCAATATTCTTCTTGGCATGTGTCGGTCTTAATATGATACGGATGTGAAAGCACACAATGAGAGGAAAGAAAGAAGGAAGCTCACAAAGACAGTGAAGCAAATAGTTCAAAAAGATCATCCTGATATTGTTTGCTCTCCTATTAGAGACGATGATAGTCCACCTATGGAAAGCTTTGAGGAAAGAATTAGTGGCTATCAACAACAAAATCTAAGTGCTCAGATTTTTGGTGAACAAAGCTTCAATGAGTATGGATTTGGTTTCTTTGGTGAGCAGCCGCAGCAGCAGCCCCCTCCCTTCTCCCCTCCAAGACATGAAGATGAAGAAGAGGAAAATAATGGAGATGGTGAAGACGACGAATGAGCATTCTTGCAAGTATCTCTACTCCTTTTTGGTGCTGGATGACAAAGGGGGAGAGAAATATTAAAGCTTCAAGTCGACGCCGTCAAGTTTCAGAGCTCTTTCGGTCTTGGTCTGTTCTGTCCAGTAAAACCGGAAGTTCCGGTTTGGCTGGGCAGAACACTATCTATCCTTGTATCGCTTTTATCGCTTTGTGGACTTAAGAACAATTGTAATGTGTGAACTATGTGTGATGAACCTTGTAATAAGTTTCTAAGGACCTCTTTATGCTAGTGTGTGATGCTTTGTTGAATTGGTGTATTGTTTTCTTTTTCTGTCTTTGTGCAGCCTAAAAAACCGGAAGTTCCGGTTTTGGCCAGACAGCACAGATGCGTTTTGTTTTTATTATGTTGTGTGATAATCTTGTCATATGCATCTCGTATTATTTGTTCACACACACTTGTTGCACCCCACAAATGCATACATGTAGGAAGAGCTCTCATGTTTTTTTCCATTCTATATGTGCAAATGGCATTTGAGGCCAATTTTTGAATTTCATTCAAATATGCACATATTAAGGGGGAGCTTATTCTACATGTTTGCATTATAAAATATTCTTTGAATATCATCTGTAAGCTTTAATCAAGGTTGTCATCAATCACCAAAAAGGGGGAGATTGAAAGTGCATGTGCACCCCTAGTGGGTTTTGGTGTATTGTATGACAACATGATTAAATGTCTAATATTCTTTGTGAGTATATGGACAGGTTGCAAGCAATATATGTACAATGTCTCTCATGAATACACTCTTTGATGTACAATTGTTTGAAGCAAATAAAAGACCATGTGAGCAATATATGATGAAAAAAAATGAATTATTTCAAATACAAGATTCTATATCTAGTGGCTTTCTCATGGTCAAGATGAAGGATGATCAAGTGCTAAATGTCAATAATGATTGTATATTTGGAAGCAACTTGATCAATCAATAAATCAATCATCAACACAAAATTGGATGCTTAAGGATGATGCAAAGCAATATATGGCTTAAATAGCAAGAAGGTGAAGGGTTGACATGACTTGATCGCGATGAACCATAGTTAGGAGAAGGGCAAGCAGGAGTCTTGGCGCCGAGGCACCTAATGTATGGTGAAGGGCAAGTGGAGTCGATTTCGATGGATCGTTCAATCTATATGGAATATATATTGCTAAGTATCAATTATTGTTGAATCACAAGCTCTAGATAGTTGTAACATCCCACCCTAATGAAGACCCAAATCTGATGATTAGTGCATTTTGATCACAAATGCTAATGATCACTTTGGAAAAGTTATTTTAAAAGCAAATCATTTGAAAATGGTCAAATATGAACTTGAACTAGAAATTCAAAATTTTGTATACAAGTGGGCCCATTTGAAAATTTCCTTAACATCCAGGGCCAAAGAGAAATTTTTGGAGAATTTTGTGGATTTTTCTACAAAAGGAAATGGGCTCAATTAAATCAAAGTTCTTTATTCAAAATCTGTCTTAATTGAATTTTAATTCAAAATCTAAATCGAATTAGCAAAAGTTGTAATAAGGAAAAATGTTCATCTCAGTGAAACCTTCCAGAACTGATTTTATCTGATTTTTTTGGAGCAGAGTAAAGTTGGGTTTCAATCAAATCAAGTCAGCACGTGCAAATAAATTTGAAAAAATTCGAAATGGTTACTGTAGCGCCGGGTGTCGCCGCCGCCGCGCGCGTTTCTCCCTCTGCCCATCCCGCCGGGACTGTGGCCGCCGTCAGCGCAGCACAGCGGCGAGGACTGGTTCAACCCCCCTGGACTCCAGCTGGCGCTCTCCCTTGCTCTCTTCGCCAGCGTCCACGCCAAGAGCTGCCACCCGCGACGAGCCGCCATTGTCGCCCCCCCCCCCCCCCCACTGAGCTCGAGCTCACCGCCATCCCGTCCCTCTCTGAGCTCTGTCCCAACAAAGAAAAGGTGCGCTAGGAGCCCCTCAACCTCAGCCACAACACAAACTTCAAGTTCCCCCACCCTGCAGAGAGAATCGACGCGAAGTCCGACCACGACCATGGCCGCCGGGTGAACGTCGTCGAGCTCCGAGCAAAATTCGATCATCTCGGTGAGCCTCTCCTCGATTCCTTGCTTTGGGTGATGCACACCTCGCCTGCGCACACCCCAGAGCTGACCTCCTCGCCTTTCACGCAGTGGAATCGCCGGAAACCATCTTCTTCTCCGCCGCCGTTCGCCGGACCGCGCCGCCCCTCCGACGAAGTCCCCTCTCCGGCTTTCCTCCACGTGCACACGTGCTACGGTGAGCATCTCCTCCACTCCGTGAAGCTCATGCGCGCCCTAACTCACCCCCTCGCTGCCTCCTTTCGCCGGAACACGTCGCGCCGCCGCTCGCCGCCGCCGCCATCGCCGCCGACCTTCTTGCCGGCCGCGCGCACGTGCACACCAGCCCGCTTTAAGATCGCCTCGATGCCCTTTACACGTTCCCGTTGACCGTCGCGTGAGGCCCGCCGCCGTTTAGCCGGAACGGCGACCTCGCCGTCGCCCTGTCGCGCGCGCACCGCCATGCCATGGCACTGCTACAGTGCCGCGTCATCTTTTTCCTTTTTGTTTTCCCAGAATTTTGGTCAAACTTATAAATTTGATAGAAATTCAAATACAGCTCAGAAAAATCCAAAACACAATTTGTTGGTTTCCTTATGAGCAGACCTATCCAGTGGTACAACATGAACATCTGAATTCGTCTCAGTTGATTTTATAAAATTCAAAGAAGAGAATCAGGAAATAATTTCTATAAAAAGATCTGTAAGTGCAAAACTTCTGAATTTTGGCATGCACACTCCTAATAGGTTCACTGAACATCCCACCAAGTGGTATCTTGAAATGAACCTTCTTTTAGGAGTAATTTCAGTTTTCAGTTTCTAGAAGAATCTTTTTTATTATTTTATTCCTGCACCTTTTTGCACCAAGTTTTGGATATGCTACTGTACCTAGGATGACGATGCTAAATAAAAATACAAATGTAATTTTAGATCTTCCAGAACCCTTTTTAAAGATTTTAGAAGAGGATCTCTTTTGCGCGTAAGGAAATTCCTAAATCCAAAGTAATTGTATAAATCACTTGGGACCAAAATGCAAAAACCTGATAAATGGCCCTGCCAGCATGTTGCATTTGCATCATAACATCACCATGTCATTTTGTCAAGGAAGTTCCATGAACTATCTTTGATTTTGTGTTTATTGTTGCATTCATTTAGGAACCGACGCCGGACTCGAGGACGTGGAGATCGTGGCCGAGGAGACCGGCGCTGACCTGAACGTGCTTGAGTGTGCTAACCACCAGCCCCAAGGCAAGCCCCGGTGCATCTCACCTTGTTTTAAAAGATTTTCCTTTTATCACTATATATGGAGTCATGAATTGTGCATTTACGTTTTAGGAGTTGTATGGAACCGTAGTTGCATTTGATTTACATGCTCCTATGGGCGGGTTCAGTTTTATGCAGCCACGTGATAGACTCCGCTATGCTTAATAGGAATGTATCATCGGTAGGAAATCGAGTGGTATGGAGACCGCTCGGTGTAAGTGGGGTCGGATTTAATTTATGTTCTCACATGATGATGGTAATGAATTTGAGACCGAACGGGGAAGTTCATGTGTAGGTTGAGGTGACAAGGCTCGCCTTGTTCGCCATAGCCCCGTTTGTGTCGGTTGAGGACCGTTCGTTGTGGCCCCGCTGAGCAAGTTTGAACAGTACCGGATACATGCTAGGAGAATGGGAACTAGTAAACTTAGTAGCTCGATGTTATATTGTTGGACGGGGCCCCACCTCTCTTTTGGTGATGAAGATGGTATGGTGGTTGCGGGTTTGTGTAGGAAGGGAGGGCACATGGGCTAACCACGGATTGCCTGGCGCGGGTATCGCGTGGAGGACGTGTGTCTGGGAGAGGTGACACTCGGACCGGCTTTATGATGTCTTGTAAAAGGTTGCCGTGCGTGGCTCTTTCGAGTAGCGTACGTCGTGTATTCGGGTTTCGCCTGCAGGTGTAAATCGATTCGAATCGCCGTGCCTCGCGGTTATTGAGTACTACTTGTTCACTGCGTCACATCGTAGTAAAAAGTGCACATGATGATGTTTATATGTTATTGTACTTCAATTAATTGTATTGCAACCATGTATTGCTTAGTTAGATTGCTAATATTTATATTTATGCAAGAACCCTTTTAATCTGACTAAAATATGAAAATAAGGATCAATTATTAGTGCCGTTTTTGCAATTAAATGTCACCCCCTGGTCAACCCCCTGCATGTTAGAAGTCGGTCTTAGATGGTCAATTTGACGGGTAAGACTTGCTGAGTATTAGTTGCTCAGGGTTTCGCTGTTTAAAATTTTACTGCAGGTATTCCCGATTGCAACTTCTGCGGGTGTTGTGGTAAGATAGTGTGGGAGGGTGAACCGCCCAAGGACTGGTCCATTGAGTGGGTTCCCTCTTCTCCCAGCCAGGAGCAAGGTGAGTGAGATCGTGTCTACGGGCTGGACATGGTTTCATTGTATATATGTATCGTCGTGTGTTTTGCTTCCGCTCGTGTTATGTAATCGGATTTCGAACTCTTTTATGTAAAATAAATCGAACTTCGAACTGGATATCATATGTTAATTATGGAACCAATGTAAGAACTGAACTTAATGTAAAATTATTTTATTTATGCTTATGTGTGTGGTCTATGCATACTTGCTTCGCCAAGTATCCCCCGATTAAGATCCTGGTTAGCAAACCCCTCATTAATTTGAGGTGGGATGCTACAGCTGGTACCAGAGCAAAGTCGGGTTGTACCACACTAATGAGCATTATTTTCGAAAACCACGCTTACGGTGAGGTACGGTTTAGTCGGCCCTATATAAGGATGTTAGTGGTTTAAGGTGGCAATTAGCGAGTCTTGCTTGAATAGGTTTGATTGGTTTCTATTTCTTTTCTGAAATGTCGGCGAGATGAAAAGGTAAGAATGATGTGAGGCATGGGTCGTTGACCGCATGGCCGTTTTGTTGTTTTGATGGGAGGCATGGATCGTTGATCGCATGACCGTTTTGGTTGTTTTGCTGAGGCATGAGTCATTTGACTTAATGGCCGTTTCGTTGTTTGTGGATCTTCTGCAGGTACTCTAACCACGTTAGAGGTCACACCATTTGCTAGTCTAACACGGTTGAGAGACGATTTCGTCACCGAGTCACGAATGCCGATATAATGGCACCCTTTTCTTTTGGTGAGGAACGAATAACCTAGGTTAATTAAAAAAAAATGGTTGCATGGCATTTGCATTTAGCATGTTCATGAACTTAAGATGCAAAGAAACCTGGTTGTGTTCGTAATATCGAAATTTTGTAGTGAAGCAATCGATCCAAACGAATTTGAAAACATTCAAATCAAGCAAGTCCAAATCTGCCGCGAGTCGAAAATTCCAGTCAACTTCAAAACACTATAACTCCTCCGTTTTAAATCCGATTGTCGTGTTTAAGCACTCTATGGAAAGATCTCAGAATTATCTACAAGTTTGGTATGTAACTTTTTCTGTGATTCGTCCTGTAACCTGACGCAATTTGGTAGTTAGTGAATCGAGTCCAGTCTGTCAAGAACAGAATTTCAGCAGACTAAGGTCGAACTTTGAAATAGCATAACTTCCTCTATACTGATCTGGTTGAGGTGAATGAGTACTTGTTGGAAATCTCTTGAAGTTATCTACAACTTTCGTAACTACCAAATTTTCTGTTTCTGCCTAGAAACATGTCAGTTTTCGTTTTAGTAATCACTGCCAGTTTTCGACAGATTTGGTTACTTATGTGTTGCAAGTTTTTGATGTCCATGGTTTGGGCTCAACAAACTGTAATCGTTGGATATGCTATATGTTAATTTCTTAACATGTTTTACTGCTGGGCATTATGGTTTGACTTTTATCAAACTTGACCCCGCAGATGGCGTTCAGCGAGATCCTGGCGGAAAACGCCGCTATGGCTGCACGCATCGCCGAGCTGGAGGCTGAGCTCATGGAGTCCGAGCAGTGGCGTATGGCGTTGCAGCGGCAGAACGACCTGCTGAGGGAGACAGTGGATGACTTCCAGGGTTTAGTGAAAGACCTCGCTGATGAGAAGGCCCAGATTGCAGCAGAACATAACGGGGAAGTCAATCATCTTCAGGCGCAGCTGCACGTCGCTCAAGCTAACCTTGCTCAGGCACACGATGAGATTCAGCACGTGCAGGCCGAGGCTGATGCAGCTCACGATGCTTTTGTTGAGCTGATTCAGATCCAAGTGGCGCACCACAACCCCCAGCCGCTTGCCATGGATGACCAGCACGTGGTGCAGGGCGCGTCGGGTGTGGACTACGAGCCACCCGCTACCCCTAATGATGAGGACATGCTTTCCGATGCGGGTAGCAACATGCCACACGAGTAGTGGTCTTCGTAGTAGGTTCGACAGTAGCTAACTAGTGTGTATGACTTAGGCTAGTAGTAACTTGTCGGTTGACCGAACTTTTCGAGTCCCGCAGCTCGTTATTTTGGAAAAGCGTTGCCAGCGGTGTTGTAATCTAATGGTGACGGTTCGGTATGTTGCAAGACCTTCGCGTAGCTATGGATGTCCCGTGCGGTGTTTGGTAGCTGCACACCGCCCTTTTGTGATGTAACATAGTTGGGAACATCCAATAGTTGTGTTGTAAAGTTTATGCTGCAAATGAAGACAATGCTTGTGTAGAAATGGTTTTTTATCGTTGTTTGTCTACGTGGGTTAAATTCTGAAATTATGCCATGTATGCCTTGTAATTTTATTACAGCACTTTATTGATCATTAAATATGTTATTTAATGGTGCAATGCTTTATGGCAGATGGCAGACCCTCGTAGCGGACAGGTTCCCCCAGAGGAGGGCGATACTTCGGCCCAACGTGATGGAGCACCACTGCCTCCACCACTACCGGGCAGCATGGAGCACTTGCTCTCGACTCAGAATGATCTTATCCGTCTTCTACTGGGGAACAACGCTCGCCAAGCGGGCCGTAATGGACCACCTCCTGAAACAACATATGCGGACTTTCTGGCTACTCACCCCCCGGTGTTCACCGAAGGAAGTGAACCGCTGGAGGCCGACCACTGGCTTCGCACCATCGAGTCCAAGTTTGGGCTCATTCGCTGCACCGAGTACCAGAAGACCCTGTTCGCGGCCCAGCAACTCCGTGGGTCAGCGGGCGCATGGTGGGCAAACTATGTGGAGACTCTCCCAGCTGGCTATCAAGTTCCATGGGCAGAGTTTCGTACAACTTTTCGTGAGCACCACATTCCACAAGGCCTCATGGATAGGAAGCTTCGTGAATTCCTGGATCTGAAACAGGGCAACAGCAATGTGCATGAATATTCCAGGAGGTTCAACCATCTGTCACAATATGCCTCCTACCATGTGGACACAGATGCAAAGAAGAGGGAATGTTTCCGCCGAGGACTGAACACCAAGTTGCGTGATCGGCTGGCACTTCTCTCTAACTGCACCTACAATGAGTTAGTGAGCGCCGCGATCGTGCAAGAGGATGCCACTTGTGCTCACCAGGAAGACAAGAAGAGGAAGCGGGTAATTGGTAGTTCCTCCGGTACCGCACCTCCTAATAAGTATCGGTTGGCAATCACTTCTCCAACCGGTCAGCAGTACCGGGCAGCCATACCACACGGTGGAGGGCACCGTGCCTTTTCTAATCAGCGGCAGAGTGCTTCGCAAGGCTCTAACCAGCAGCGCTCTTATGCCTCTCGCCCGTCACAGCAGAGTTCCCAAGTGATGGCATCAAATCCCTACACTTGCTTCAATTGTGGCCGCACCGGTCACTTTTCGAAGGATTGCAGATTCCCGAAGAAGTCACAGGGCAGCAGCAGTAACAACAACAGCAGGCAGAGCTCTCAGGCATCTGTGAACAATCCCAAGAGTGGCCGTGTCAACCATACTACGGCCGAGGACATTCAGGACGGAGAACCAGTGCTTGCGGGTATGTTTTCCATTCACAGCCATCCCGTCCTTGTGCTATTTGATTCCGGTGCAACGCATAATTTTATAAGCATGGCATGTGTGGAAAGATTACATCTCACTACCACCACTCTAAAAGCACCGTATATCATTACATCTCCGGGTGGAAAAATATTTGCCACACAAGGGGTTTTGTCGACACCTCTCTTGTTAGAGGAAATTGCTTTTCCGACACAACTCATAATGCTAGAAAGACTAGGCATAGATGTCATTTTGGGTATGAAGTGGATGAAAACTCACAGAGCAGTGCTACATATTGATTCTCGGGAAATTCATCTGGATTCTCCTCTCAACGGTCCCACCATCATACATTTGACACCCCCACCAAGTTCTACACCCCAAGTCCACCTCACCACCGGAAAATGTCTCGAAGAAATTCCAGTGGTTTGTGAATATCCCGATGTATTTCCAGAGGAATTACCGGGTTTGCCGCCCGACCGGGATGTGGAATTTCGGATTGATTTGCAGCCGGGAACCGCCCCAATATCCCGACAACCGTACAAGATGGCACCAAATGAATTGGCAGAATTAAAGAAACAGTTACATGATCTTTTGGACAAAGGCTTTATTCGCCCGAGTTCTTCACCCTGGGGTTGTTCCGCACTCTTTGTAAAGAAGAAAGACGAGACACTGCGGTTGTGTGTGGATTACCGATCGCTGAATGCTGTCACCATCAAGAACAAATATCCTCTTCCGCGGATTGATATTTTCTTTGATCAATTAGTTGGTGCCAAGGTATTTTCAAAAATTGATCTTCGCTCTGGCTATCATCAAATTAAAATAAGGGCGGAGGATATACCAAAAACAGCCTTTTCTACGAGGTATGGTTTATATGAGTACCTTGTTATGTCTTTTGGACTAACAAATGCTCCGGCCTATTTCATGTACTTGATGAACTCGGTGTTTATGCTGTTGACGGTCGTTACGGACCAATTTCGACCGTCAATTAGCTCAATAAATAAGAAGGACTGAGCATTTCTTACACGCATTTTATTTAAGAATAACCTATTTCCACATGTACCTCTAGATTTTAGTGTGCAGGTGGAATAAGGGAGAAATCCAGGTGAAACCATGCCCCAAGGCGACGAAACAACACTTTTACAAACTTGACGTTCGCCGCGGGAATACAACTCCAAGACAAAAGGCCAAATATCGTCAAAGTCCAACACAACCAAGGCCTAATGCACCTGGACCAGAGAAGAAGACCCAGAGGGGGAGCCACCTGCCAAAGCCCAGCCCAGGTGGGGCCAGGCACAGGTCGGCCGACCCCCCATGGCAGGTCGGCCGACCTGGCAGGGTGGCCTCCTGGGCCCATCTTTTTGTGGCGGTTTGTAACCGACCTCTGGAGGTCGGTTCCCCCTGCATTAAATGCCACCGACCTCGGGAACCGCCTCAAAGTTGCCGACCTTCAAGGACTATATAAGGAGGGGTACCCCCCCTCCTTTCAACACACACACACACCACAACAGAAGGATCATTCCCTCCTCGCCTCACGCTAGAGCTAGAGACTCTTTAAGGTAGTGCTAGGCTGAGTAGTGGGCTGCCTCATTGCTCCCAAAGTCTTGTGGAGAATTGGGTATAGCTTCTGTATCCTCTCTTTGTAAGACTTGTTCTTCGTCTAATGGAATACATTCGTTCGTATAGTTGTTATGTGCTTAGTAGTTTGATCATGATCCTGCATGAATGTTCATCGTTCGTTCATGTTTGTTCATCGCTCGTTCATGTTTGTTCATCGTCCGTTCATCGTTCATCGATGATCGCTAGTAAACATACATCGAGCGTTCCTTGTTCGTTCATGCTTGATTATCGATTATTCTTGCACGTACTTAATTGATCGTCGTTCGTCGCTCGTTCTTGAGCGACGAACGCTTATGCATAACTTAGTGCTTGCTTTGACCCTTTTGTTTAACTCATGCTAGTTAGGCTAGTTGTCCTTATGTTTGGCATCGGGCTCTCTGTCCTGCAAAGGTGCTCTAGATTTATCACCGTGTCGATCCGAAGGGTTGGGGGTGCCTCGAGGGATCTAGAGTTGTGGTTAGTGACGCCGGCATGGTGCTGGGGTTGTCTCTCCACCCTTGAGTATATGCGTGTCCCACGGTTTGTAGAGGTAGGTGGCAGGAAGTGACAGCCCTGTCCATCCAAAGGAACCCTCCACGTTCGGGCACGGCATAGGAGTATGTAAATGCGCCGGAGTCGCGGGGCAGACCCTGCGTATGCCGGACCTCCCGAAGTTGCCTAGACATAAGACGCTTGCTTGCGCTTGCATGATCTTAGATGATAGGTAGAGGCCTTGCACGCTCTATGAATGTTGTACTTTAGGAGTAGTAGTTCACCAGTCTAACTTAGCATTGCTTAGAATTGTCTCTCGCCTTTTATTAGAGAGAGTGGGATACCTTTGTGTGTGTCACACTATCCTCAACTATTGAACCTTACCCCTGCTTTGGAATGTGGTTATATCATCTATCATTTGTAACACCATGAACATAAGTACTCTTATCAACCATGTCTTCCCTTGGGAAAATATAAATACGATACCCTTGGAATACTCTCGGGTGAAATGCTACAACGGGTTATCCGTCCGCTTGCGGATATTCAATTAACATGATAAACCTTATAATACATATCTAGTACTTGTTACTAGACGTGGATTATTTGGTTAATAGTGCAAGTGACTCAAACCATAACCCCCGGCGTCTCCCGCGGTCGCGTATTTTCTGCGTGACCGTAAGAGACGCCAACATATGCCGGAATTGGATAAGTTTGTGGTGGTATTCATTGATGACATCCTAATTTATTCCAAGTCAGAAGAAGAGCATGCTGAACATCTCTGGATTGTACTCCAGAGGCTCCGCGATCACAAGCTGTATGCAAAATTCAGCAAGTGCGAGTTCTGGTTGAGAGAAGTACCTTTCTTGGGCCACATTGTTTCCGATGAAGGTATTTCAGTGGATCCAAGTAAAGTGCAAGAAGTGCTGAATTGGAAGGCTCCTGCATGTATCAAGGATATCCGTAGTTTTCTTGGGCTTGCAGGATACTATCGGAGGTTCATCCCCAATTTTTCTAAAATTGCAAAGCCTATGACGGAGCTGCTGAAAAAGGCAATCAAATTTCAGTGGAGTGATGTTTGTGAAAAAGCTTTTCAAACTCTCAAGAAGCATTTAACCACCGCCCCGGTGTTAGCTCAACCCGATGTCACTAAACCATTCGATGTTTACTGTGACACCTCTGGCACGGGTTTGGGTTGTGTCCTAATGCAAGAAGGACGTGTCATTGCTTATGCATCTCGACAACTTCGGAGGCATGAACAAAATTATCCCACTCATGATCTAGAATTGGCTGCAGTTGTTCTTGCTCTGAAGATATGGAGACATTATTTGCTGGGAAATTTGGTTCATTTATACACCGATCACAAAAGTTTGAAGTATATTTTCACACAACAAGAGCTGAACATGAGACAAAGAAGATGGCTTGAGTTGATCAAAGACTACGAGTTGGAAATCCATTACCACCCCGGAAAAGCTAATGTTGTTGCCGATGCTTTGAGTCGGAAGTCACATTGCAATAATCTGGTGGTTCGCAAATTGGATCATACCGTATGTTGCGACCCTAGTGAACCCAGCCTCATGATTATTCCTCACGGTGCTTTGTATAATCTCGCTCACATTCCCACCCTGCGGGAGGAGATTATCGCTGCACAAAAGAGAGATAAAGGGATGGAACATATCCGGCGAAGACTAGAAAATGGTGACATCAAATGTTTCCGACAGGATGAGGATGGAGTGTTATGGTTCAATGACCGACTTGTCGTGCCCAAAGACATGGAGCTGCGAAAGAAAATTTTAGATGAAGCTCACTTGTCCAAATACTCCATTCATCCCGGTAGCAACAAAATGTACCAAGGTCTGAAAACCAAATTTTGGTGGACGCGCATGAAGCGCGAAGTGGCACGTTATGTGGCTGAATGTGACACTTGCCAGAGAATCAAGGCTGATCATTTAAGAAAGGCCGGTCAGCTGCAACCTTTGAGTATTCCGTCATGGAAGTGGAGGACATTAGTATGGATTTTATTGTTGGACTACCCCTCACTGCTCGAAAGCATGATTCTATATGGGTTATAGTGGACCGATTGACAAAGTCGGCCCATTTCATTCCGGTCAACACTAGATACTCTGCCAAGGTATATGCCCAGTTATATATCTCGCGTATATTGTGTTGGCATGGAGTGCCGAAGACAATTATATCCGACAGAGGACCTCAGTTTGTAGCTCGTTTTTGGGAGCAGTTCCATGCATCGTTGAAAACCAAGTTAATCCGAAGCTCCGCTTATCACCCACAAACCGATGGACAAACTGAGAGGGTAAATCAAATACTGGAGGACATGTTGAGGGCATGTGTTTTATCTGAAGGTGGCAATTGGGATGATCACTTACCATTGGCAGAATTTGCATACAACAATAGCTACCAAGAGAGTATAAAAATGTCTCCATTTGAAGCTCTTTATGGTCGATCGTGTCGGACTCCTTTGAACTGGTCGGAACCGGGAGAGAGAGTAAATTTTGGACCTGATTTGATCGCCGAGGCTGAAGAAAAAGTGCGGCTCATTCAAGCAAATTTAAAGGCCGCAAAGTCCCGTCAAGCCAGTTACGCCGATAAGAGGCGTCGTCCTTTGGAATTTTGGCAAGGTGACCACGTATATCTTCGTGTCTCACCCACCAAGGGCGTTCAACGTTTCGGCGTCAAAGGGAAGCTCGCTCCCCGTTACATTGGCCCGTTCGAGGTTATTGAGAAATGTGGACCCGTCGCCTACCGATTGGAACTACCCGACAAATTATCCGGAGTTCACAATATTTTCCATGTATCTCAACTCAAGAAATGTTTGAAGCCCCCTATTGACGTGATGCTCGAAGATGTCGAAGGGCTACAGGATGATCTTACCTATTCCGAGCATCCCGTCAAGGTGATTGATCAAAAAGACCGCGTTACGCGCAACAAGACCATCACCTTTTATAAAGTTCAGTGGAGCAATCACTCGGACGAGGAAGTCACATGGGAACAAGAGGAATTTCTTAACTCCAAGTTTCCGGACTTTCTCGCTTCGCAATTGAGGTAACGCAAGCAAATCTTTACAACCCCCTCTTTTCCGCACTTATTGCAAATCTCGGGACGAGATTTTCTTAAGGGGGGAGGGCTGTAACATCCCACCCTAATGAAGACCCAAATCTGATGATTAGTGCATTTTGATCACAAATGCTAATGATCACTTTGGAAAAGTTATTTTAAAAGCAAATCATTTGAAATGGTCAAATATGAACTTGAACTAGAAATTCAAAATTTTGTATACAAGTGGGCCCATTTGAAAATTTCCTTTACATCCAGGGCCAAAGAGAAATTTTTGGAGAATTTTGTGGATTTTTCTACAAAAGGAAATGGGCTCAATTAAATCAAAGTTCTTTATTCAAAATCTGTCTTAATTGAATTTTAATTCAAAATCTAAATCGAATTAGCAAAAGTTGTAATAAGGAAAAATGTTCATCTCAGTGAAACCTTCCAGAACTGATTTTATCAGATTTTTGGGAGAAGAGTAAAGTTGGGTTTCAATCAAATCAAGTCAGCACGTGCAAATAAATTTGAAAAAATTCGAAATGGTTACTGTAGCGCCGGGTGTCGCCGCGCGCGTTTCTCCCTCTGCCCATCCCGCCGGGACTGTGGCCGCCGTCAGCGCAGCATAGCGGCGAGGACTGGTTCAACCCCCCTGGACTCCAGCTGGCGCTCTCCCTTGCTCTCTTCGCCAGCGTCCACGCCAAGAGCTGCCACCCGCGACGAGCCGCCATTGTCGCCCCCCCCCCCCCCACTGAGCTCGAGCTCACCGCCATCCCGTCCCTCTCTGAGCTCTGTCCCAACAAAGAAAAGGTGCGCTAGGAGCCCCTCAACCTCAGCCACAACACAAACTTCAAGTTCCCCCACCCTGCAGAGAGAATCGACGCGAAGTCCGACCATGGCCGCCGGGTGAACGTCGTCGAGCTCCGAGCAAAATTCGATCATCTCGGTGAGCCTCTCCTCGATTCCTTGCTTTGGGTGATGCACACCTCGCCTGCGCACACCCCAGAGCTGACCTCCTCGCCTTTCACGCAGTGGAATCGCCGGAAACCATCTTCTTCTCCGCCGCCGTTCGCCGGACCGCGCCGCCCCTCCGACGAAGTCCCCTCTCCGGCTTTCCTCCACGTGCACACGTGCTACGGTGAGCATCTCCTCCACTCCGTGAAGCTCATGCGCGCCCTAACTCACCCCCTCGCTGCCTCCTTTCGCCGGAACACGTCGCGCCGCCGCTCGCCGCCGCCGCCATCGCCGCCGACCTTCTTGCCGGCCGCGCGCACGTGCACACCAGCCCGCTTTAAGATCGCCTCGATGCCCTTTACACGTTCCCGTTGACCGTCGCGTGAGGCCCGCCGCCGTTTAGCCGGAACGGCGACCTCGCCGTCGCCCTGTCGCGCGCGCACCGCCATGCCATGGCACTGCTACAGTGCCGCGTCATCTTTTTCCTTTTTGTTTTCTTAGAATTTTGGTCAAACTTGTAAATTCGATAGAAATTCAAATACAGCTCAGAAAAATCCAAAACACAATTTGTTGGTTTCCTTATGAGCAGACCTATCCAGTGGTACAACATGAACATCTGAATTCGTCTCAGTTAATTTTATAAAATTCAAAGAAGAGAATCAGGAAATAATTTCTATAAAAAGATCTGTAAGTGCAAAACTTCTGAATTTTGGCATGCACACTTCTAATAGGTTCACTGAACATCCCACCAAGTGGTATCTTGAAATGAACCTTCTTTTAGGAGTAATTTCAGTTTTCAGTTTCTAGAAGAATCTTTTTTATTATTTTATTCCTGCACCTTTTTGCACCAAGTTTTGGATATGCTACTGTACCTAGGATGACGATGCTAAATAAAAATACAAATGTAATTTTAGATCTTCCAGAACCCTTTTTAAAGATTTTAGAAGAGGATCTCTTTTGCGCGTAAGGAAATTCCTAAATCCAAAGTAATTGTATAAATCACTTGGGACCAAAATGCAAAAACCTGATAAATGGCCCTGCCAGCATGTTGCATTTGCATCATAACATCACCATGTCATTTTGTCAAGGAAGTTCCATGAACTATCTTTGATTTTGTGTTTATTGTTGCATTCATTTAGGAACCGACGCCGGACTCGAGGACGTGGAGATCGTGGCCGAGGAGACCGGCGCTGACCTGAACGTGCTTGAGTGTGCTAACCACCAGCCCCAAGGCAAGCCCCGGTGCATCTCACCTTGTTTTAAAAGATTTTCCTTTTATCACTATATATGGAGTCATGAATTGTGCATTTACGTTTTAGGAGTTGTATGGAACCGTAGTTGCATTTGATTTACATGCTCCTATGGGCGGGTTCAGTTTTATGCAGCCACGTGATAGACTCCGCTATGCTTAATAGGAATGTATCATCGGTAGGAAATCGAGTGGTATGGAGACCGCTCGGTGTAAGTGGGGTCGGATTTAATTTATGTTCTCACATGATGATGGTAATGAATTTGAGACCGAACGGGGAAGTTCATGTGTAGGTTGAGGTGACAAGGCTCGCCTTGTTCGCCATAGCCCCGTTTGTGTCGGTTGAGGACCGTTCGTTGTGGCCCCGCTGAGCAAGTTTGAACAGTACCGGATACATGCTAGGAGAATGGGAACTAGTAAACTTAGTAGCTCGATGTTATATTGTTGGACGGGGCCCCACCTCTCTTTTGGTGATGAAGATGGTATGGTGGTTGCGGGTTTGTGTAGGAAGGGAGGGCACATGGACTAACCACGGATTGCCTGGCGCGGGTATCGCGTGGAGGACGTGTGTCCGGGAGATGTGACACTCGGACCGGCTTTATGATGTCTTGTAAAAGGTTGCCGTGCGTGGCTCTTTCGAGTAGCGTACGTCGTGTATTCGGGTTTCGCCTGCAGGTGTAAATCGATTCGAATCGCCGTCCCTCGCGGTTATTGAGTACCACTTGTTCACTGCGTCACATCGTAGTAAGAAGTGCACATGATGATGTTTATATGTTATTGTACTTCAATTAATTGTATTGCAACCATGTATTGCTTAGTTAGGTTGCTAATATTTATATTTATGCAAGAACCCTTTTAATCTGGCTAAAATATGAAAATAAGGATCAATTATTAGTGCCGTTTTTGCAATTAAATGTCACGTCCTGGTCAACCCCCTGCATGTTAGAAGTCGGTCTTAGATGGCCAATTTGACGGGTAAGACTTGCTGAGTATTAGTTGCTCAGGGTTTCGCTGTTTAAAATTTTACTGCAGGTATTCCCGATTGCAACTTCTGCGGGTGTTGTGGTAAGATAGTGTGGTAGGGTGAACCGCCCAAGGACTGGTCCATTGAGTGGGTTCCCTCTTCTCCCAGCCAGGAGCAAGGTGAGTGAGATCGTGTCTACGGGCTGGACATGGTTTCATTGTATATATGTATCGTCGTGTGTTTCGCTTTCGCTCGTGTTATGTAATCGGATTTCGAACTCTTTTATGTAAAATAAATCGAACTTCGAACTGGATATCATATGTTAATTATGGAACCAATGTAAGAACTGAACTTAATGTAAAATTATTTTATTTATGCTTATGTGTGTGGTCTATGCATACTTGCTTCGCCAAGTATCCCCGATTAAGATCCTGGTTAGCAAACCCCTCATTAATTTGAGGTGGGATGCTACAATAGTGATGCTCAAGAGAAGCTCATGTGGCTGCCCTCATAGAACAAATTTGAAGAGAAGTGGCAATATCAAGTTTCTAATATACTCAAGTTGTAAAAGTTATTTTTATATTTATTCTTGAGTATAGGTGTGCCGCTCTATCAAGAGGGGTGCTACATGGATAGCTAGCAAGTCTCAGTGCTCAAGAAAAACCTAAGTGAGAAGAGTGAAACACTATAGCCAACACTTTGCACTCAGTCTATGAGCCTGGCAAAACCGGAAGTTCCGGATCGCCAAACCGGAAGTTCCGGTTTTGGCAGATTTGAATCCCAACGGCTAGTTCTGGGAAATCGGAAGTTCCGGTATGTAAAACCGGAAGTTCCGGTTTGTACTGGCTAGTTTCCAACGGCTAGTTTCGAGGGGATGAGTATAAATACCCCACCACACCCTCTCTTTGAGGGTGCTGACCACATCCACGAATACATTCATAGCCAAGGTGTCCTAGAGCTCTCCCCAACCTCTCTTTGTGAGATTTGTGAGATTATAGCTAAATCCTTTGGATTGGGTTGAGAGAATTTGAATTAGAGAGCACAAGAGAGCATCCTCATTCTTGAGCATTTGAGCACTTCGCCTTGAATCCGTGAAGCATTTGTTACTCTTGGAGGTGAAGCCTCCTAGACGGCTAGGTGTCGTCCGTAGAGCTCCCAAGCTTGTGGTGAGCCTTGGGAAAGTTTGTGCAAGGCCCGTTTCGCCTCCGCAAGGAAAGAAACAAATAGTGAAAAGGAGGAAAGTGGTTGAAAGAGACCCGGCTCTTGAGTAGAGCTTCCTCAACGGAGACGTAGGCAGCTTGGAGAGCAAGCTGCTGAACTTCGGGAAACAACTCCTTGCGTGCTTCACTCGGTTTGCATTTGCTTTACACGTTCTTATCATTTATATGCAAATCTTGATCTACTAGGTTGCTTGTGTAGTTGAGCTCTTATTCTCTGTGTATACTGTTGCTAGAGCTCTTTTACATATCCTAGTTGTTTACTTTCAACCTAGAGGGAACCGGGGATCGAAAGATCTGAACTTCTGTTTTTCTGTCCCGAGAAAACCGGAAGTTCCGGTTTGCCAAACCGGAAGTTCCGATTTTGGCAGTTTCAGTTTCCGCTGCAGTTTTAATTGCTTAATTTCGTATATCTCCTATTCACCCCCCCCCCCCCCCCACCCTCTAGGCGACATCAAGGGACTTTCACAAACTCACTTTTCTCTTCCCAAATTGCCCCTCCATGCCCATCAGTAGCTTCTACCCCACCGTCACCTCCATTGCCGGCGAATCCCCCATGGCTTCCGCTCCACTGTCAACCCCGACGAGTTGACCTTCTTCCTCAGAGTTCTTGCCCGTCTTCTGCGTCCCTCCTCCCCGACCGTGCACCCTCCCCTTCCCTTCTTCCCCGCCGCGCCCGCAACGCCTCGGGTTTGTCGCACCCCGCCGCGGTTCGCCGCACTGCCACGTCTGCGCGACGCCGAGCAGTTGCGCCCCCTGCGCACCCGTGCGACGTCGAGCAGCCGCAACCCCGCACGGTCCTCCACACGATGTCGCACCCGCGCGCCGCCTCGCCCTGCCCCACTGCGAGCCTCGCCGAGTTTGTCGCGCTGTAGTTACCCTGTCGCGCCCGGCCGAGCTCGCCGAGCCGCGCTCGCCCATGACGCCGGAGCGGCCGCGTCTGTCACGGCACCGCCGAGGCGCATGGCCGGCCCGCCACGAGCGCGGGCCCTCCCTCTACATCGTCGAGCGTGGTCGAGCCAGATGTGCCGCTGCCCTGATTCATTTTGATTTTTTTTAATCAGACTCGTTTCGTTTTGGATTGAGGTGGAAGAGAGAGGCAGGGGTAAAACCGGAATCAATTTGTCTGACTTTGGAGCTGTTTGTATATTGGAGGGAGAAGTAGGCTTAGGAGTGGTGTTGAGAAGAAGGCTCTTTTACTAATAGGGTTCTGGAGATGGTCACCTTTATGGATGGTGTGAGGGCAATTATTGCGTATGGAGAGAGAACTAAGAAAGAAGAAAGATGCTGGTTACAACAGAAGGCATCTCTGGCTAAAATAGAAATTATATTCATCTCATTCACATGTTTATGGATTCTATATGGGCCGTCAATGTCGGGCCCATGCGGTAGAGTCAAGCCCAAAAGCCAAAATTTACAACCACAATCATTTGGATAAGAGGATTAAAATTTAGAGAGAAGGTTGGATTTGATCACTTTTTTTATACTATTTTTGTTTCCGGAAATGATACACACACAACCCAGTTGTACGTCTCCGTCTTCCGACTGCAGTTGTACCTCATGCCGTGATGAATTTTTTATAATCCTGGCTCACCCTGTTATCTAATCCTGTAAATTCCGTGAGCCTTTAAACCAGTCGTAAACAACAGTCGAAAGGATTGGTCGGACGTATAGCATTGTTCTTTTGTTTTACATAATAGCTAAATCGGCTGCGGCTTCCCTGTTCCCTTAATTGTGTGCCCATCCGTGTCTCCTAACGCATCCGTCCGTCCACAGCTGGATGAAGAGCCTTTATTTTTTTCCCCATTCACTGGTAATGCCAACTAAACGGAGGTGTGCTGCTCCGTTCCGTTTCTTTTCTGCTTCCTCTTTCTCTTCCCCTGCTACTGCTCAAATCAGTGACCTTGATTTTCAGCAGCTGGAAGAAGCTCGCTGGAGCAGGCCGAGAAGGTTGGGTCGGGGATGAGAACGAAATCAATTTCAGTTACGGAGATTTGGACGCAACAGAGGTCGATTCCGGAGGTGAGGACCTCGATTCCAGAGCGGGGTATTCGATTTCGGTATCAAGGATTTCGATTTCGATGTTTTCTCATCGGCTTCGTCCAATCCGAGGTTGACATGCTTGGCCCTCGAGGAAGGCGATGAACCCCTTAACCACGGCTCTCCATCTCTGTCCTCGCCTGGTGCTGATCGCGCTGCCCGTGAGACCTTACTGCGCTCGTCCTCAGGGTTGGCGACGTACTCCCGCGCACAGCATCGACGTCCTCCTGGAGCTCTGCGACTCTTCGAGTGCTTGGCCATGCGCGTGAATTTGCAGAAGGCATGGGAGTAGGCATGGCAACGGGCAAAATGCCCGCGGATAGTGACTTGGTTTGCCCTTGCCCGAATGCAAAATCTCCTGCCCTTATCCTTGCCCAATATCCGCTACGGGCAAGAATCCTTGCCCGTGTCCACTATCCGCGGGCAAATCATGCCCGCGGGCACGCCCATTTGCCCTTTAGAGCAAACACATACAACAGATCAATATATACACTTCAGCAACAGACATGTACAGATATAGTGGTGATTATCAGCAACATTCCAACTCAACAACAGCCGTGTGCACATATCTCTAGCAATATGAGCCAACATTGAAGTTAATACAAAGCACAACACCATAAAATATTCAAGTTCAGAACAGCCACATTACACAAATTGGTCCATCAACAAAAGAACAACAAGTCTCAAACAAGTTCACAACTGCCACATTACACAACTTGGTTCCTCTCTAAAACAGAATTCATTCAGATTTGACGCCCGACACACATGATTCTTCCTTCATGTCTTCTTCGTTGTCTTCAAGGCAAGACCAAAAGCTATTGAATCTACCTTCATCATCTTCACCTACAATCAAGTGGAATGTGTACATTAGTAGCTGCAGCCAACTTAGATAAATGAAATAGAATGAAATGCACATTTCATTACCTTTGAGATGGTGACGAAGCCAACTTTGGCTGCACATCAAAGCTTCCAACATTTTAGGAGTAAGACGGCTGCGATGGTCACTTAGAAGTCTCCCACTAGTGCTAAAAGCTGATTCAGAGGCAACTGTGGTGATTGGTATAGCCAAAATATCTCTAGCAACCATCCTCAAGGTGGGATAACAAGTCCTCTCCAATTTCCACCAACCAAGGATATCAAAGTGGCCATTCACATCATGAGGAAGAGTTTCTTCTTCCAAATATCGATCTAGCTCATTCTTACTCCTTAGAGGGCATATGGATATTTGGATATGGGCAGAGAAATTCAGTGCCCGTTAACAAATGCCCGTTGGATTTGATTTGCTGCCCTCATCCGTGCCCGTGGGCAGAGAAGTGTGCCCCGATCCTTGCCCAATGGATTTTTTGCCCGCGGGCACACGGATAATTCGTGCCCGTTGCCATCTTTAGGAGCCTGGGAAGTGACGGCGCCGTTTAGAATTGGCGTGGGGAAAAAATATTCGGGGCCACCTCCTGCCTGGGGACCGATGGATGCGCTCCACGTGGCGGAGACACCGATGGGCACACCATACGGGCACAGGGAAGCCCCAGCCAGCTAAATCAGCACAGGATTTTGGCGATGGATTTTTATCTAGTCTGTTGAAGATGCTCTAACAACACCGATTTGTAAGCTTGTCTTTCTATTTTTGGCGGGATATGGTGCATGCCCACCTTCGAAGAACTTCAGAAAATTTCACTCGCGTAGACATCTCGTAAAAATTTCAACTCATGAAAAATTCCAGCTGGATGAACAAAAATGTTAGCGGATTTGATGTTAGATCCGACTATCCGAGAAACAGAACCGGGAAGGAAAAGACCAATACAGGCCGCGCGCGTGAAACAAGGATTGGGGTTTGTAAGGTTTCCTTTTTTTTTTCGACCGTTTGTAAGGTTTCCTCTCAAGCCAACAGTTAAATGACGATGCCAAGTTTCTAGTGTCAGCAGGTCAGTATTTTCCACACCACATGTTTTTTTGTTGCAAACCTTCCACACGACATGTTGTCCTTACGCCAAGAAAACACGATCAGCAACAGCACCAGAAAGTAGACCATGTGCAAGTAATGGCTAATGATGGAAACCAACGATCGGCATGAGAATAGAATGAACAAGAGCGAGAAAAAGATGTTCACGTGGCCCGAAAATGTGTAGAACAACATTCCAGATCAAGCAACTCCGGCACCTATAAATACATTGTGGGCTACCAGTGCAACCGTGCAGAAGCAGAGGCAGAGAACCAGAACTTGCTCGCAAAGGCGCAAGCAAGAAACAGAGCAAAAGATGGCGCACCAGGCCGCGAAAGAGGTGATGCCGCTGCTGACCCCGTACAAGATGGGGCAGTTCGAGCTCTCTCACCGGGTGGTGCTCGCGCCGCTGACGCGGTGCCGCTCCTACGGCAACGTGCCGCAGCCGCACGCCGCCATGTATTACGCGCAGCGCGCCACCAGGGGTGGCCTGCTCATCGCGGAGGCCACGGACATCTCCCCCACCGCGCAGGGGTACCCTGAGACCCCCGGCATCTGGTCGCAGGAACAGGTCGAGGCGTGGAAACCCATCGTCGACGCAGTCCACAGCAAGGGCGTGTTCTTCATCTGCCAGATATGGCACGTTGGCAGGGCCTCCAGAGCCGGCATGTGATTCCGTTCATGTTCACCTGTTGGCTGTTGTGCGATGATTTTCGTTAGTAGTTTTTATTCATTCTTTGCGAACCAATTCTCAGAGTTTCAGCCGAATGGACAGGCGCCCATCTCGAGCACGGACAAGCAGATAACGCCGGACGACGAGCTCGCACAGATCGGCATCGTGTACGACAAGCCGCGGAAGCTGCGGACGGAGGAGATTCCCAGGATCGTAGAGGACTTCAGGCACGCTTCGCGGAACGCGATCAAGGCTGGTTTCGACGGCGTCGAGATCCACGGTGCGCATGGGTACCTCTTGGAGCAGTTCATGAAGGACGGCACCAACGACCGTGACGATGAGTAGAGCGGGAGCCTCAAGAACCGGTGCCGCTTCGCGGTGGAGGTGGTCGACGCCGTGGTCCGTGAGGTGGGCGCGCACCGTGTGGGCGTCAGGCTTTCCCCGTTCGCCGACTTCATAGACTGCGTCGACTCCGACCCTATGGCGCTGGGTGAGTACATGGTGCGACAGCTCAACAAGCACGATGGGTTACTCTACTGCCACATGATAGAGCCTCGGATGATAGATGCCTCACAGGATGCAGTAGACGGCCGTCGGCATGTCCCTCATAGGCTCTTGCCATTTCGGAATGCATTCAAAGGCACATTCATCGCCGCCGGTGGCTACGACAAAGAAGAAGGTAATAAGATGGTGGCCGATGGTTACACCGACCTCGTTGCCTATGGGAGGCTCTTCTTGGCCAATCCCGACCTGCCTAGGAGGTTTGAGCTTAATGCACCCTTGAATAAGTATGATCGCTCCACTTTCATCTCTCAAGATCCCGTCGTTGGCTACACGGACTATCCATTCCTTGATGATGGCCATGATGATGAGTTGGGTTCTCTTGCTTAATCATGTAGCTCATCGGTTTGATTTCGATTGAATAATAGGGGAGATTGTGTCAAATCTCACCTTAATCATGTAGCTTATCGATTTGATTTGGATGAATAATAGGGGAACACTTCCTCTTAATGAAATGTGTCCTCGTGTTATCAAAGAAAATAATTGTGATTAACATAAATTATTGCCTCGTTGAGTACTCATACTCTCTGTAGATGACTCTTATTTTTATTTGTCAATACATATATATTGTTATTCAAGTCGCTGATGGGAAAAATATGGAAGAAGCTGAATTACTACCGTATTGATTAAAATTAAATTACACTAGAAATGTGGCGATAAACATTGCAACAGGTGTTATCTTTACTTTCTCTCCCTCCCTCCCTCCCGAGCTCTCCCAAACAGTAACTTCGACAAGCTTTCCTCTCCGCCGCTAGATCCGAACCCTCCCCTCCTTCTCTGGTTTGTCACCAGCGCTGGCTTGCGCGAAGGTCCCACCATGTACAGTTGTAGTTTAGGTTTTTTCAGTGTAGCAATAACTGGAGCTCTTTACTGATCGCCACTATTCGATCGCCGCCTTATGAACGATTTGTCTCCGGCGTGTTTCGGTTCGTAGCTCTTTCTTTTTCTTTTCCCCTCACCTCTACCACTTTGCAAGTTGCAAGATCTACAGGGGGGGGGGGGGGCTTCCCTCTCTTTTCTGTCGCCAGCGAGGTCGTCGGAGGGGGGGGGGGGGGGGGGGGCTGGCGGTGGCAGAACCCTATTGGCTTGTGCGGGCCTCTCTATACTCATCTGTTGAGTAACTGATGTGACGTAACTGGCCAAGCATGTGAATTAGTAAGGAAGAAGTCTATTTTACTATCCTCAAATATCTATATAGTTCACTTAACCCTCTAAAGTAATTTTTAGTCTAATTTACTCCCTCGAACTGTCTAGATTGGTTCATTTCATGCAGTGATTTTTTTTGTTTATCTTTGTATGGGTTATATTTGAAGCTCAAATTTTGTAAGATGCGTGGTAGATGACATCATACTCTATGTTAAATTGTTCCAGATTTTTTCACAAATATTTTTTTTGCATTATTCTATCTCACATGTCGAATTTGTATTCCACACTTTTTATAAACAAAAAATTTTGAAAAAAAAATATTTAAATATTTTTCTATCATAAGGTGTGTTTTAACATATAATCTCACAGAAGTTTACCCTCAAACAAGATGTGTACCTAGATATACAAAAAAATAAAAATTTTATAAGGGAGTGAATTGAACTAATCTAAATAGTTTGAGGGAGTAAAGTAGACCAAAAATTAGTTTAGAGGTTAAGGGAACAACATGTATACTTTTTTCTTAAAAAAAATAACATGTATACTTGAGAGTAGTAAGATGGTCTTCTTCTAATTAATTATGACCATCAAAACAACAGTCAGAAACATGAAAGTCTATGAAAGGTCTGGCACGGGACGAATCATATGTGTGTTCAGGGCTTCAGGCCGCCAATGCAGACCACGTGTTGACCGACCAGAGCGCGAAACTGCAAAAATTCCAATTGTGACTTCGACTGTCTGTCATCTCTCATCCAGTCAACCGGGCTCGATTTGCACACATCACAACACAGATTAAAACGGTGGACGAGGGATACCCTTCGCCTTCAGGTAACTTCGGCTTTGTATTTCCACGCCAGAAAGGAGGTAAAACTGTCATGGCTGACGTTTCTGCCCGATGGAAAACGTTTGTGACGGTCTGACGGAGGCGATGACGACGGGTATGGGAACAGGTGCGAGAACGATCGAGATGGCCCCGTGTGCCCTGAAATGGCAAAAACAACACGCCAGTTCGACGATGCACTCCAGCACCTATAAATACTTGTGGACCGATGCAATGCAACAGCAGAGGCACGGAGCAAGAGCTTACTAGCGAAGGCGCAAGCACCAAGCAACAGATTGGAAGATGGTGCAACAGGTGGAGAAAGAGGTGATGCCGCTGCTGACGCCGTACAAGATGGGGCAGTTCCAGCTCTCCCACCGGGTGGTGCTCGCGCCGCTGACGCGCTGCCGCTCTTACGGCAACGTGCCCCAGCCGCACGCCGCCGTGTACTACTCCCAGCGCGCCACCAAGGGCGGCCTGCTCATCGCGGAGGCCACGGACATCTCCCCCACCGCGCAGGGCTACCCGGAGACCCCCGGAATCTGGTCGCACGAGCAGGTCGAGGCGTGGAAACCCATCGTCGACGCCGTCCACCGCAAGGGCGCGTTATTCATCTGCCAGATTTGGCACGTCGGCAGAGCCTCCATAACCGGTACTACACGTGCATGGCGCGGATGAAATTGATTGGTCTCGTTGCTAATTCTTCTGAAGCGACTGATTGTTTCGGTCCTGATGATTTTGTGAATTCTGAACCAACCTGCAGATTTTCAGCCAAACGGACAGGCGCCCATCTCGAGCACGGACAAGCAGATCGCACCGGACGCGGAGTCCGACATAGTGTACCCCAAGCCGCGGCGGCTGCGCATCGACGAGATCCCCGGGATCGTGGACGACTTCAGAGTCGCCGCGCGGAACGCGATCGAGGCCGGCTTCGACGGCGTCGAGATCCATGGCGCGCACGGGTACCTCCTGGAGCAGTTCATGAAGGATAGCACCAACGACCGTGACGACGAGTACGGCGGGAGCCTCGAGAACAGGTGCCGCTTCGCGGTGGAGGTCATTGACGCCGTGGTCCATGAGGTGGGCGCGCACCGAGTGGGCGTCAGGCTATCACCGTTCGTCGACTTCCTGGACTGCGTCGACTCCGACCCCATTGCACTCGGCGACTACATGGTGCGGCAGCTTAACCGCCATGACGGGTTACTCTACTGCCACATGGTAGAGCCTCGGATGGCCAAGGTGGACGGGCGCTGGCAGATCCCTCATAGGCTCTTGCCGTTCCGGAACGCGTTCAATGGCACGTTTATCGCCGCCGGAGGGTATGACAGAGAGGAAGGCAACAAGGTTGTGGCCGATGGTTACACGGACCTCGTCGCCTACGGGAGGCTCTTCTTGGCTAATCCCGACCTGCCTAGGAGGTTTGAGCTAGGCACACCATTGAATAAGTATGATCGCTCCACTTTCGTCACACAAGATCCGGTCGTCGGCTACACGGACTATCCTTTCCTTGAGGATTGCCGTGATGAGGAGTCGGTTGCTCTTGCTTAATCACGTATAGCTAGCCCATCGATCTGATTCGGATGAATAATATGATAGACTATTCAACGTAAATTACACTTAATTGGTTCAATATATAGATGTATTTTATGACTCGATACATTTACATTGTTGTTCAAATAATTGTATTTGTGTAAGAAAAGAATAATGAAGATGCTAAATTATATCGTTGACTAATAAAAACAGAGCAAACTATGCCTGTGCCGGTAACAGGATATCTGCTGCATCAGGTCTCATGATCTTCAACATGAGATTTTATGGGCCAGTCACCACTCCGATAACATGAGAATATATATTTTTTATTTTGGATAGTTTATTTTTTATCCCTGGTTCTTAGTTAAAGTTGCTTTACGTTTTTTACTTCCCTCAGTTGCTAGTTTGTAAATTTCAAATGAGGCAATATTCGATTTGCCAATGCCGATAGGCCTACAACCCAACTCCCAAATAGTATTTAGATGCTTGATATCTCTTGTTGAGGTTTGAACAAAAGCTTGTACTCAACACGATCAACAAAGTCAGGATGTTCATTCAACAGAGTTTCTGTTTTATTTCAATCTCAGAAGTCTTCAACTCAGTCAGATGGAAGAAAAATGAACTAAATGCGATGATGATCCTTTCTGTGTCCTTTAAATCTGTCCATGATTTCTTTGTGCCCCACGCGATGGGCCAAAACGAAGGCGACGGGCCCAAATCTCCCTGGCGATTTGGATATCTCGAACAGTATAAATGGAGTAGTCCCTGCGGTGTAATTTTTACATTTTGACCTTTTTTGAAAAAGTTTTTCACAAATGGACCCCTGAAGAAAACATGTCCAGAAATTGACCCTTTTCTGAGCGCCGTCACATTTGGCGCTCAGGTTGAATAGTTGGACGCCGTATAAAATGGCGCTCACTCCAGCCACATCAGCTGGCGGGCACGCGCCCGTGCTGCTGACCTGGCAGGGGGTGAGCGCTGGAACGTACGGCGCCGAGCCTGTGAGCGCCGCACCATTTGGCGCTCACCCCAAAGTCTTTTCTTTCTTTCTTTCTCCTCTTCCTCTCCTTTCGTCACTCCCCACCAGTCGCAACAACAGCAAGAAAAGGCCTTCTTGTATGTTGTGGACTATGTTGTGGACTATGATGTGGAACCGTTGGTTTGAACTAAGTATTTGTGTAATTGTAGTACTTTGCTAGCTATATTGCAATGGTAAAGATGTAGAACCCGGCTTCATTGGCTTAATTGCAGTGAAATGGAATTACATACGTACATAAATTGCAATGGCATGTTTGGTACACTGTTGACGGTCCTTACGACCCATTTTTACCGTCAACTTTATGCACCTTTTTGAACCTAACACCATCACCAAGTGTAGACATAGGGTTTATTTCTAACAAATTCCACTAGTCTTGGTGAATTATGAAGTACAGGTGCAATCCATACAAAAACAGGGGAAAACATGCACTAAACGTGGACTTTGCAATCGACGGATTTTCCCCGGACTGAAGAACTTAGTCCAAAAGCCCAAAACCACAGAATCAGGCTTCAAGATCAAGCAATGCACGTGGTTTAGGCAAGTACACAGGCCAAGGAAGCAGCCAGAGGAGGACCAGGCCCAGAGGGCCCAGGCCAGGTCGGCCGACCCCCTCTGGCCAGGGAGGCCCCACTGGCCCATCTTTTTATGGCGGTTCATCACCGACTTCTGGAGGTCGGTTCCCCCTGCATTAAATGTCACCGACCTCGGGAACCGCCTCAAAGTTGCCGACCTTCCAAGGCTATAAATAAAGGGGCACCCCTCCCTCTCAACACACACCACAAGACGCAAGACTCTCCAATAGAGCTCCACTCCAATCCTTAGGCTGAGAGCCTTTTGTACACTAGTAGAATAGAAGAGAGGGCAAGGGAGAGAAAGGAATACTCCTTCCATTTTGGTGGAGGTTTAGTTCTATTTCTTTACCTTGGCGTGTAAACACTCTTTGTGATTTATACGTGGTGATTATTTATCTAGCGAGCAATATTACTTTTCTAGGCGTAATTCCTGTTATACTTGTTTACGGGATCATCGCTCCGCAAGGGGTGCTCTAGCCGTCTAAATTCAGCTTTGGGCCGAGGTTAGAGTAGTAATCAACGGCATAGACGTGGTGTCTAGGCTAGAGGTTACCTTTGTTTGCTGTGTGCTCCACGGTTTGTAGTGGTAGGCGGCAGGAAGTGACAGCCCTGTCCGTCCAAAGGAACCCTCCACGTTCGGGTACATAGTAGAGCTACAGGTCGGAGTGGCTTGGCAGACCAGGCCTAAGCCGGCGCCCGAAGTAGACAAGTAGAGCTTGAGTTCGTCTATCCTCTAGGATAACTAGATATAATCACCCTCTCGATCCTAATTTGCTAGTTGTCTTGGTTGTCCTTGGGTAAAACTTGCCCTGCGGTAGAATAACTCCGTTCCTTAGGGAAAACAAATACGATACCTTAGAATACTCCCGGGTGAAGTGCTACAACGGTATTCCGTGCGCTTGCGGATTTATCTGTGACGTAAGAAATACCAACATACACATGATGACTAACCTATATGTGCACCGTACTAATCCTGACATGCCTTTAGGGAATTCAAAAATGCAACACTTGAATGACGAGAATGTAACATTTAGCCAGGTTTTGGTAGGAAATCTAGTCCCATGGACTGTAGTTTGACTCTCCGCCAGACTGAGAGTAGCCATAGTCATTGTACCCACCACCACCGTAGTAAGGTGGTGGTGGTGGTGGTGGAGCTTGTGGTGGTGGGTTGGTTGGGCCTGACTTGTGGTGCGGACATTGGCAGTACGGATCAAGGCAATAGGTGTCGGGGCCAGCAATGCCAATCACGAGCTCTTGGCTTTGACATGGAGTTGCCGTCTCAAGTTCTTGCTGTAGGTCGAAGATGCGGTTTTGCAGGTAGCTAATGTATTCAACGGTTGTGCTGATAGACTTAGCATCCAACCACAACGTGAAGCCACAATTGTCTTGGTCCTCGTTATTCTGTAAAAAAAAGGTGTGCAAATGTTGAATAAAGATGAGGAAGCTTAAAGATGATACTCAAAGGCGAATGAGAAACAAGTAAGAATTAAAACTCACTTGTCCATTTGGGCATCTGAAGAAGCGCCGACCTCCATCGCATTGGCCGTCGAACATTTGGACGACGCAATCCAGAACATGACCGCATTTTGGCCATTTGAACTTTCTGTTGTCGTACCGTCTAATTGGATTGGTAACATAGTCAAAATCATCTTTCGACTCTAGAGGAAACTGTTGAATAGGTGGATCATATGTGAACGGTCCGTGCTATCCATCCCAAACCCACTCTTCCGGTGCTGAAGAACTCCCCGCTCTTCCTCCTCTCTTTCCTCCTCTCCCTCCCCCTCTGTTAGCCATGGATGCGTTGCTCAGTGTGTTGCATTCACGAGTGAAGTGGCTCTATTTAACGAAAGGGAGAAGCACTCAGTCCAAAGCTGCACGTCTGAAAAGAGAGAGTATGCATGCTGTGTGGCAGTCATGCATGCTTTGTGGCATGCATGCATTGAGGCAGTCATGCATGCATTGGTGGCACTGTTCGCGCATGCGTGGTCATTGAATGGAGTGCAGTGATTTATTGGTGGTGAAATGACCGGTCACTGGGACACATGTATGCTACATTGAATTTCCAAGACCAATATGCTCGGAAGAAAATCTCCTTTCCATCCGATGTCCTTAGTTGGGGCTTAGGGACATACTCGAAATGCATGTCCGGGTTTTTGGCTTTCATGGCATGCAACATTGCAAGCAGTCGCTCATATGCTTCTGCCCAATCACCGTAGCATATCTTCAAAGCGCGTTGCTTTGCCCGCCAAGCTTTCCCGTATTTAATACGGTATCTCCATTTCAAACGGACCATCTCAATCAGGGAAGCCACTGGCATCGTTGGAGCATGCTTTATGATATTGACAAGTCTCTGAGCAATAAATTTGGAGCTCAGCTGTGGGTGGCTGTCATCCGGGTTGTCAGAACCACAAGTGTGAGGCTGCACCATACTTGTAATCTTCCACTTATCATCACGAGTCGTCCGAGCGTGTACTGTTCAAGGGCAGCCACGCTTGCACACAACAATGAACCGTCGCTGCTTGTGAGAATGCTTCACACTATGAGGACGGCAGTGCAACACTGAATACTCATTCAACCACATCTTCATTGACTCCATATCCTGAAAGATAACACACTTCTGAATTATTTCAATTGATTCTACCCGTGGCACAACATTCTCGGTCTCCTCTCCATCAGCAACAGCTCTATGACCCTGGCTCAAATCACGACAATCAGGCACCAATGGATCACGGTCCGTAATCACTTGCCTCAACATTTCCTTCTCCCATTCAGACAATTCACCGATAGGGCGATCATCATCTGAATCCTCCGCTCTATCCTCCTCATAATTTGTATTATCTCCAAAAACCGGCACATCAACCAGATCGGTAGCAACACCATAGTTAACTTCATTAGGTGCCACTACTTCATTAGGTGCCACTTGAGGGACCGTTTCAATGTCCGACAGAGTTTCATCCCTACGATCATCACCACAATTCGGGACGATCTCAGGCATTTGGTCTCCAACCGAATCAGTCATCACTACGGTTGCTGCAGAATTCCGTGCCAAACCATCATGCACACTTGCTTGTGATGGCTGGGTTAGGTCAATTTCTACTTCATTCGAACAACCAATACCTACGCCTCCATCCACCACTACCTTCCGAACCACCAAATCTAAAGCTCGAACTTCTGAATTCATAACAATCTCAACATATGCTTGTCATTCCTCCTCACTACCCACTGGAGCCATTATCTTCATGCGTGGCCCATTCGACGAACCCACATCAATTCAGATGTTTATGTTGTACCACTGGATAGGTCTGCTCATAAGGAAACCAACAAATTTTGTTTCGGATTTTTCTGAGTTGTATTTGAATTTCTATCGAATTTACAAGTTTAACCGATTTATGGGAAAAACAAAAAGAAAGAAAAGGGCCGCGCACTGTAGCAGTGTCAAGGCAATGGCGTGCGCGCGCGACAGGGCGACGGCGAGGTCGCCGTTCCGGCTAAACGGCGGCGAGTTTCCCGTGAAGGTCAGCGGCAACGCGTAGAGGGCGTCGAGGCGACTCTAGGGCTGGTTGGTGTGCACGTGCGCGCGGTCGGAAGGGAGGTCGGCGGCGATGGCGGCGGCGGCGCGCGGCGTTCCGGCGAGGTGAGGCAGCGCGCATGAGAACTAGCGCGAGCATGAGCATCACGGGGTCGAGGTGAAGCTCACCGTGGTACGTGTGCACGTGGAGGAAGGCCGGAGAGGGGAGTTCGTCGGAGAGGGCGGCGCGGTCCGGCGAACGGCGTCGGGGAAAAAGCTGATTCCGGCGAGCCTACTGCGCAACGCATGACAAGGTCAGCGCTGGGTGGTGCGCAAGGGGGGTGAGCACCACCGTGAGCAAGTAATTGAACACACACTCACCGAGGAAGAAGAAATCGACGGCGAGGTCACTCAGGTTCACCCGTCGGCCATGGTTGAAATACGCGTCGATCTCTCTGCAGGGTGGGGGAGCTCGATGTTTGTGTTGTGGCTGGGGTTGAGGTGCTCCTAGCGCACCTTTTTGCTGTTGGGTTTAGACTTGAAGTGCGGCGGAGCAGCGGCGCGGCGGTGAGCTCAAACGCGGCGGCAATGGCGGCTCGTCTCTGGGCGGCTGCTCCTTGCGCGTGAATTGACGGAGAGAGCGAGAGGGAGCGCAAGCTGGAGTCAAGAAGGGGGCTGAATCGGTCGCCGTTGCTGTGCCGCGCTGACGCCGGCCACAGTTCCGGCAGAATGGGCAGCGGAGGAAGGAGCGACGACGAGGACGACACCTGCCGCTACAGTAACTTTTTCGAATTTTCAAATAAATTTGCATGTGCTGACTTGGATTGATTGAAACCAAACTTTACTGTGCTCCAAAAAATCTGATAAAATCAGTTCAGTTCTGGAAGGTTTGACTGAGATGAACAGTTTTTCTTATTACAACTTTTCCTAATTCGATTTAGATTTTGAATTAAAATTCAATTAAGACAGATTTTGGATAAATGACCTATGATTTATTTGAGCCCATTTTCTTTTGTAGAAAAATCCACAAAATTCTCCAAAAATCTCTTTTTGCCCCTGGATGCCAAGGAAATTTTCAAATGGGCCCACTTGTATACAAAATTTTGAAGTTCTAGTTCAAGTTCATATTTGACTATTTTCAAATGATTTGCTTTTAAATTAAAGTTTTCCAATGTGATCATTAACAAACGATCAATGTGCACTAACAGAAGATTTGGATCATAATTAGGGTGTGATGTTACAGAGGCGGAGGAGATTACCTTGGGGAACCGATGTCTCCGAAAGATTTGGCCTCAAAGCATGCTAAACTGCGGGATTTGGAGGAGGGGATGGAATGGGAGAGAGAGAGAGAGGCGCCCGGCCTCTGTTCTTCAGAGAGTGAGGGAAGGGAGAAAGAAAGCCCGCGGGCCGTTTTGTGCCCGGGGGTGGGCGCCAAAGGATGCGGCGCTCACCCCCTGGGCGTCAAAGGATCTGGCGCTCACCCTCTGCCAGGTCACCAAAACGGTCGCGTGCCGGCCAGCTCACATGGCAGAGGTGAGCGCCAATATGTTCGGCGTCCAGATGTTAGACCTGAGAGCCAAATAACACGGCGCTCAGAAAAGGGTCTATTCTTGGACATATTTTCTCTAGGGGTCCATTTGTGAAAAACTTTTTCAAAAAAGGCCAAAATGTAAAAATTACACAGTCCCTGCGTGTAATTGATTCCGCTGAGGTAGTGAATGGCGAACCTGGCGGCCCAGCTCGCGGCCGTGCTCCGGGCCTGCATCAAGCGGAGCGCCGGCCCCAAGCCCAGCCGCGCCCACGCCAAGGCCGCGCACGCGCGCGTCGTCGCCGGCGGCCTCGCCGACGACACCTTCCTCCTCAACCGCCTCGTCGAGCTCTACTCGCTCGCCGGCCTCCCATGCCACGCGCTCCGCGCCTTCCGCTCGCTCCCCAACCCCAACGTCTACTCCTACAATGTGGCGATCTCCGCGGCGTGTCGCGCGGGGGACCTCGCCGCCGCCTGGGACCTGCTCGGCGCAATGCCGGAACGGAACGCCGTCTCCTGGAACACCGTCATCAGCGCGGTCGCGCGATCGGAGTGCCCCGGCGACGCGCTGGGGCTGTACCAGGGGATGCTGGAGGAGGGCCTCGCGCCGACGCACTTCACGCTCGCCAGCGTGCTGAGCGCGTGCGGCGCCGTGGCCGCGCTCAACGACGGGAGGCGATGCCATGGGCTCGCCGTCAAGGTCGGGCTCCACGGAAACCCGTTCGTGGAGAACGCGCTCCTCGGAATGTACACCAAGTGCGGGAGCGTCGCCGACGCTGTCCGGCTGTTCGACGGGATGGCTCGGCCGAACGAGGTGTCGTTCACAGCGATGATGGGAGGTCTGGCGCAGAGCGGGTCCTTCGAAGAAGCGCTCAGGCTTTTTGCACGGATGAGCAGGACTGGGATTCGTGTTGATCCGGTGGCTGTCTCCAGTGTTCTTGGCGCTTGCGCGCAAGCTTGCACTGGTGAGTACAACGTCGTTCGTGCAATACGGCTTGGACAGTGCATCCACGCATTGGTTGTCAGGAAAGGATTTGGATCAGACTAACACGTGGGGGAACTCTTTGATGGATATGTACGCAAAGGGCATGGAGATGAACGAGGCCATGAAGGTCTTCGAGTCGATGCCCAGTGTCAGTATTGTTTCTTGGAACATCCTTATAACTGGATACGGTCAGGCGGGTTGCTATGATAAGGCAATGGCAGTGTTGGACCTTATGCAGGAGTCAGGGTTTGAGCCCAATGAGGTCACTTACAGTAACATGCTAGCGTCTTGTATTAAGGCTAGGGATGTTCCGTCTGCTCGTGCATTGTTCGACAAGATATCCAGGCCCAGTGTGACAACGTGGAACACACTCTTGTCTGGCTACTGCCAGGAGGAACTGCATCAAGACACAATTGAGTTGTTTAGGAGAATGCAGCATCAAAACGTGAGGCCTGACCGGACAACTTTGGCTGTGATCCTCAGTTCATGCTCTAGATTAGGAATTTTGGAACTTGGCAAACAAGTGCATTCCGCTTCAGTAAGACTATTGCTTCATAATGACATGTTTGTTGCTAGTGGTCTGGTGGATATGTATTCAAAATGTGGCCACATTGTTATTGCCAGGAACATTTTCAGTGGGATGACCGAGAGAGATGTGGTCTGCTGGAATTCTATGATCTCTGGTTTAGCTATCCATTCTTTGAATAAAGAGGCATTTGACTTCTTCAAGCAGATGCGAGAAAATGGAATGTTCCCCACCGAATCCTCCTATGCTAGTATGATCAATTCATGTGCTAGATTGTCTTCCATACCTCAGGGTAGGCAGATACATGGTCAGGTGTTAAAAGATGGTTATGATCAGAATATCTATGTGGGCAGTGCCCTGATAGATATGTACGCGAAATGTGGCTACATGGATGATGCACGCCTTTTCTTTGTCTGCATGATGATGAAGAGCATAGTTGCATGGAATGAGATGATACATGGATATGCTCAGAATGGTCTTGGAGATAAAGCTGTCGAATTGTTTGAGTATATGTTAACCGCAAAACAGAAGCCAGACAGCGTGACTTTCATTGCTGTCCTGACAGGATGTAGCCACTCTGGACTTGTCGATAAAGCCATTGCATTCTTTAATTCCATGGAAAGGACTTATGGAATTACCCCATTGGCTGAGCACTACACTTGTCTCATAGATGCACTGGGACGAGCTGGTCGTCTTGTTGAAGTGGAGTCCCTGATAGATAAAATGCCATACAAAGATGATCCTATAGTGTGGGAAGTTCTGCTTGCTGCCTGTGTGGTACATGACAATGCTGAACTGGGCGAATGTGCATCAAAGCACCTTTTCCGCCTTGACCCAAAAAATCCATCACCTTATGTGCTTCTATCGAACATATATGCTTCCTTGGGCAGACATGGTGATGCATCGGCTGTTAGAGAACTGATGAGTAGTCGTGGAATTGTGAAAGGTCGTGGATACAGTTGGGTAGATCACAAGGATGGTGTTCGTGCCTTTATGGTGGCTGATAATCTGGGAACGAATGCCGGAGAGTTCCCAATGTCCAGCTATAACGATCACACTTCTCAAATTATAGAAGTGCACGAAGACAAAGATGTGCTGACTGATTCAAAATCTGATGTTGCTGAGGTTCACCGGTAAATATAAATAGAGAGATTTCCTTCAGAGCCATTGGAAAAAGTCCTCTTTCCTTCAGAGCCACTAGAAAAGTTCAGTTTCCTTCTGTGCGACTAACTGATTTTTTCCTGCCCTTGACAGCCACTACGGTGAGTTCCGTCATGTGAAATGGTTGCTCCGTTTCATTTTGTGTTGTTTTTTTGGCAAAATGGCTATTTTGCCCTTGAGTGCAGGAATCAATACGAGCCTAGTAACTTGGACCCAGGTCAGAACTTGTTGACCAGCCTCTCTCTATTCTCTCTCTCGTTCTCCTCTCTCTCTCCCTGGAAACGTAGAACAGCAGGCGGCGGACGTCAAAGGAGCCTCGACAACCCAAGTCCCCACCTCTAATCCGGCCACACCAGGTCCAGATCGTGGAGAGTAAAATTAGGATGGGCTAGGGGCGGTCGTGCTTGAGCCGGATCTGGTGACCCGAGGTTGATTCGAGGTGCCAGATGGGGAACGAACCGGAGCGGCGACCCAAGTGGCTTCCAGAAGGGTGAGTCTGCTCTTCTCTCAATGTCGTGTTTTTTGCATAGTGTGTGTGAATGTGCACCAAGTAAAATCATAAACCTTCAAATTTCTGAAACCTATTTCGTGTTCATCTGTAGGATGGACCCGAATTCGGGTTTTAAATTGAAATGTCGAATCTTGAGTTCAACTGCTAGGCCCGATTGCAAATGGTACAGCTTCTCGAAGGTTGTAGATGCTGATTTGACAAATTATAAAGATTTGGTTGATGACATTTCGAATGAGTTTCCCGCTGGTTATGGCGAGGTAGTATCACTGTTCTACTTCTGTGCTAAGTCGCGATCCCACATTGCTGTGACATGCGACCAAGACTTGGTTGCAATGTTTGGAAACCATACTGATAGCAAGGTCATTCGCATGTCAATTACTCATCAAGCACCCACATGTGATCCTGTCTATTTACCTGAGTGGAATTATCCTAGGAAAGAGGAAGGGTCCACTGTAACTGAAATTGAACTTGAAAATGTTACCCCTGAGCCGTTACAACTACCACCCCTATCCAACTCAGTTAGAACTGAGGCAAGTCAACCAGCTGAGGAAGGTGTGAGTGAACCAGAGAATGATGATAATTACCTATTAAATCCAGAACCAGAGAATGAGCATGTGGGTGTTGATGACGAAGGACTTTACAATGACAATGCAAACGGGCCTGATCAAGTTCTTGACAGTGAAATTGACTGTAGTACCGAATCTGATTCTGACTCTGAGGATTCATCATCTGAGGAGGATGAAGACGATTTGGCAATAAAGGAGCATGTTCCACCACATATTCCTGCAATTGCATATGATAAAAATGATCCACCTATGCATGTTGGAATGATTTATGCAAATATGGATGAGTTTAGAGTGGCTATTATATCACATGCAGTTAAAAACGAGTTTGAGTATGACATTAAGAAAAGTGATCCAGGGAGATTCAGAGCACAATGTTCTGCCAAAGGAGATGGTTGTAGGTGGAGAATTCATGCATCAAAAATTGGTGATGGAGTGTCAATAAAGGTAATGGTCACAGTTTTGTTCCTCTTATATGTATTATTGTGCTCATGGTAAGGTATTTGATGACCACCTCTGGTCAGCTGCATACTCCTGGCATCCATATATGTTTGACAAGCATTGGCAAGCGATGGAAGATGCCAAACCAGAAGCTATGGAATATCTAAGGCAAAATCACAGCAAGCTATGGACAAGAAGTCAGTTCTCAACACTATCCAAAGTCGATTATGTGACCAATAATGTGGCTGAAAGCTTCAACAATTGGATAAAGGCTCACAAAGGACTGAATGTGGATGATTTCATGGATACTTTGAGACATATGTTGGTGCTCAAGTGGAAAACAAGGAGAGATGTGTCACTGAAGATGAATGGAAAATTTTTGCCACACATAGTGAAGAAGCTTAAGGAGGACACTAGAAATCTCGATATGGAAGTCAGTTCTACCTCAGGTGCAGTAGCAGAAGTGGTAGCAAAGGGTGGTACTGGGTTCAGGTTTGTTGTCAATTTAGAACAAAGAACTTGTACTTGTAGAGAATGGCAAGTGTCCGGCAAACCTTGCGCACATGCTATTGCCTTCATCACCTCAATTCGAAATGAAAAGGTTGAGGACTACGTGGATATGTACTTTTCAGTTGACAAGTTCAGAGCTGCATATGAAGGTGTAATCCCTGCTTTCCCTGACAAGTCATTGTGGCCTAAAGCAGACCATGGTTTCTTCATGTATCCTCCTCTTCTCAAAGCAACAGCTGGTAGAAGGAAGCAACAACGGTACAAGGGGTCCAACGAGGGAAGAACAGGCAATAAAGGACGCCACAGATGTCCAATATGTAAGGAATATGGTCATCATTGGCACAACTGCAAAGATGGAGATCCAGAAGATATTGCAGCTATGCTTGCTGAAAGAGGGCCACCTAAGAGAAAGAAAGTAGCAGAAGCCCCAACAGAGCTCAGCGTTGTGGTTGCAGCATCTTCTGTTGCGCCAACCATGGTTTTTCCACCACCAAGGTAAATGCATATAATTCTTGTAATTTAATTTGCACCAAAATATATACTTCTCTAACAGCAATGAATGTTTCAATACAGTATTCCTACTATACCTAGGGGCCAGAAAAGGAGAGTTCAAAAAACCTCACAATCTGGAAGTACAGTCAGGTATGTCACTAATTCAGAATTTTCTATTAGCTACCTGAAATGTGATTCATTAATGTAATGAACTAAGTAACAGGTCCATATCATGCCAAGGCTCAAACCAACCTGAGCCACTGCCCATTTTGTTCCCTCCATCGAGCCAGGTAGAGCAATCAACACCTCAAGACAAGAAAAAGAACAAGCTCAAGAAAGACAAAAAGAAGATGAAGCGCAATGTGAAGGAGAAGAAGAAGAAGAAAGGGCCACCAAAGCGAAAACCCATTGATCCAACCTCTGTAGAAAGTCCTGCGATGAACAAAGGGACACCAAAGAGAAAATTGACTAATCCAACCCCTCCGGACAGTCCAGCGATGCGAACGAGAAGCAAGCTCAATCTCGATGTGTGACCTTGTCGATGGCATTTGTATGCAGTTGTTTGTCAAAGTTGGAGCTTGCAAGCTCTGAAACTTGTCTGATGTTATTTTGTGTATTTTGTGCACCTTATTTGGCATGACAACTCTGAACATGTGCACTTCGGAAGTAGTCAGTTTTATTGTTTCATCATTGTTGCTTGTTGCTGGTACATACTACTTGCTCACTATGGTGTCCGTACAAGTTTATCTATCCATTTGAAGTGACTGCTACAACCCTTTATAAAGCGGGACGGGAGAGGCAATGGCGCCAATTTTGTCGCCAAAACGAAAACCAGAACAGGACCTGGCGGTGGCATGGAAGGGAATGATCCAAAAAATGAAGTTGTTTGATAACCAGGGACATGGTAGTCATTTTCACGTACAGATAACTGCCGTCTTGCCAACACTTCACGATAGTGGCTGTCAAGGGCAGGAAAAAATCAGTTAGTGGCACAGAAGGAAACTGAACTTTTCTAGTGCCTCTGAAGGAAAGAGGACTTTTTCCAATGGCTCTGAAGGAAATCTCTCTAAATGTAGACCAATGTTACCTGAATTCAACAAGACCTCTCCGTCTCGTGAGCCTTGGGTTTCACTCGTCTAAAGCTTCATATATTGCTGCAAACCACGCATGGCATGAGGAGTGACAGGATGAACTGGGAATCAGGAATGGGCTCTTTAACTTTGTTGCAAAACACTCGTCTTGAACTTTGCTGCAAACCTCGATTGCTCAGTGCATTTTTTTTTAATTCGCTGCAAAGGGTTTAATGAACTGTTGCTTATGGTGCAAACCACTTCCTGGGTTCCTGCTCCACTAGATTGGTGCAGTAAATATTTTTAGTACATGAATTGTCTTATTTGATGAGTGACATTAATCTATTTTGTGTACCAGATCACTATCATTAATACTTCAATCACAAGCTTCATAAGCAATCTCTTTCATGTGTGAGCTTCATCGAAATACAAAAAGCAACACCACTGTTGAGGTGCAACTTGCATGCATTGGGCCCAAAATGTTGTCTATGTGATGTTGCAGGATCGAACTTATTGTGCCCATTTGGTTGCACTGTTGATAGCATGATAATTTGTACTGTAAAATTGTCAATGTTCACATTGTTTGAAAATATAGCCTTGCTTTTGGGACAAGATACCTAGGGTAATAATTTTTTTTTACATCATCAATCATAATGACAATTTCAAATATGAAGTTTGCAGCAACACACTTCCTTTTCACATTGTCGATACCTCGGTCGGTCAAAGTACATTACAACATAGGAGTAGAAGTATATTGGTCATTTGTAGTCCATGTAAGCTTCACTTTGGTAGAACTGCAGAGGTTGTCACACACAAAAATATCTTCTTGCTAACAATCTAAAATTGAGCGGATACATAATCATCGGAGTTGATGATTTTAAGAAGCAGTGGCAGTAACTTTTGGGTAATCGGAGTCTGGTTGTGCTTCCCATTCTGTCCAAGATCCATCATAAACTGGAATATCATGCTTCCCGACCCTATGGAGCCCCTGTATACATATATTGTTAGGAGATTGCTTTATAAATAGAAGATACAATCTAAGGCACAGGAAAGATTTACAGATTTACAGACCAAACCAAGTATGCAGGCAGTTACACCAGATCCACAACTGACGACGATTGGGAGATCAATGGAAATCCCTGCGACATCAGCCGGTGCCATCATTGTTAATTCTTGATGAATTCTTCAAAGCTTGCTGTACATACACAGCATTTCTAAGAATTTCTAAGAATTGAAATAGTTAAATTTATTTAATATCAATGTTGCTGTATTCCAATGTTTTGTACTTTGTCGAAGCTTCTTTTATGCCAATGCCCTTGGTGAAATTGCAAGTTTCAGGTAGAATAGTGCCCTACTTTTGGTGGGCCTAAGGAAGGAAGAAGCTTCATTTATCAAGATTGCCAACCTTATCTTTGAAGAAATCAAGTTATTCAGAAGAGCTAATAGAGTTGACCCCTAGCTTCCGTTTTTATGCATTTGCTTTGTGTCTGGTTGTTTTTTCATACTTTCTGTTGTATCTTTTTTGTAATTTGTACTCCTGAACCTCTTTTGTCTACTTAATTAATAGGTAACTCTCCTGGCCATTTTCGAAAAAAGAAAGGATAGAATAGTGAGCGCATAAGAATTGAGACCTGCTTGCTGAAACTTTTTACGCAACTCATCTGTAGGGAGAAGCCTCGGTGCGCCATCAAACATCTGGGACAATGTGAGGAGGCCGTTTCTTAGCAATTCATGGTTATCCAAGTATCATGCAATGGAATCAATATATGCATTGTACCCACCTCAGGGAACGGTACACATATGCTTCCAGGTATATGTCCACTTCTTACTCCTTTCCGTGGTTCTGGTGCTACACCGTCAAATCTGTGAACGAGAAGTCACTGGTGTTCTTGAGAACAGTAAGAAAATGCAGGCAACTCAAGGGAGAGGATCATTAAGAGCAACAAATGGAGTCAGTGAGTGTATCTGCTCACTTGTTGTGAGAGTTAAAAGAAAGACTGAAAGTGGAACTCATTTGCAGTACTATAGAGAGCTGTTTAATGTAATCCATTTGAGCACATACAATTAGATTATTAATCCTATTTGCTTGAAATTGAAAGAGCTTATATAAATGTGCTCATTAAATGAAATTTCAACGCAACATCCATGTACCATCAGAATTTCTATAGCCAGCGACTGCAATCCGAGTAATCAAGTTCAGAAACTTTACCTGCCCTTTGAACGTGCATCGATTTGTTGGTGAGTCCGAGCAGCTATATTGTGCGCTACCTTTTGCATGAACCAAGCAGCTCAATGTCATTGGAATAATCAAGCAAATACATTCTAAACCATTTTTCAGAGAGCAAAAGGCGTCTAACTTTTTCTAGTGTCCAGAATAGTTGCGGCTGAAATTCTGCCTGAAATGTGATTGTAGTTGCCTGCATGAATGAAAACGCAACTGTTCTGTTAGTAAAAGGAAATCTGAATAAGTATATGAGTTCCTTCTTTATAATCTCTTATATACTTACCATCCCACCATTATAAACTGTTTCAACAGCATTATTTGCAGCTTTGGATTTCAGAATTGCGTCATTGTTGATGTTGCTTCCTAGATCGAACCCAGAAGCTCTCCATTGAGGTAAGCCTCCATCTAACACCCAGACTTTACTGTGCCCAAAAACTCTGAACATCCTATTGATAATAAAGTTGCATGGATGGTTACAATCTTGTGCATATTAATAGTAAAACTAAGGATGGCCACTCTAGCTATCTGACATTCATGCATGGTATGCTGCAAAGGTTTGAGTCTGATGTGATGCTTCCTCAAGGTATAATATGTTCAAGATTGACGCATAAAACTCTTTTCTCATAGCAGCAGACCATTTTCTACATTTCTATCCCTCCCCCATGTGATTCTCATGCTTTTGCTATATGATCAAAATTTCCTTCAGTAATGCATCGGCTGCACTGGTTCAAAAAGGAATCAAGTTCATTGGCAAGACCAAGATAGCTCAACAGAACAGTGTTCTTCATAAAGGTGTTTAACCATATTATGCATTTATATGCGAACAGCTCAACTGCAATAACAAGACCAATTAGTTTTATCATTTTGGTAAAGTGGGTCCAAGCATTCTGCATACCACCAAACACGAGGCGCGCTGAAGAATCCCTTGCCATCATAAATAATAACTTTATCCTGATTTCTGATATCAAGGGCAGACACTGCGGCGGCAAAAGCCTCTTTGGATGGCAACATGTGTGGTAACTGAAAACAAAAACATGGGTTACTCATATATGATAATCACATCTACGTCATTACATATAAGCATTTCAAAAAGGAAGACAAAAATGAACTAACGAAGGCTTTATTAACCATCTAGCAAACACTAAATGAGAACAAAATCGATGAAATTTGGATTCATGTATAAGACCATAGAATTACCAAACACCAGGAGGAAATCCTTCTTGCATATTCACTCCATTAAAAAAATACTAGCCGTTGTGCCCGTGCGTTGCTACGACTTTGAACTTTCATAAATAGTTATTATTAAAAAAAGAGTAGAAACTACAATTTTCTTTAGTATGTATTCCGACATTACACATGTTTTTTGTTTTTAAACAATAATGGCACGTGTGTGAAGAAATTTATCCATAGCAGTTCTATGTTGTACAGAAAACAACATAAGAAGACCTAGTCTTTAAATCTCCCTTGTTTACGGCACATAATGACTTGACATGGACCCTATAAACCTTAATACACTCTGAAATTTTCTTAACTTCAGTGTAAGCCAATACTTGCAACAAGCCGAATTGAGTCATATTCTACAGAGCTGAAAACAATTTAGTTTATTAAATCAAAGGTTTAAAGTTAATTTATAGTACAATTCCAATGCCCAAATGCAGAACTCTCTCATGGTCGCTATAACTACCCATTCACCATATATTGGGTGCACATAGCACTTTCCGTACCTGAGCAACAGGTGCAAATATGTGCGCATAGCAATTGTTTTCCCTCTCGTAGCTTCTCGCCGCTAGGTGAAGCGCATCCCCAGTGGGACCCACGGTACAAACTCGTCTTCCTCAGAGCAATGCTCTGTTTCTCTGTTTCTCTCTTGACTTCAAAGAAATGGTGTCTGACGACGAATCTGGAGTCCCTGTACTACCCTCCTCCTAGCTATCCTATTATATCCTATTCGATTAAGCATGAATCTGGAGGGGGCCAATATATTCTGGTCAGAAGTCAGAATACCACCACCTTGCATGCCATCGCTTGGTCCGTCGAGCTCCATTCTTCTTCTTACCAGATTCAACGGCATGCAGGAGCAGAAACGCAACAATTGGCTTCTAACAGCGGGCGTTCCTCCTCTACTGCTCCAAGAAATCTCGTATGTGCAGGTGGTGGTGATTTCCCCTCTCTTCACTCGTGCGCCATTTTCGTGTACTCACCACCAACTGAGTTTTTTATGTGTAGTAAAGAAAAAAGGAATACAGAAACATTTCTCACATCAGTTGTCCGGTCAACTATGCCATCTATGTCAAAGAACAGCGCTCCACGTATATGTGCCATCTGAGAATATGAGAGCGTTTTAGCTCCAAGAATTCTCACTGAAAGGGAAATAAAACACTGTACAACAGAGGCTGAAAACCTGGTATTCCTGCCATGGATCCCTATTCTCTTCAGGCATATACCACGAAGCATCCAATACCTGAAACAAGCTGATGAATGTTAGTACCAAAAATAAATAAATAAATTGTAGTCCTCTGATCATTTGAGCAAAATAAGAAAACGAATCGTGCGATGAAGTAAAATAGATTTGGCAAACAGTTACAGTTTCTCCAATAGCAAACTATTCTCCAGATGCTACCTACATGGGGATGACTATTGCTTCTGGAATGCTGGCAAACAAAAGAACATATGCACGAATTGATGAAAAATATGCGAAGTAGATGGCGATTTTTCTGTTACCTTAACATCGTGCAGTCCTAGGTGCTGGTGTAGCCACTGAGCAGAAACAACAGGATCATCCTGCGCCATTGCTGACGTGCGGGCTAACTGCGAGATTCAGCAGGTCGCCGAACTGGATTAGAACGAAGCTTGGAGGTGAGATTCTACGCTCAGGAAGGCAAGAAATCAGACGGATAGCTGCCGTAAGCCATTACGGCCAAGATTGGGCAGCGCTTGCCTGGCTGCAATTTGGACGAGGGGAGATGCGATTTGGACTGGCGATTCGTGAGGTAGCCGCCGCCTAGAAGGTTTTAGCAAGAAATAAATAAATGAATTAAAAATGGTGTTGATTTGGTTCAAGGATGTAATGCGGGAGCGAGCTGTGGATCCATGCATGTGTCGACAGGATGTAATAATGAAGTGCAGACTGATTTGCTGCGTTATGTACAACGGCTAAAAAATTGGCACCTGGTATCTCGATGCTAAACCAACCTGTCTCGGTGCTAACCTATAACAACTCGCGCATGCGTAAAGCACGGGTGGTTTAAAGTAGCACTCCTATATATTTTTTTAAAAAAAAAAGATTCACTCGAATGTTAATAGGAAAGGGTATAGACAACGAGCGATCTTTCCTCCACAATCTCTCCTCTGGCTGTACTCAAAAGGTTACACTACTGTTACATTGTCCTCTGCACCGCACTCCTCAAAAGGCTTTCAAACTCAAGACACTAAGACAATCGTTACATGCTAATAATATAAAGAAACGTTAACAACACATTAAGAGGAGTGGCGTATCAACAGAGGCATGCTTGATGTCCTTGAGGCTTCCTTGGTGTTTGTTTCAGTTGAGGTTTCGTATCCTGATTGCCGTTGCAGGTGACGGTGTTGATGTTTGTTTAGATAACGCTCGCGCCCCATTTTAACGGCCTCTCGTCCCCTGTACAATACTTATCTCTATATCGGCGCACTATGCTTCCAGTTTTCTCCTAACCAATCCTTTGAAGAAATCAAAGCTGCAGTATATACAATGTCAGATGGTCAGTATGCCACAGACAACATTTTCAGAGCACATATATGCAGTATGAGAAATATCAGTGACAGATAGAGAAGCATACAGATATGCGTATACAAGAGAAATATCAGTGACAGATAGAGATGTTTAGTGGACAGCACCTGTTGCCATCAGGATGCAGCACATAACTCTGGCCATCCTGGCCAATAGCGTATAAATAACCAGTTGGTGTCAATCCCTAAAAAAAGACTAAATGTTAGAAAAGAGGATATATCAATTTGATTATCTGACTTAGTTAAGTGCTAACCTGGATAGTTACAACACTGCCTGAAGTCTGACCTTCGTGTACATCCTGAACAATAACTTTTTGGCCACTACATAACAATGAAAAATTGCAAAGTTCTTTCATGTGAAATAACAAAAATATAACATACAAAATATATGTGGTGTTTTCAATCAGTCATTTAACTTTCAAACATTTCGAATAGTTTCACATAAAAACATATGGTAACAATGAGTGATCATATTGAGTACAAAAAGATTTTTAGTTAACCAATACCTATGAAGCCATGAGCTCCTGCAAAGTCAATTCATTACGTAATACATAAGAAATAAAATAAAAATTTCTGACAATAGTAATGATTATCATAAAGTAATGGGACAATTGCAAAGCCGGACTCCTTTCCATGTCCAATTCTGAAAAAAGATCTCTTTTTGAGAGTTTGCAAAATCGGACATGTTTTCTCAAGACGAATCCTCCGTTTGTACTGTTAGCAGCCCCTTCTTTTAGGCCTAAAAAGATTTGAGAAAAGGTTTAGAAAGTAGGAAAAGGACCATCATGCCCTCATTCTCCTTCATCCGAACAGTTCGTTCTCAAGACCCGACGACTCCGTTCGGCCAAGTCTCTCCTTTGCTTGCTTATGGCAAAACCCTAACCCTAGGTATGGCTGCTCGGAAGGCGTCGTAGGCTGGTCCTCGCGTGAGGTGGCGTAGGCGGCGCGGGCTAGTGAGGCGCAGGCGCGTGATAGTGGCGCGGCAAGGGGCGGCGGCGCGGTGCCAGGGGGCGGCGCGCAGGGGAGCGATGGGGAGGCGCATGGGCATGTGGTGCCAGGTGCGCGCGGGCAGGGAGGACGGAGCTATGCCACCAAGTTCCAGCTCGCCAATGCATCCGACTCCTGGTGTTCGCCCGCTGTAATGTTCGTTGATTACAAGCAAAATTGGAGTGCCGCTGCAATTTTGACTGATTTGGTTCGATCAGCCCCGGGCTGCCTGGGCTACGGGTCTTAGCCATCTGAATTGAAAATTGTTTGTATTTTGTCGTGTCTGATGAAAAAATCGGACCTGTTTTCATCAAAATTATGTTGTAGATTGATTCAAATAAATCCGAATTTCAATTCCATGCGTAGTACTACTATATATGATAGCTTATATCAAAACAAGGGCAATTTTGCAAGTAAAAAAAGAAGAGCAAATTCCTTATTTGCCATCGAAACTTTAACTCTTCCCTTATTTGCCATCGAAATTATGCATTTCCCTTACTTGCCATCAGATCAAAATTTACTTCCCTTATATGCCACTCTAATCACTTTGATGGTTAGATTATCTTGCTTCCGTGCTGCGTTATTCGTGCTGCAGTAGCGAAATGGAGTCGTCGCGGTGTATAACATATGCAAAGAAAAATTCAAAATTTTCGGATGAATATTAGAGGCAATATTTTATTTTTATGCAAAATCACCTTAAATATTCATCCGAAAAATTTGAAACTTTTTTTTGGCATAAAGTACACATTGAGACAAACCTATTTTTGTACTGTGGCATGAACACTGTTGTGACGCGAGTAAAATTTTCTATTAGCCAAAGTGACATGAGTGGCAAATAGGGGAAATGAATTTTGATCCGATGGTAAATAAGGGAATGACATAATTTCGATGGCAAATAAGGGAAGAGTTAAAATTTTGATGGCAAATAAGGAATTTGCTCAAAAAAGAAAACAAGGGCGATTTTGCAAAGGGTATTGTCGTCTTTTGATAGTAGATTTAACACCGTTGTGTCTTCCTAACGGAGTAGAGGCAACACATTATTTCAGATTCAAAAAACAGTTCCGATTTTGCAAAGTCTCAAAAAAAAAAAAGGTCCATTTTCAGAATTAGCATCCAAAATAGGTCCAGTTTTGCAAATGCCCCTAAAGTAATAGTATGATTAACAACCTTATCAATGCTCGAATATCAAAATCCACCTATCTAATATGAATATAATCATGTAATATAAGGATAACACCCAAATTACCTTGATTTGAGAACATCTCAAAGAGAAGTTCGAATTTGTTGAAGAATGATGCCATAATGTCTTCGCGTTTTAATATAGGTGAATTAGTCATTACTTCTTTAATTGCAGCATTCAAACATGTGGTAGGCTCTTCATTGTCAACATTCAAACCAATACCTGAAGAACATAAAAGGAGTGTACGGTTATCATAAAGACAATTGATGAAATAAAACAATCCATATTGACATTATATTTCTCCAAACTATCTAATAATAGGAACACTCAAAACACATGTTACCTGTACAAATATTGTACACCTTTGATTCATAAGATGACATGCAGAGAATGCCACCAACCTTTAATCCCTTCAGATAAAGATCATTAGGCCACTTTATCCTTACATCCAATTCTGGTAGTCCCTAAATTTTGTAAAGATAAAACAATACATGTTAATAAACTGAGTAATCAGCCTAAGAAAATAGTTGTAACTCAATCCATAACAACATTTATGCATGTATGTATGAAAAGAAACACATATATAAGGGGGGAAAAACTCACCTTAGCTCGACATAATTCTTTGATGGCTTCGGTCATAGAAAGACAAACAACATATTGCGTAAGGGGCAATTTCCGCGCATCTTGCATTTGTGATGTGAATGAGAACATCAAACAGCCAGGCGGTGACTCCCAAATATTTTTTGATCGGCCTGTAGGATTTGTTAGGAAAGATCAAATTTTTAATCTAACATTTTCACACGATGCTACAATAATTCAGAAAAGAAAACAAGACTAGAACCATTGATTTTCTTTTAATAAGGAACACGAGATCCAAGTATTTGTTATGGCAAGGACAAGTGTGGCCAATTGAAACTCAAATCACACAAAAGATGCCACAATACAATGCAAAACCAAAAGTAAAATTTTCAACAATACTTCATTGCAAGCAATTCGTTCTAGAGATAACCAAGCTGGCACCACCGTCAGTTTCGTCCAACACATCAGATGCAAAGGAGGAACATGGATCCTCACTATGAGCTATTCATAACAAGACTGCAAATAGCGGTAAAAACTAATAGGTAAGGTCTAATTTCACTATCAAACTCACCTCGTCCTTTGAACTGAACGTCAGCTACGCAAACGACGCCCACCGGAAGCTTTGAGGAGTTCCTGCAAACATGAACCGGAGCCGGCGCCTATGAGGGGACAAGAAATCAAACACTGGGCCAAACGTTCAAGGAGGAAAATTGCACTCACTGCACGACGAGGTCTTGCGTGGAAGCCAGCCTTGGCGACCAGAGCATCCACCTCCCGAAGCGCCGCGCCCGGAGTTCTTCCATGTAAGCACCGGCATCGAAGCCTCCGTTCTTGCCGGCCACCGGCGCGTCGGAGGAAAGAACTACGGTGATTTCTCCGCCGCCCTCCTCCTCTCCGAAGGAGAGGGAACTGGCCGCGGAGGCGAGGAGCTCTTGGTCCTCCGGGAACTTGCCGGAGACCACGAGCGTAGCGGGGCTGTTGCTCCTGTGCGCGGACATGGTCACAGAGGCAGGGGGGGCGTTGGTGGGACGAGGACATGTAGCGGCGAAGCGCGAAGGCGGCGAGCACGGCCCCACCTGCTGCTGCGGCGTCAGTGACCGGCGGCGAGAAGCGCACAGGGAAAGGCATCAATTGTTTGGTTTTTCTTTGTTTTCTCCGTCACATGCCAATATATTAGTGGGCCCGTCCGTTTCTTTTCTTCCCCTTTCCGAATCGGCCGTGCGCTGGTCTCTTACACGAACCCGACACCATCCAAACAGACCCGAAATGGGTCAAATTTGATTGGGGATCGCAGAAAGGGCCTGGTGGAAGGTCTAACACAAGCTCGCCCAGCTGCACTATCCGGACACAGCCTGCACGTCGCCACCTGCCTCCGCTGCGGCACAAGCCAAGGGGCGGCGCGGATACGGCACAAGCCAAGGCGTAAAGCTGGCGGACGCGGACGCCGTCCCCCTCGCTCATGACGTTGTCGGTTGTCGTGCCAGCGCCAGAGTTTGACGGCCGTGCACGGGCATGGCTGACTGCTGTCGCAGCGCGCTCGGCGCCTCCTAGCTAGCGTCCTCCACGGTCCATGAATACAGGGTACCTACCATTCGCATCCATAAAAATGTCTTCTTCTATTGTGTTCAGCACGCCGTAGCTGCCAATTTTTGGAGTTACTCGCGTTCTTTTTTTCTTTCTTTTTTTTGCGAGGAGTTACTCGCGTTCTTGGTGCCTTCTTCGCTTCTCGGCGTCCACGCGACGAGGGACACGGCGCCAAGCCTTAGTCTCTGAGCAGAGCGCCGACGACCTCGCGAGCTCCGGCGTGGGTTAAATAACGTCCAAGCATGAGGAGGAGGCCGCGCGTGGTTGAAGGCGCGGAGACGAGCACGTAATCTCTGGATTGGTAGAGCCAAAACCAAACGGCCAATGACCGCAGCTGGTGCGTAAAACATTGCATCAAAGGGATCTTCTTTGCCACTCATATCTGTGCCCCCAACTTGTGTCATTACAAGCAATGATCAGAACACTCCAAGCCCTATTTGTGTTTGGTCTGTTCAAGTCTGACGGCTGACACAGATATGAAACGTGTTTCATGCTAATTCTTGACATACTAGTTCCCAAATTACAATAGCATAATGAATTATAAGAAAGTGTTTGTTTCTTGTAGGGGTGAACAGCTGAGGTGAACTCTCACTCGATCAGCATTCAGTATTGCAATCCATAAATTCACATACCCAGAAGTTAAGAAAAATGAGACCAAAGGAAAGAATTAGACAAAAATAACTGCAAGTTCGTACAACCTGCAAAGGAAAAAAAAAAGGCAATGTGTTCTCTTTTTCCCTCTTATTAAGAGACCATGCAATGTATTCTCGCGGGACCAATATACTAGCAAGGATGGTTTAATCCTTTCACCGAGAAAGGAAGTTTTCATCTGCAAAGCGATTCGAAAACATCGCATATTTGCATACATGCAAGTTCACTTACCCAGTGACAATTGATCGATAAAATAATCAAATACTCCAAATGGCAAGACCATTACTCTATACTTTGCGTAGACAACTTATTTTTGAATAGTATCGAACTGATTTATTTGCGTAGTAGTATTCGTTATAGAATGCATTTTTGGTACTTCATAATTCTTATCATTTGAATAGCAAAAAAATATGATTTTTATCTGCCATTTATATGTTGGTCAGGTCAAGAAAAAACCCATGAGATCATTAGTAGATGAGTGCCCTCCTTGCTAGTGAAAATCTTGTTAATCCTAAGACTAGCTTATTTCCACATTGGAAAAGCATAGCCATGACATTGACATAAGAAAGCATGAAGGATTGTTGTCATGAAATAGATAATGGTATAAAAGTTTCATAGCATTAATCTTCTGTGACGAATGTAGGATCTCCTACTTTCTTTACTTGGTGAAATTTTGTTGGACGTGTTAAGAACATTTATTGCTACAGTCGGTGCACTGATCATTTTTCTATTGGTATTTCAGAACAACCTCTTAAGAAAGTACAACCACAATGTTGACCAAAGTCGGTGAACAGGAGTGCCATGATATTTCTGCTCATCTCTATTTTTGTCTGGGTTCTCTTCCATTGAACACATACTAACAGTCATATAAATTGAATTTGGAAGTTTTTATCTACATCTATCTTCCCTTCAAAAACGAACACAAGAGTATGTATTTGTTCGCCTGTTATGTTTTAGTTTGCACAGGTTCAATAAATTGCAAACTAAATTCTCCGACATTTTTCCCACCGGGATTAAAATTAACACTTTTACACGTGAATAACCTTGATCTTCAGCTTGACCAGAAGAAAGGGTATTGCAATAAGCAGATGCTGAGCCACTCTTACTTCCAACCAGATGCCACAAAATAAAAGTAACATACTAGGAAATGCATGAGCTCAACAGATTTTCAATTTCAATTAAGTGCATGTAATTTTATTGAATCTCTTGCTGGTAGTACATTTATTTCTTCAAACACAAATACAGACTGAAACACCAATTTGCACTAACACTGGTACAAATTTTGTAAAGAATGCTGGGAATGACAATGAACTGCATAATCCCAATCTAAATCAATGAGCTGCATGATTGAAGTTGGCAAACTGTATAATTAAGCATGAGAATTTGAGTCATTGGTCTCCTCGTCGAGAAATGGGTAATCCGTGTAGCCAACAACTGGATCCTGTGTGTAGAAGGTAGAGCGGTTATACTTGTTAAGAGGCGCGCCGAGCTCAAACCTCCTAGGCAGGTCGGGATTGGCCAAGAAGAGCCTTCCGTAGGCGACGAGGTCCGTGTAACCATCGGCCACCATCTTATTACCCTCCTCTTTGTTGTAGCCACCGGCGGCGATGAATGTGCCTTTGAATGCATTCCGGAATGGCAAGAGCCTGTGTGGGATCTGCCGACGCCCGTCTACTGCATCCTGTGAGGGATCTACCATCCGAGGCTCTATCATGTGGCAATAGAGTAACCCATCATGCTTGTTGAGCTGTCGCACCATGTAGTCACCCAACGCCATAGGGTCAGAGTCGACGCAGTCTATGAAGTCTGCGAACGGAGAAAGCCTGACGCCCACACGGTGCGCGCCCACCTCACGGACCACGGCGTCGACCACCTCCACTGCGAAGCGGCACCTGTTCTCCAGGCTACCACCATACTCGTCGTCACGGTCGTTGGCACTGTCCTTCATGAACTGCTCCAGGAGGTACCCGTGCGCACCGTGGATCTCGACTCCGTCGAAGCCCGCCTCGATCGCGTTTCGCGCGGCGCGCCTGAAGTCGTCGACGATCCCGAGAATCTCGTCCGTGCGCAGCCGCCGCGGCTTGGAGTACACCATCCCGGACTCGGCGTCCGGCGTGATCTGCTTGTCCGTGCTCGAGACGGGCGCTTGTCCGTCAGGCTGTAAACCTGCAAGTCCATTTAGAATTCACGGAGAATTAGCAACTGGAACAATCAATTAATCATTCAGAAATAAACTTGCGCTCATAAGCGTGCCACGTACCGTTGTTGGAGACTCTGCCGACGTGCCAAATCTGGCAGAAGAAGACGCCGCCCTTGCGGTGGACGGCATCGACGATGGGCTTCCACGCCTCGACCTGCTCCTGCGTCCAGATGCCGGGAGCCTCCGGGTACCCCTGCGCGGTGGCGGACACCCCCGTAGCCTCCGAGATGAGCAGGCCTCCCCTGGTGGTGCGCTGGGAGTAGTACACGGCGGCGTGCGGCTGCGGCACGTTGCCGTAAGAGCGGCAGCGCGTCAGCGGCGCGAGCACCACCCGGTGGGAGAGCTCGAACTGACCCATCTTGTACGGCTTCATCAGCGGGATCACCTCCTGATGGACCATCTTGCTAGAAACCTTTTCCTATCGATCGGCCGCCGACGACGACACGGTGGTGGAACACGGGAATCACCTGCTCGCTCTCGGGCTCTCTGGGCTGCTCAGTTTCTTTGCTCTGGGCTGCTCTGTTTCTTGCTCTGGTTTTGCCCTCTGCTCCTGCCTCTCTCACTGGTCTGGGACGTGCAACTATTTATACGTATCGAAACTCGGAAGGGTGGCGTCATGCCTTTCGCCACCTACCAGCTACGCATTTCATTTTGACTTCTCTAGTTTTCTAGCCTGTTCCCGTGCCCGTTGCGGCGTTGCGTCACCATTTCCGTCATCCGCTCGGTCTTGAGTCGTGAGGCAAGAGCCTCCTGGTACATTGAATCTGGTCCTGTTTCGTTCGCTTTCGCACCGATAACACGCGTCGCCTATGCAGCTGATCTCTGGTTTGTGAAGCCGAACTGGCGGTCATCAAGAACAAGGGATGACGCAACTGGTACGTAAAAGATTGCATCAGAGGTTTATTCCTTCCCACGCCGGTCATGGAGTAAAACACTGAGCTTGTAATCTTGGTTTTGGGACTTTTGCTTTTGACGGCGATCATGATGATCTGTCACACTGTGTTGTAAGCTGAGCATTGTCACATTGTCCTGATCATGATGGGTATTACTGTACTGTAAACGTACAGTGATACCCATCATCTACCGCCCAAACCTGATCCTTTGGCTCTATATTTTTCAATTAACAACCATTATTAATTAGGAAGCCCCACTAATTAAAGAGGAAAAACCTCAGAGAGGGAAAACGGTGGATCTGTGGCCGTGCCCAGACTTGGGGCCAATTTCTGTTAGAATTGACCTCAGTCAATACCTAATTGGACCGAAAGGCCCACTTTAAGCCCAACTCGTCCCTGTTAGTTGCCTTGATCGGGAGGCAAACCTCAGCCTATGTTTTGGACCCGGCCCCATGCCTACTGCACTTATAAATATGAGGGGAAACCCCTGGTTAACCCTAATCCGTGATTAATTCACGAAATTAAGCCTAGGGTTTACTCTAACCCTAATTCTACCGATCCCTAAGGTGCTGGAAGGTTCGGAAGCCGGTGTCCCTGTTCTACATCGACCTGCTGCTGTTCTTCTACCTCTACTGCATCTACACCGAGTTCGTTATCATCTACTTGATCTGCATCCACTGCAGATCTGTTTCATGGCGAATCTAAGTGCAGGTGAGTCTTCTTTAGTGTTCAGATTAAGTTCCTAGGTGTGATCTAATTCCTGACTAGTGATCCTGTTAAGTTAGTGATAATTAGTTCTAATAATTGGTATCAGACGTCTAAAACTAGTCGTTTTAGATCCCCTAGCACTAGATCTTATCAGTTTTAGTTCAGTTTAATGATCTAGTGATGCAATCAGAGGTGAATTATCTTGTTTAGTTCAGTTTCAGTCAAGTTTTAGTCAGTTTTTTAATTAAGTTTTCGATGATATAGCATTACTGTTTTAAGATCAGTCCAGTTTTCATGTCTAGATGCATCAGTCATTGCTTCCTCTAAGATTAGTGTTTATGTATTAGTCAAGTTTTAATGATCTCAGTCATGCTTTACTGGTTAGTTAAGTTTTCAGTGGGTTCTCTTTAGCTCAGTAAGGCTTTCATCAATAGATGCCTAAGATTAATAAGTTAATTAAGTTAATGCCCTTGTTCGGTTCATGCTAAGCTATTAGGGTTTCGCACAATTGATCTGTTCTTCATGCTTCATGTCACAAATTGATGCGAATTAAGTAAATCTGGGCTCTAGGGTTGATCACACACTAAACCCTAACCCAACCCTGATTTGCATTAAGACTAAGATTAAGTGAACGAGGACTTACCTCGTCGTCGTCGTCGTGCTCCGCGCGCGCGCCGACGACCACCCCTCCTCTCTTCCCGGTCGCCGGCGAGGCTCCTCGGCATCAGATCGCCGTGCGTGTGCCCCGTCAGCCTAAGGATCGGCCCGCGCGGCATCAGCTCCGCCGCGCGGAACACCGCACGCCTCACGGCCACCCGCCGTGATGTCGTCGCCGCCGGACCTTCGGGTCGCCGCCGGGCCGCCGTCGTCGCCGCCGCATCTGCGCGCGATTTGCACGCCCTAAGGCACCACGGTGGAGCTGCTCGACGGAGCCGCGCGCGATTCACTCGCACGCGCGCGTCGGCGAGCAGTTCCCATGGCGCCATGGCGGCTGCGCGGCGTCGTGGTGGCGCTCCGGCGTCGTCGTCGCGCTCGCGCGCGGTGTCGGGAGCGGGGGAGAGAGTGAGGAGAGTGAGGGAGAGCTACTGAGGGAGGCGGCTAGGGTTTCCGGCCGGCGTTTTAAGCCGAGTTCATGCCCCAGCCGTCCGATCCACCCTGGCTCGCGCTCCAGCGTTAAGTTCGGCAGCCCGCTCGCTGGTTTTCGGGCCTCCGCCCTCCCAGCACTTTAGCCGGCCCACTCTGCACTGAGTTAAGCTGGGCTGCGCCAATAATCGTGCCGCTGGGCGCGTTTTACTGAACTGGGCCTGCTGCACGGGAAATGAGTTTCGGGCCGCGCCAAGTTTCGTGCGGGCTGTCTGCGGCCGATTTTAAGACATGGGCTGAAATAAGTTTTTTCTTATAAAGATTTATTCAATACCTTTTCTTTATTGGCTCAGTTTTTAATGCGTGATTTTAAGTTAAGTAATTCAGAAATTTAATTAAGTATTCTTTTATGAGTTCTGCAAGATTTCGTAAGTGATATTTAAGTTTTATTGCAGTAAAATCTCTCATAATTTTCTCAATCTAATTTGGCTATTAGTTGAGAAACTATTTAAGTTAAATTCTTAAGAATTTTTAGTAGCAATATTTCATTTGCTAAATTTTAAGCTTCCGCTGTCATTTTGAGAATATATATGTTCATCCAATATTAAGTCTTATTAAGAATATTAAGTCTTATTAGCTTTCATGAGCATAATAATTTAAGTTTAAGATCAATTTAGCTCTTAAGTTGAGCTACAAATTTTGGGAATTTTAACATGTACTATGTACATTTTTTCATAAAGTACCATTAACTCTTCTGTTTTACACAGAATCATGAGATTTAAGATCTCCCCTTGATGATAAAAAATAAGTATTTTCTCTGCGAAATGAACATAGTGGGGAAATCATTTTCATTAAGTTAATGCCCAGTATAGATGACCTTTTCTTACCATGTTTAAGACATTATTTAAGATTGTATGAGATTATTAAGTTGAGAATTGTCTTACTATTTATTCAATTGTTTTGCTGAGAATTAAGTTTGATCATTAAGTTTGCCCGTAAGTTGGTTTTATGCCGCTTTAATTTTAAGTTTAATAAGTTTTTGCTTGTTTTCCCCACCGGTGATGCAAGTTGTTACTTATTACATGATTATTTTCATGAATTATTTTTAGTGTATCTTATTGTACTAATTTTAAGTTTTCACATTTAAGTCTATTCCTCTAAGTTTTCCATCCATCATGCCTTAAGATCAATAAAAATGCATAAGTTGCATTTGCCATGCGCATTTTAAGATCAAATAATGCATCTCTTGCGTTATTATTGCTATTTTATTAGCACACTAAGATATTTACTAAGTATCTTTATTTGGCTATGTCTTTTCAGCTGAAAGCCACATGAAGAACATTAAGCCCTTCAACGGCATTGACTTTCCTTTATGGAAAGAGAAGGTGCAAGACATTCTCAAGTCTCTGGAGCTTGATTATGTGCTTCATAAGGACAAGCCACTTCCTTCCTCTTCCGACATCGAGGAGTATGATGAGAAGATGCATGAGTATCAATTCAAGTTGGAGAAATGGGAAAAGGACAATAAGTTTGCCAAAAGAATCATCAAGCGTTCGATCTCAGAAGGCATAAAGGGAGAATTTGATGATAATGAGGACACGACTGCTAGTGAACTCTTCTTTTTGATTGAGTTAGAACATAAGAGAGTCAGCACAAGGTTCCTCTTCACAAGGCTAACCACCTCGCGATATGATGGATACAGTGGAATAGAAAAGCACATACGCAGCATGTATGGCATTGCTTATGAGCTTAGGTCATTTGGAATAGAACTCTCCGATTCATTTTTAGAGCATTGTGTTGAGACATCTTTAGTGAATCAATGAATCGGGGGAGTGATTCTTAGATTTTAATTGATGAAATTAGTTGAAGTTTTATTCCTAAGAACTTCATTTAGAATTAGTTAGTGGATTCAATAGTTAGCTTGATGGTCTTCAATGTACTTTAGTGAAACCTTTTGGTTTCATATATCATTGTTTTTATGAGTATATTTCTCTCTAAGTTGTGAAATTATCTCTTATATCCTCAGTTTTAAGTTATTATCTTAATTGCTTTTCTACAAGCAAATTTCATAATGCTAATTATGAATCTCTTACACATGTGAGAGTTAGATGAGATAAGTAAAGTGATGAGACCTTGTCGAATATGTGGCACACTCACGTTTAGACCACAAATTCGGGGGAGAATGGCGTGTCTCATCAATTTTAAAGATACTCCAGATAATAATGCCAATTAAGAATTGCTCTTGTCAATTAAGAATTAATGTTAGAAATATATTTATAAATTCTCTCTATGGCATTTTGTCGTTCATAAGATTTAAGGACAAAATTAAGCATAAGATTTTAAGCATAATATAAGTTTTAAGTATGATATACTCGCTATATCTTCGCTATATCTTATTGCTTAAATTAAGAATAAGTTCAAGAGCAACTTTATCATGCAAGACATGATTATTAAAACTACCATTGTGATGGGAGTTTAAACACTCCACAAAGACCAATTGTCTCACTAAGTGTGGTTTTATCCTATATTCTGGCCACCGCTGTTTACGGGATAATTCTCACAGATTGTGTTGTGTCACCCATTTTCTGGCCACCGCTGTTGTGGGTTGGTACAATGGAATCAGAGACGATTGAAGTATGATTGTGTTCATGATACTGGCCACCGCTGTTTTGTGAACATTTAATCATAGCTTTGCTGCTCTAGTTCATTATCTAGCCACCGCCGGTGTGGGCTAGTGGTGGCAAAGCAAGCTGATCAGTGGTATAATAAATGTCGTGCCAAGATAAGTTAAAGAGCTATCATTGTAAATTTATTTAAATAAGCTTATGGGCCGACACATTTAATATTCTGATTTTTCGAAATTCAATGAAAACTCATATGGAAGGAAATAGGGGGAGAAGAAATCTTATTGAGATGTAGGATAAGTTTCCTCTATATCGATGATTTAAGATGAGATGTATATATATATACATACATATATGATTTTCTCATATCGTGCCATAAGTGTTTCTCCATTCTTTTCTAACTCTGTTGAGGATCTACATTAGCTGTTTTTTCAATAACAGAGACTCGTAATATTTTTTTTTAATAATAAGTTAAGTTTTAGGCACAAAAGTGAAAGCCTCAGTTATTTCTAAGATTATGTAAAAGAGGTCATAAAAAGGTCTATGAATTTTGAACATAAGTATAGTTCATCTCATAGCAATTTTCTGATGGAGTCAAAACAACAGACTGTAATGGGTCTGCAGATTGTTGAAGAAGTGATTCCAAAATAAAATAAGATGTTAAGTTTATAACTCACTATGAGTTTGTACATATCATGGGCAACCATGATTTATTTTATAAGGTTAAGATGGATTAATTAAGATCCTGATACTCTGAGGTAATTATTTTCTCCGTAAGTTGAAAGAAATAAGCATGCATTTCAAGAAAGGAGAAATGATTTTATCATATCATAAGACACATCTAGTGATGCTTTTCCTAAGTTCTGGGGGAGTATGACACTTTTGATGGGACCAAAGTGAGTATTGGGATTGTCACTCAAGCACAAAGTTAAGAGAGGCTCTGAAGTGACAATATGTGAATGCAAATATAATTATGCCTGTAAGTTTTGCGTGATATAGCAAATTTTATCATAAGAATAAGGTTAAGAATAAGATAAATAGAAAGACGTTCCTAAGGCTTCAGATTGAAGCTACATGCTAAGATCTATAAGACATTGACTTAGCATGACAAGCCGGAATGCTTGACAAGATTTTTTATTAGTCTTAGTCTAGGAAAGGTCCACTGGAAAAGGTGTTTAAAGTTAAAGACACCATATAACATGCTTATTTAATTAAGTACTATTCAGATAAGGTTTTGTGAGGGTGTATGGATGTAAATATGCACAATTAAGTTTTATGTCCTTCACTCTTACAGATATGAGCGATTCTGCAGAAAACTCTAAAACAATATTAGCATTATTTATGTTGATTTTGTATGGCATGTCTCAAACAGGCATATGAAATATATTCCGGTACTATTAAGTTTACATTGATAGTACTCAATGTTATTGTATTTGATTACAGAATTCCTTCAAGTAATGACATATATTTGATAGTGTCAAGCCCATTGACAACTATATTGTTATGTTATGAAAGAAGGGTCCCAGGATCAAGTCATTTTAATGCTTTAAGTAAATAGCTAGCAACATGACTAATTGAGGGTGTTTTCGCCTATCCTATTTCGCGAAATTAGTATGGATTTGGTGATTTAACCTGAAATGCGATTCTGGATGAGGCCGAATAAATAAACTCCCAATTAAGATTAATAAGTGTTCTATCGAGATACTGTAGCAGACTTTGGTTAATTATGTCTCGGTACACCTGTATTGCTTCCGGTGACTAATTCGTCAGGTTTTGTTATGGTATTGAGTGTGAACGTAATGCGAACAAAAGTGTAAGTTTAAGATGTTCAATTAAGAGGGAGATTATTGATCTATGTATATCCACCTGCACGTGATCGATAATATGAATAGTATAAAGAATAAAGTATTGACCTTCGGTCAAGGGGGAGAATGTTGGAATTGACCTCAGTCAATATCTAATTGGACCGAAAGGCCCACCTTAAACCCAACTCGCCCCTGTTAGTTGCCTTGATCGGGAGGCAAACCTCAGCCTATGTTTTGGGCCCGGCCCCATACCTACAACACTTATAAATATGAGGGGAAACCCCTGGTTAACCCTAATCCGTGATTAATTCACGAAATTAAGTTTAGAGTTTACTCTAACCCTAATTCTACCGATCCCTAAGGTGCTGGAAGGTTCGGAAGCCGGTGTCCCTGTTCTACATCGACCTGCTGCTGTTCTTCTACCTCTACTGCATCTACACCGAGTTCGTCATCATCTACTTGATCTGCATCCACTACAGATCTGTTTCATGGCGAATCTAAGTGCAGGTGAGTCTTCTTCAGTGTTCAGATTAAGTTCCTAAATGTGATCTAATTCCTAACTAGTGATCCTGTTAAGTTAGTGATAATTAGTTCTAACAATTTCTTCACCGTCTTCCTCCTAAAGCTGAGACTTGGGGCAGCGAGCCAGAGACAAGACTTCCATCTTTTTTTCTAGATGGAATACTGCAACTACGGACCTCGTCTGTTCAGGTGTAACATCACTTGTTGGTTTGGCTAGCGTGTAACATCACTTGTTGGTTTGGCTATTTTTCTAGATGTAACATCACTTGTTGGTTTGGCTAGCGTGAGAATCTATCGCCAGGGAGAATTCTTGATGGAGATTAGTACCAGTCGTCTCAGTTAAATTAGTGCACTCAGCCTCTTGATCGGAGTGCTGCACAAGCACATTGGATACTACGTGGAACTTTGAGCACAATGGAGACTTCGATGAGCTGTGGATAATGGGTGACGTAGCCTAATTAACGGTGGTGGTTAATTAATAAAAAACAGGTTTGGACGGTGGATGATGGGTGTTACTGTACGTTTACAGTAGTACCTACACAGCAGAGGAGCCTCGTCCGGGGGGAGGGGGGTGTTAAAACTTCAAGAAAAGGGGATAATCTTCGGGTGAAATGAGGAAAAATGGAAACAACAGATAACTACAAGTTCATACAGCCTGCAAAGAGAAAACAGGCATGGCACATGGAAAAAAAAGAAGCATTTTCATTGGACAAATATCCTTCATTTACAAGCAATTTGACAACATCTCCCGTACATGCAAGTTCTGCTATCCATTGACCACTGATCCGTAAAACCATACAATTGCTATAAATTGACCATCTGACAGCATATTTTTTAACACTTTCTAATTCATTAACTTGTGTGGTAATGTTCGTTGTATAGAATCCATTCTCGTTATTCCTTGATTTTTATCCATCGTTGGTCAAGCAAAAACCTATGAGATTATTAATAGATTTAGAGTGTTATACTTGCTAATGAAAATCATTTGGATCATTTTATAAAGAATACCTTATTTCCACATTGGAAATGGCATTTACAAATGGTTGTTGTCATTGGATAGACAGTGGTGTAAAACGTCATAGCATTCATCTTCAGTGATGAATGTGAGATCTTTTGTTCTTTTTCCCTTTTATTTTATTTATTTATCAAATATTTAATGATACAACAGTGCATTGGCCTTTTCCCATTGGTATTTTTAGAATTTTCTTCAGAAAGTGCAACAAATATGTTGGGCAACGCTGGATGAATAAGGGTGCCATGATATTCCTCTTCATATGGAAAGATGCTGAAACTAGAAAAAGGAATATTGTGCATCTCTAGTTTTGTCCGGCATATTCTCTGTTCCACACGCACTAACTATTATATAAATTAATATTTGAAGGTTCTTTAAAGTACATTGACCTTCCCTTGAAAAAGGAAGAAGAGTATATCTTTGTTCACTTGATGTTGTTTTTGTTTAACATAGTTGTTAGACCTATTTTGAGTAGTGCCAAAGTAACCGATTTTTTTTTTTAAATGAGCAAGTCGAATGTATTGCAAACTAATTACTCCACCAGTTTTCCACCTCACATAAAAGCTAACACTTCTCTTACACAAATTATGTTGATCTTCTATATCTTTTTTTACAAGTAGAAACTAAACCAATCATACTTTCAATCAGATGAAATAGATATATGAAAACATAATTTCAACGCATTTTCATTTTCAATTAAGTGCATTTTTTTTAGTCTCTTGCTGGTAGTACCTTTATTTCTTCAAACATAAATACATGCTGAAACACAGAAAACTATGTAATAACGCTGATACAAATTTCTAAAGAATGGTGGAAATAATGATGATGTATTCATCACATGAACCATGCACGATACTAATCCCAATCTAATTGATGAGCTGCATGATTAAGCATGAGCATTTGAGTCATTGGTGTCGTCGTCGAGGAATGGGTAGTCCGTGTAGCCAACAACAGGATCCTGTATGTAGAAAGTGGAGCGGTCATATTTGTTCAATGGTGCGTTCAGCTCAAATCTCCTCGGCAAGTCGGGGTTGGCCAAGAAGAGCCTCCCATATGCAACAAGGTCGGTGTAGCCCTCAGCCACGACCTTGTTTCCCTCCTCCCGGTCGTACCCACCGGCAGCAATGAACGTGCCGTTGAACGCTTTGCGGAACGGGAGAAGCCTGTGGGGGATTTGCCTGCGGCCATCGACTATGGCCATCCTCGGCTCCACCATGTGGCAGTAGAGGAACCCCTCATGCTTGTTGAGTTGTTGAATCATGTAGTTACCGAGTGCAACAGGGTCTGAATCCACGCAATCCATGTAGTCCACGAACGGCGACAGTCTGATGCCGACGCGGTGCGCACCCACCTCGCTGACAACGGCGTCAATGACCTCCACGGCGAAGCGGCACCGGTTCTCCAGGCTACCGCCGTACTCGTCGTCACGGTCATTGGCGCTGTCCTTCATGAATTGCTCCAGAAGGTATCCGTGCGCGCCGTGGATCTCGACTCCGTCGAACCCGGCCTCGATCGCGTTCCGCGCGGCGCGCCTGAAGTCGTCGACGATCCCGGGGATCTCGTCCGTCCTCAGCCGCCGCGGCTTGGAGTACACCATCCCGGACTCCGCGTCCGGCGCGATCTGCTTGTCCGTGCTGGAGATGGGCGCCTGTCCGTTTGGCTGAAAATCTGCAGGTTGGTTCAGAGTTCACAAAATCATCAGCACCGAAACAACCAATCATTTCAGAAGAATTAGCAACGAGACCAATCAATTTCATCCGCACAGCAGACAGCAAACGTGCGATGGTAAACGCGCCACGTACCGGTGGTGGAGACCCTGCCGACGTGCCAAATCTGGAGGAAGAAGAACGCGCCCTTGCGGTGGACGGCGTCGACGATGGGCTTCCACGCCTCGACCTGTTCCTGCGACCAGATGCCGGGTGTCTCCGGGTAGCCCTGCGCGGTGGGGGAGATGTCCGTGGCCTCCGCGATGAGCAGGCCGCCCTTTGTAGCTCGCTGGGAGTAATACAAGGCGGCGTGCGGCTGCGGCACGTTGCCGTAGGAGCGGCACCGCGTCAGCGGCGCGAGCACCACCCGGTGCGAGAGCTCGAACCGGCCCATCTTGTGCGGTGTCAGCAGCGGGATCACCTCGTTATGCACCATCTTGTAAAAGGTCTCTCTTGCCGGAAAGCTCTGATCGATTGATCGCTAGCGACGCTGTGTAGATGCGATTGGTGAACGGGAATCACTGGCTAGCTCTCGGCTCTCGCTTCCTTTGTTTCTCTTGCTTGCTTGATGTGGTTTCTCCTCCGACGGTGCCGGGGGTGTGCATTTATAGATGACGGAGTTGCCCGCTCCTGTCGTATTGTATTGGCTTTCGCCTCCTACCAGCCGTTTGTTTCTGACTTCTCTCTTCAGTTCCCATGCTAGGCCCCTTGCGTCACCCGTTTCGTCATCCAGTCGGTCCAGTCGTGTGCCTCGTGCGGCAACACCTTTTCCAACACAGGTGCATTGCATGTGGACGTGTTTCATTCGCTCCCACACCCTCAGGTTGAGTGCTGAATCTCTGCCAATCATCATGAACCATGGATGACGCAAGATGGCATCCCAAAGGATCTTCTTTGCTGCTCATCCCTGTGCCAACGTTGCGGCTGCACATGCTGTGATAAAACAAACCCATTGGCTGTAGTCGAAATGGTAAAATAATATTGTCAATTGTTATTTAAAGGATCACCTCTTTTTCTCCGAAGTAAAATGACATTTTTGTCCGTTTAAGTCAACACCTTCTAGAGGGTTTATATGGAAAGCGGTCTTTATGAAAAGGTGTCACGTCAGTCAGCTTATTTTAACACATTTTAATAAGTTCTACTTCTTCTGGTTTTATTGTCATTATAGATTTGTGCACAAGTATTAAGAAAAGATGTCATGTGCAGCTATACAACTAGTACTAAGAGGGTGTTTGGATACCCTTTAGTCCCATGACTAAAACTAGTCAGACTAGTAGTCTCTAGTCCTACTCATGTTTGGAAGCAAAGACTAAAAATGATTAAAGACCATTAAAGATTCTGCCCTACTAAAAAGAGAAGGACTAAAACACTTTTTAGCTACCCCTTCCCTTACTAGAGAATTTTAATCAGGTGACTAGTTTTAGTCCTTTTCTAGTCCCACCTGTTTGGAACTTTAGTCCCTAAAGTGACTAAATCTAACCTGATTAGTTTTAGTCATGGTGATCCAAACACCCTCTAAAAATATGATCACTGGATTATTTTTTGTCCTTATAGATTAGCCACTCATGGCGACAACTTAAACAAGAGATACAATTTGTTTTGGAAATTTTAGCATACACTAAAGGAGAATTTTTTTAAAAAAACAAATTTGAATTCCATAAAGCATTACTCAGATTAATGGGGCCCAAACTGCCAAGGGGGACTGCAAAGAAGATGTTACTTACGGCCTGTGAGAAACGGCCCGGACCAAGCTCCCAAACAAAGGGCTGCAAAGAAAATGTTACTTACGGCCTGTGAGAAACGTGTTCGTGGGCTGAAGTATAACGCCCCAGTAGTTTTTTTTTTTTTTGTCAGCCTTGTGAAAGCTACGGTTTTGTATGTGCTGTCAGTGGTCGCTTTGAGCCTTTTAAACTGTATATTTTAGTGATACTGATAGTTCAGAACTTAGTACTATATAATTCATTGGAAAAGCAGATGAGGTACCGGCCATATAAATTGAAAGGGCTGATGTTCTCGCGCAAGAATCATGACATGCTTTGATTGTTTGAAAGGAAAAGAATCAGACCTGTTTGCTGTCTGGAAACCACTACTACTAATTTTGCAAGAATTTGCATAATTTTCCTAATCATTTCGCCTTGCCTACTTTCCCCAACCCCACTACTCCTACAGTCCTACCACCGAAATACTCCACTGCAACGCCGACGCGCACCGCTGGCCATGTCGGCGCGGGCTCGATTCCCGTTCACCGCGGTGCCACCGACACGGAGAACTCCGTCGGCACGCGGAGCTTCTGCTCCCACGCCCTCGACTGGAGGTACACCTTGGAGACCTTCCCGGCGACCCACGTCATGTCAGGCCGGCCCTCCGCAGCAGCGCACCGGAGCCCCACACCCACCAGCTTCTCCGCGGTGGCCACGGGGAACGAGTCCCCTAGCCTCCTGTCCACCCAGTTCCTCACCGTGCCCCCCGCCACCGCCGCCGCCGCCGTCTCGAGGACCGACACTCGCTGGAACTCCTTGGTGCCCCGGTCGAAGTGGTACTTCTCCGGCTCCTCCCCGGAGAGCAGCTCGAGCAGCAGCACCCCGAACGCGTACACGTCCGCCTCCCGCGACGGCTCGCTCGATCCGGGCGGCGCGTAGGGCGCGTCCCCGGCCTCCCGGGCGTCGGCGGCGGCCACGAATTCGGCCGCGCCGAAGTGGGTGAGGCGCGCGCGGAGGCCCGGGTCGGACACGAGCACGGTGGAGGGCGAGACGCGGCCGTGGACGGCGTCCGCGTGGTGGTGGATGTACTCGAGCCCCTGGGCGACGTCGGCGGCCACCTGGACGCGGGACAGCCACGTGCGGAGGGCGGTGAAGCCGGGGTTCCGCGCGCCGCGGAGGCACGCCCCGAGCGTGGCGGCGCCGGGCGGGAGCTCGTAGGCGAGGTAGACGTGCGCGCCGGCCGGGCACGCGCCGAGCAGCCGCGCGAGGCCCGTGTGGTGGTACCTGCCGATCCTGGCGAGCGCGGCGGCGTCGGGTGCCGCGGCGCCCGCGCGGAGCGGGAGCTGGAACAGCGCGGCGTCGCGCCCGCGGAGGGAGCAGCGCCAGTAGGCGGAGGCGGAGCCGCCCACGCGCTTGGCGAGGAAGTTGTTGGTGGCGGCGGCGAGCTCGCGGAACGGGTACAGGACGGGCGGGTCCGGGAGCGAGGCGCGCGCCGCGGCGAGGGAGGCGAGGCTGGAGGAGGCCGAGGAGGCGGACGACGACGAGGTGGCGTGGCGCTGGGCGCTGGCTGTGGCCGCCCCTGCCCCGGAGCCGGGTCCCCCCGAGGAGGAAGTGAAGGGGGAAGACGAGGAGACCCCGGCTCCGGCGGCGGCGGCCGGGTTGCGTTTGGCGGAGGATGAGGAGCGGCGGGAAGAGGGGGCGCGCTGCGAGGGTAACGCGTCGGAGCTGGACCTGGACTTGCACATCGCTCGTGGTCGCGGTCGCGGCGACGGTGCCCAGCTCGGGTTGCGGATTTCGGCCGTGCTGCGGGGGCAGAGCATATCCCGCGAAATCGCAAGGCGCGTGCGTGTGGGTTAGCGAGCGACACCGCACGGCCGCCACCGAGCTGCCCGGTTTTGCAGGGGAAGCAAAGGACAGACATCGCACGAGTGCTTGCTGTCGTTCGGTAACGTCACGGGCACAGGAATCTGATGCCAGTGGTACAACAGCTACGCGTTCCGTCCTCCTTTCGACGGCCGTCCTGCCATGACCATATCTCAGCCAACCAAATGCGAAATGTCAACTTGGAGTAACGGGCACTGTCCTAGTACTCCACATCCATCGACGTCACATGCTTCTGCCTGCCCTTGGAGCCTGTTGTTGGGTGTGACACGAGCAACAAGTCAACATACAGTCAAGATAAGATAGCTTTTGATGATCCGAGGGAGATATCCTCTTCCCAACCGCAACCAGTACTAATGTTTGAGTATCGAAAGAATGCAATAAACTTGGCACGCCGGCTAGCCGCCTCGCTTACAATATCCTGACTGTGGCAGCAGGTGAACCGCTTGAATCTGCATATCGTCACAGACCAGCCTGTCCGCGTGATCGAGGCATCCGCAAAGATAACGCGAACAGAGAGAGCTGGTCAAAAATCGCATGCCGATTTTGCTGTGCCGTATGGACACTGGCGATCGAAGCCGGCCGGGTGCTGTCAAGGAACACAGCATAGCCACACGGCCGCGTCGGCCGCCGTTCCCCGTGCCTGAGGCGCCGTCCACCGGCAAGTGTTCCTTCCAAGACAAAACGCCGGTTCCTCAACTCAGTTCACACAACTTGCGCGCCGTCGCTGACTTCTCTGCTGCCTGCCACCACACGTCCTGCCGTTCAAGCAGCGCAGGAGCTATCCACGTCATAACAAGCACGGCCGGGCTGCTTGCGGCGCGGGCCGCTCCCGTGCCTCCTCACGGCCGCGCTCGCTCCCCTCCTATGCTCCTCGACGCGATCCCATCTCTGCAGGGACGCGTACACGTTGGACAGGCCGTACGCGGCGCCGTCCCGGAGGTCCAGCTCCGCTATCCGGCTCGCCGCCCACTCGCTCAGCCTCATGCCGTCCTCCGCGCCAGCGTCGAGCAGGAGGCTTCCGAGGACCTTGGCGTTGGGGCGGCCCGGCATCGTCCGCACGAGCCGCGCGGCCTCGTCGAGGTGGCCGGCGCGGCACAGGAGGTCCACCAGGCAGCCGTAGTGCTCCGTCTGGGGCTGCACGCCGTACACGGGCAGCATCTGAGAGAAGAGCTTTCGGCCCGTGGACACCAGACCGGAGTGGCTGCACGCCGACAGGACGGCAACGAACGTCACCGCGTCTGGCCGGGACTCCTCGCCTCGGTTGTTCTGCCACCGCTCGACCATGTTGTAGAACGCTGCAACGGCGTCCTCGCCGCGGCCATTCATCCCGAGCCCGGCGATCAGAGTATTCCAGCAGAAGAGGTTGGGAGTGCAGGGCATGGTGTGAAACACATCGAGCGCGTCGTCCACGCTCCCGCACTTGAAATACATGTCGATGAGGGCGTTGCTCAGCACGGCGTCCATTCTCGTGCCCTGGTGCCGGGTGCGGAGATGCATCTTCCGGCCCAGGGCGAAGTCCCTCATCTGCGTGCACGCGGTTACCACGGTGGCCATGGTCACCGTAGTGGGCCTCAGCCTCTGTTCTCCGTCCTCCTGCTGCTGCTTCATCAGCCGGTGGAACATCGCGATGGTGGCAGCAGGGTCCGCTCCACGCAAGTACCCAGGCCATCATCGTGTTCCAAGTGACCACGTCTGGCAACGAGGAGCCCATGCGATCAAACAGCTCTTGCGCGGCATCCATTCGCCCGGCCTTGCAGTACCCGTCGATCATCGCGTTCCATGACACCACGCTGCTGCTCCCTGCGCGGAGGCTCGCCTCAAAGACATCCCTGGCGGAGGCGAGGTCGCTGGCCCTGGAGTAGCACGTGACCATGGTGTTCCACGATGCGGGTGTCCTTTCCGGCATTCGGTCGAACAACGCCCGAGCGTCGGCGACCGTCCCCGATGCGCCGAGCGCGGCGAGCATTGCGTTGAAGGCGACCACATCCCTCCTCGGCATTTCATCGAACAGCCGCTGGGCGGGAGCCAGGAGGCCGCGCTTGGCATAGCGGCTGAGCAAGGCGGTGGCCAGGACCACATCAGAGGTGAGGCCCAGCTTGCAGACGATGCAGTGCAGGGCCTCCTGTTCGCGGCGGCTGCGGCACGCCGCGATGGCGCGGAAAAGGGCGGCGCGGGCGTGGGAAAGCATACGCAGCTGTACCGGCGTTTTCTGCACCGTTGGCTCCCATCCAAGTTCCAACAGGGCAACAGTCCACAGTCCACCGCCCTCCTTTTCCAATCATTCTCTTGACACCAGTCCATTTATTCATTTCTTGCACACAAGCTAGCAGAAATTGTAGTTTGGAAAAAAATTGTAGTGGCACCATATGCTGATTAGAGTATACGCAAACATTGTAGTTTGAAAAAAACAATTTTATTCTTATTTTTTATTCATGTATCTTCACTTAAAGCACTTTAGCTAACTAATTTTAAGCTACACAAAGCAATTGAAGTTATCACATATCAGGGGCAGAGCAATGTGGTTCTCCTGCAGGGGAAAGTTATACCTGTGTATGTGTTCATTAGCCACGGTGACACCATGGATGCAATGGAGGTGACACCAACCATGACCTTTTTTGGCTCCGCCACTGTCACATATGTGTAACGTTTTGTTATTCGATACTTTGGTTAGCACCTTTTCGCACTGCAATTTGGAATCTAATTGAAATTATTTTATTTCTTTCATATGAGTCTATTACTATATATATATATTTCATATCAATATATATGTTACCAACAAAATGTTCTCCAACCTTCAACCAACTATGACACACACTCATAGAGTTTCTTTATGCCTTCCCCACCCACTTAAGGTTCGCCATCTCCGCCTCTGCCTCTTGCCCCCCTCTCCAATCTCCAGCGTTCTCATCAATGGTTGGAGGGAGAGGGTTTATCTAGTCGTTTGATCCTAGATGTTGTGTTACTTTGCTTTCCTTTTCTCCATCGTGATGAGGATGTCGTGTGGCTTTCGTTTCTCTGTAATGAGCTAGTGGAAAGTTGTGCTTGCGATGACGAACGTCGGCAACTTTAGTGAAGGGGCAATATGAAAACCTAGGTGCCTTAACATCGACGACGAGGGAAGACGATGATGTCGTCATGGAATAAGTTTCTCCCTCCCCTTTTATGTATTTGTCATGGCGCGATCGACCCCCATAAGGGCCAGCTAGTGAGATGGATTTTTCTGGTGGAGATTTGGTCAATCTAGTTCATTGGATTAGATTTGTTTTGGTTGTGAGTTTTAAAATGGTGATCTTGCGGTTTCATTGGTGTATCTCATCAGTGAATGAAGAGGATTTGGCTCCGAATTTGTTCTTATTTTCCGGAGATATCAATTGGAGACGTGTTAGTGTAGATGAGTAAATGACTTAATTAGAAATATTTTTTCTGTAACTAACTGGTCTTTCAGAGTGTGTTGTACACAAAGGGTTCGTATTTTTGTTTTGTTTTGAGAATCAGAAAGGTTCGTACTTATCAAAGCGAGAACAATTGATTTTGAAAGTCTATACATACTTCTCAAAATTTTAATATATTCGAGAGAAACTATGACATACGCTTTGATTATGCTTACAAATGGCTTTTAATTTCTATGTTTTCGCCCTTTAATTTGGATTAGTCTGTTCTTAAACAAAAGAGAATTGCTGGCACATGGCACGTGATTAGTTGATACTTTAGCTTGGGCAACACCAAGCTCCCGTTGCAGTACTCTCTTGGATTTAATAATCCATATATAGTTTTTCTTCCTAATAACTTTAGTCTAAAAAGCTTACCTCTACGGTTTGAAAAGATTTTGCCTCCACTTGTTAATTAGGCTGCTGGCATTACCATGCAGAGACCCCAAATGGACTCACCTGTATGTGCGCGACTCGGCTAGTTCAGCTTTGGAGTATATAGAAAGCTTTCTCTTATTCGAATTGGAGATCGATTTTTGACCCATTCGAAAAAGATATGCGCTCCTAACTTAATCGTCTTGGACTCGATCTCTTACCGGGAACGAGCTGTTATGGAAACGTGTAATCATATATGTAAAGTGGAAACAAACTTGGATAAAAAACGCCATTATGTACAAGAGTAGTACTCTAAATACAACAACTCTTCCAAAAGTACGCTAAAGCGCAGCCGGCTTCGTCACTTTTTGTTGACGATCGAAACCCGCATTCGCCCGTTGTCCCCGCGACCACTCTAGGTAGTTTCGATCATCATCACCATCGACCGATCGAGCTCGCCAGCGACTCTCAGACCTGCTTCCGAACCCGTCTGAATGCAGCTTTGACCCACGTGTTAACTTTCTTCTTTATTGCATGATCGCAGTTGTGCGCATTACCATCAACAGAGACTTGCATCGTGGCGGAGTCGACAGACTTTCAGCGGTGAGGCCGTCCACTGAATCCACCGCATGATCATCTCCGTCCGCAGGCGTTAACTTCTTTGTTCGATCGCAGTTGTGCTTACGAACGCCACCATCCACCGACTATCATCGTCGCGGCTCTCGCCCTGATCTGCCCAACGGTGAGGCCTTCCCGCGAATGGATCATCTCCCTTGCAGCGCGTTGAGTGATTTTTTTTTTTAGTCGCCAGGAGCCAAATTCTATAAAAAAGAATTACACAAAAACCAGCTATCTTTTTTTTTGGCATGGCCCCTGCGTCCTCTAGTCAAACTCCTTGTTGAGCTCCCCTCTTACCACTCTTCGTGTGCTTTGATTATTTTTTTTTAACCGATACAATCTTAAGCAATATGAGCTATTGTGTTTAACAAATTATAATTATATTCGCAGCATCGATGGAGATCGATCCCGTTAAGATCTTGCAACAACGCCCCGCCTCGTGGTTGTCCATGTTTATCATGCTAATATGGGTCATGCTGGTTGCGGCGCTATTGTTGTCAATTTGGTTTATGTTTCAGTGGATCTACCGAAGCGTTCAAATAGCAATTGTGATTCGCCGACTACCAGTTGCATCGTATCCACCCCAAGGGATTTTGCATGATCCAGAAAGCGCATATGCCAGATGTGTCATTTGTCAGTATGACTTCACTGTTGGAGACCAGACAACGAGAGTGAAATGTGGACATCTTTATCACCCAGAATGCATTAACAAAGGTCTCCGATCAAGTCTACGTTGTCCACAATGTAGAGTGTTGTTGTTGTGAGCCATATTAAGACATTGCATGTGGTATATCAACCTTTGCAATTCTGATAATTACATGTTCAAGCTATAATAATACATGCAAAAGGGGGCATGTGCTCTCATCTACTTGAAACACATATTCCCATCATTGTGTAGAATGAAGCAATATCAATATTATGTAGATTCCTGCAGCTACGTACCTTGACTTCGTTACATGAACATGAGACATTATATGCGCTGCGGACATGTTCCCTGCCCCATCAACAAAAACCTTGAGAGGATCCATACTTCGCTTTCCTCTTTTATAGAATCATGAGAATCCATTAGCGGTGTGTTCGGTTCAACTGCAAGGCCCTAGATAGTCAAGGGCATGCACAATCTGAACGACGATTCACCTGTCCAGGTGGCCTCATGTTCTTTCCTTTCCAGCTACGGAAGAAAGCCGTTAAGAGCGTCCTCAATGGTAGAGCTAGCTAAGAGCTCAACCAACTCTTGCAAATGATTGATGAGGAGTGACGTCTATGTTTAAGTAAGAGACTAGCTCTCCATTATGTAAAAAAAATTAGAGACTAGCTCTCGAGGAAGATCTAGTTGCCTTCTCTTTTTTCCTTTTTTTCCAATAAACAATCATAAGAGCTGATGATAGTTGAAGGCTGCGTCAGACAACCCTAGTGGCGCAACTATGCGAGCTCGCCATGGGGATCCGACCATTCGAGGGCAGCGATGTACCTGTAGAATTCATACTGCTCTATTTTTGCTCTCGAATTCCATGTCAATCACTGGCTGCATCTTTGTCTCATGGCATTAATTGTCTATGCCTGAATTTGAGTCGGCTATATCTCCCAATGTCATGGTATACTCTCTCCGTCCTTAAATATATATAAGGCATTACGGGTTTAGTTAAAATCAAACTTTGTATACTTTAACAGTAAATAGCGAAATATTGATTTTTTTAATAAAATCTAATTTATATTATTGTATACATTATAAAAACAACTATCATAACCGTGATCTAATTTTTTTCGTCAAAAGAACAACTTTGGAGAGACTCTGATTACAAGCCATGTAACAGGCCATGTTTCACTTCAATTTACAATCTATTGTATGTGTAGTAATAATATGAAAACAACAACTTATGAAAGAAATTTTTTCTGATGCAAGCCAACTTTCACGCAAAGTACTGATGGCCAATGGATAACATACTCGTTGAAGATGCAAGATGATGTCCTGGAGGCCCGCCGTGCTTTTTCCCTTGCGTCGTGTTAAACAGTGAAGTGATCAGGGCCACATGGACAGGTGCCACATATGTACGATGGCCCTTAACCGACTACGGGTGCGTTCGTTGCATCCTCCTCTAAATTTTAGACCTGTCACGTCAAAGAGAATCATATTATTTAAGAGTATTAAATAAAGTTTAATGACAAAACCTTTTTACAGGTAGGTACATCTTTACGAGACGAATCTAACGAGCCTAATTAATCTATGTTTTGCTACAGTGATGCTACAGTAACCATCGTCTAATCACGGTTTACTTACCCTCATTAGATTCGTCTCGCGAATTAGACCAGAGGTTCTGCAGTTAGTTTTGTAATTAAACTTTATTTAATACTTTTAAATAATAAGATTGTTCCTTCTAAATTTTAGACTCCATACAACGAACACCCCCTACCATTTCATCCGATGGGGTCCTGTTTTTTCTAAATTAGGATATGTTTGGCAAAGCTTTTTTTTTGCTTTTTTTTTGGCTTATTGCTCATAAGCCATAAGCTCTGCGAAACAGGAAAAACAAAACAACTTATTGCTCCACACTACAATAAGCTGTTTTGGAATTTGTATAGAATAAGCAAAAAAAATTAGCTTTTTTAAGCTCATTATATGAATAAAAATTGTTTTATAAGCTGTTTTGCTACACGACTTGACTGAATAAAGCAAATAAATCAGAATAAGTTGATAAACTATTTTGTCAAAATAAAACACAACAAAGCTATTTTTTTTATAAGTATAAGCCTTGTCAAACATGCCCTTATATAGTTTTCAGTCACTTTTATGATAGCGAATGTTGTTTTGAGAGCTTGCAGTTTAGATTTGGGGGATATAGCTGACTTGTTAAAAGATGATCCAAAAGATTTGGGAGATATAAGGGAGTAGCTTACCATAGCAGTAGCTGAAATGAAAATTTAGGGGATGTTCGTTTGAGGCGGCAAAAACTTTAATCTTGTCACATCAAAAAAAATCTTGCTATTTAAGAGTATTAAATAAAGTCTAATTACATTTTAAAAAAAGGAAATTTCATTAATATTGATGCATATTATATCCCATGATTACAAAAACATCCCAATCAACACCGGCTCTATTGATGAGAGACCAGAAACCTTAAAAGTACCGCAAATTCCACTATTTGCGATTACCATCCCAAATGGATATGCCACGGATGAAAACTCCTATCTGAACGAACACAACCATCTCACTATCCACCACCGCCATCCTCATCTTTGACGGGAGAAAACTGAAACCCAACTCTTTCGCAAAAAAAAAGGTAAACTGATATTTCACATGCAAGTACGAAGAACTCGCCACCGTCAAGCTCGTAGCCGAGCCCATCGTCGTCTCCTTCACCTTATTCGCATTGGAAAAACACAAATCCGACCAACATCTAAATGAATGTTACCGGAAGTCAAATTCTCATTAGCCCACAACCATGGTCACGAAGAACTATGACCAGACAAAGGAAAGGTCGGAGTACTTTATTTTCCATCGATGATGACGCCTTTGACTCACCACCGCCGCTGAGACACCTTGTCCTCTATTGATCCATGCCTACGAACTTGGCAACACCGCACCGCAGCCGCCAGTTTCGTAGATGAGACTACTGGAGAAACCCTAACCCTAACAACTGCAGTAGCCGTCGCCTGGAGCAACCACCACAGGAAGACCTAACTACCTAGACCTAAGAACGACCAAGACAAACACCGGATGTCAGGCCTCCCTCCTCCGTCGACGGCGATGCCACCAGAGACGAGGGGGCCGACCAATCTTTTTGGAGGAGCCGCCGCCTCTCTCGTGTTTCGGCTGCGTGAAGCAATTTTTTTGGTAGTTGCCCTTTGGAGGCGCACTGCACACGTTAATTACAAAAAATTTTGGATAGACGAGTGCTTTAATGAGTCTAATTAATTTATGTTTTGCTACAGTGATGCTACAGTAACTATCTTTTAATCAGGGCTTATTATTTTTTTTGCGAAAAGGGGAATTTCATTAATATTGAAGCAAATTACATCCCCTGATTACAAAAGCATCCCAATCATCGCCAACTCCATTGATGGGAGACAAGAAACCTTGAAAAAGCCGAAAATTCCAGCATCTAGGATCACCATCCCAAACAGATATGCCACGGAAGAGAACTCTGATCTGAACGAACATGGCCATCTCACCATCCACCACCGCCATCCTCATCTCCGACGGGGGAAAACTGAAACCCAACCCTTTCGCAAAAGAGGGGTAGACCGATATTCCATATGCAAATACGATGAACTTGTCGCCGTCAAGCCCGTAGCCGAGCTCATCGTCGCCTCCACCATACCCGACATGGGAAAACACAAATCCGAGCGACATCCAGATAGATATCACCGGAAACCAAACTCTCACTAACCCACAGCCATGGCCAAGAAAAACCATGACAAGACAAAGAAGGGGATGGAGTACCTTATTCTTCATCGATGATAGCGCATTCGACTCGTCACCACCCCGGAGACGCCTCGTCCTCCAGTGCTCCATGCCGACGAAGTTGATGACGCCGCACAACCGACGCCACCTTCTTGGACCGAACCACTAAAGGAACCCTAACCCTAACAACCACCGTGGCCACCGCCAAAAATGACCACCACGGAAAGAACTAACTCTATCTAAACCTAAAAGCGAACAAAGCGGACGCCGGATGCCGGGCCTCCCTCCTCCGCCGACGGCGAGGCCGCCGGAGGCGAGGGGGCCGGCAAATTTTTCTTCAGGAACCGCCGCCGCCTGCTGCCTTTGGCTTTCTTTCGTGAGGCGGAAGGCAATTCATCCACTTGTCTCTGATCTATAGCTATTTATTACTTATTAGATTATTCTTATTAGATTCGTCTCGAAAATTAACCTAAAGATTTCACAATTAATTTTATAATTAGACTTTATTTAATATTTATCTTCAGAGAACTTTCATTAATCCTTATTTGTAGAAGTCAGTTTCCGATAGAGCAACCCAACTCTAAATTTTAGAAGTCAGTTTCCTTTTTTTACATTGGAACATAGGATCGTCAGTATACGCACCATACGTTTCACTTACTACAAACAGTTTTTCAAAGTTTGTCAAAACGAGTACTACTATTAATACCTTTCCGTTCTACTACTACCACGAGCAGTATAACACCACAAGCGGGTACACGAACAGCAGTTATTCCTATCACGACTTCACTCCTCTCCGCCCCACCCGTGGGCCCAGGCAATTTCAAACCACAGCCAGAAACGAACAGAAACCGATGCCGAAAAGCTTCCACGGGACCACGACCATCCGCCGAGGCGAACAAGGGGAACAAACCGAAATGCGGAGGCGGAAAAATTTCTGGCCCCTGTCCTCTGCGGCTCTCTCCCCCTCTCGCGATAGATAGAACAAAGCCGCGGCTCGCCTCCTCCTCCGTCCACCACCACCGCGTCCTCCCCGGCTCTACCTCCGGCCCCCAAAACCTCCTCGCGATCTAGGGTTTCTGCCCGCCGCGTCGCCAATGGCGGACTCGCGCGGCCGCTGGTCCTGGGACGTGCCCGGGTTCGAGCCACCGGCGGCCGCGGCGTCGGCCGCGCCGCCGCCGACCGCGATGCCGCGGGCTCCACCGACGGCCATGGTGCTCCGGCCCGCCGCTGGGGCGCCCCGCGCGGCGGCCAGCAGCGCGGTTCCCGTCGCCGACCGGCTCGAGCAGCTCGCTGACAGCGTCCAGGTGCTTGTCTCGCTCTGGGCTTTGGATTTGGTACCCGGTGGTGCTTGTCGCGTGTCTGGGTTTCGCTCAATTTTTCAGGGGACTTAGAATAAGCCAGTGCTCTTGCTTTTAATGCGCTTGATGTGCTGCGGCTGATGAAGTATTTTGCATCGGTTGAGCGGGAAAATGGAGATATATTTTGTACAGTCCCTTTCACAGATTTATGAATGAAACGCGTGCTGAATGTTGCAGTGATTTGTAGTTATATCCATGGCCGTGCTTTGATCATTCACTGTTTTGCTCTATCTGTTTGGGCCTTACTGAAGGTTAACTAGTGTGTCTAGAGTTTGCTGTGGTCGTTCAGCTGCAGACAATTAGAATTTGTTGCTTCGGCATACCAAATTGAGTTGTGCCTTGTTAATTCAGGTTTTTTAGGGTATGCGATTGTCAAATCCATAGGCTACGGTTAGTGTCATGGGCTCTCTAATATTGTCAAATCCATAGGCTGAACATAGATGATACTGTGGTAGCGTCATGGGCACTCTAATAGTTCTATTGAATTAGCGTATGATGGACGAACACAATCTCTTGTGATTTCTCTAATGTTATGGATTGTTAGATTGTACATCATCAAAAGTGATTTAGCTACATGATCACTAGGAATCAAGTGGACTGCGACTGTTTAGTAGAAGCAAAAGTATAAAATGATTGGGCTGGGCTGTCATGTTTTCCAAATGTTTAAATATAGCTTATGTAATCGGATGTTGACCTGAGTTTAATATTTATTTAGTCTAGTATGTTTTCTCTTTTCTGTAAGGTTTATAAAATAGTATCACATCCAATACTGATTTGTTGTCCATCAATCCATGTTTTTTTGTCTGTCTGTGTTGGCATTTAGTCATTTATCAGGGACTCACGTTATCAAATTTCAATTGTAGCTTGCTAGAGAGGATTGTTTGGAACTAAGACAGGAAGCAAGCGACCTTCTTGAGTATTCAAATGCAAAACTGGGCCGTGTCACCCGCTATCTTGGATTTCTTGCAGATAGAACTCGGAAATTAGGTAGCTCCACCTTTCTTCTTCTTGTCTTTCAGCCAACACTATGGTTTTATTACAACACACCACAACAAATAAATCTCGCTATGTATTTGAATTTTTCGGGACCATGACGTTTCTATCTTTCGCTGTTTAGATCAAGCTGCACTTGAAACTGAAGCCAGAATCACACCTTTGATTCATGAAAAGAGAAGACTTTTCAATGACCTTTTGACCTTGAAAGGTATCCACACTGTGTTCTTTACTGCTGGACCTACACATATCTTTTACTTATGAAATTATGATGCACTCTTGTATAATTTTATAATTAACGACTTGTTGTAGGCAACGTCAAAGTATTTTGTCGTAGCAGACCACTATTTGAAGATGAGGGTCCATCAGTGGTAGAGTTTCCAGATGATTGTACTATCCGTGTAAACACCGGAGATGAGTCCTTAACGAATCCTAAAAAGGATTATGAGTTTGATAGGGTATATGGACCCCACATCGGGCAAGGTAATAATGGTGCACATTTCATATACTCTGCTTAAATGGTAGGTGCAGGAAAATGTTGGATGCAATTAAAGAAGAAAGACTGCGCAAAACCTTGAGAAAATTCTATTTTTTGGTTAGATTTTTTTTATTCTTACACTAATGTGACTCAATTGATTTCAGGTGAACTTTTCAATGATGTTCAACCATTTGTGCAATCTGCCCTGGATGGGTATAATATTTGCATACTTGCATATGGTCAAAGCCGCTCTGGAAAAACACATACACTGGTACTTGTGAACTCCCATGTGTTGTAATTATTTTCCCTGGATTGTTATATTATAATATCTGAATTACTTAAACAGCTGATCATGAAAGGAACGTGAATCATTTAGATTGCATGCGACATCATCCTGCGCTCTAGAACATCCTGCTTAGCATACTATTAACAGCAAAACAATCAAATCTACAGTTCATTTTGTTTTCCTATATTAATATATTTACCACAGTGGGGCTTCCTCTGTGGTAGAATCTACACAGCGCTACGAAGCACGGGATTTCCAAATGGTTGAAAGGACATACATTATGAAATCTGAACCCTTTCCTTAGAAAATCATCAGCCATAGTAACTTTTTGTCAGCTTGTGTTTAACAATAGTATTGGACACCTTGATTGGTTCTGTGATTCCTATCATCTCGCCAGTGAAATATTATATTGGAAATCTGTAAAAATTAGACATAATCGTTTGATGCATAAAAAAACGAAAGGGCTCTTCTCAAAGATATCTCTTATATAGACTTTATGGCAGGGCAATATGTTATATAGCTTTCACTGGGAATGCTAATTCTTGTAATTAGTTCATTAGTGGTCTCTACACCTATGTTTTCTATCTCAATTTGTCATCTGGTATTTCTATTTTGCTCAGCTAATGCTGTCATAAAGTGCATACATTTTATGCCGTCTGATTAAAATGCTTTCTAAACTTTTTTCTGACGTGTTTATATTCATGAGTGCATTATCTTCTACTAAACTTTTCATGTGGTCTTTCCAGGAAGGATCTAGTCATGATCGTGGTTTATATCTGCGTAGCTTTGAGGAGCTGTTTGATCTTTCAAACTCGGACACTACTTCCACCGCACACTTTAACTTCTATTTTACTGCCTGTGAGCTCTACAATGATCAGGTGCCTGTGCGCTCTACTAATATTCTATCACTGGTTTTCTGTGATTTGAAAGCCATGTTCTGTATCAAATTAATATGTGTTCTTTCCACCACAGGTTAGAGATTTGCTATCAGAGTCAAGAAGTCCCGTCCCAAAAGTTCGCATGGGTGTGCAAGAATCCTTTGTAGAACTTGTCCAAGAGAAGGTTGAAAATCCACTTGAGTTTTCGGGGGCACTGAAGACAGCACTTCAAAATCGATCTGTAAATTCAGTGAAGGCCATGGTTTCTCACCTGTATGCAAAACATTTCCTATTTAATTTTGTTTTTTGTGGAACAATACGTTTCTGAATCTTATTTCCTTAGCATACTATAAATTCTGTTTTATTTCAGGATTATTACCATCCATATACACTACAGAAATTATGTAACTGGAGAGCACCTGTACAGTAAGCTTTCTTTGGTCGATTTGCCAGCAAGTGAATGCCTGCTTGAAGAAGATGGCAATAGGGACAATGTTACTGATTTTTTGCATGTCTCAAAGTCAATTTCTGCGTAAGTATCTTGATATGGGTTCTAGTTTTTTGTTTGTTTTGACATTTAGCGGTTTGATTCCCTGTAGCTGATCCTTTATATGTGGCACCCTATATTTTTTTGGTGCATGTTCCTTTTATTTTCTCGAGTATACTAAATTTTCTCCATGTGCCTTTTGTCCGCATAGGTTGGGTGATGCTTTATCCTCTTTAAGTGCAAAGAAGGAACCTGTTCTGTCTGGGAATTCAAAAATTACACAAATCTTAGCTGATTCTCTAGGTAATTTCCTATATGGGTATTGCTTTCGATGTCTTATCTTGTTTATTGGCTTTCCTGGTTGATTGTAGCTGACAGTAAATCCATTGCAACTGTCCCTTCAGTGTTTCCATACATCCCTGAATAGACTATTTAAAGTTGTCAACAAAGTATTGAGACAGATGCTTAATGAATCGATCATCCTATAAAAGAAACATTGGCCTGCATAGAATAAACAGAAAGACAAATTTACGAAACCTGTAAGTCATAATAAAGAATGATGATGAGTTAATTTTCTATCCTTATTTTGGGTGGGTTTCTCATTGTTTACTCCAAGTTCGGATGCAGGTTTGAAAAGGTACTAGATCGTATGAGACCTCTCTAGTTCCAATGTTTCTGAAAAAATATTTTGTGTTTGTGATGTGGGTTCAATGTTAAGGGGGAATATTTAGCGCAAACCCTTCTTCGGTGAAGTCTTGAAAACCCCTCACAAGGAAACACCTTGAAGTCAGAAAGAGTTTTAAAAAAAAATCACACACTATAGTACGTGTCTAGGTAATACTGCAAAATCATACAAATTTTAAGATGAAACTTGGCCTGTTCAGATGATATGAAATTGACAGGGGGCAAGAAAAACGCAGAAGCTGTTTTTGTTCCATTTTCTTATCTCTATCTGTTTCATATCTCAAACAAAGTTGAGTTTGATCTTGAATTTTGATACGTGTGTATGTCACTACCTCACCTACCTCCATTATTTTGTTCAGAATCTTTCAAAACATTTAGATAGGTTTTACAATTCCACGAACATGGGTTTTACACCAAATATTTTCTCATGTAAACATGGGCGAACGAGCTCCTAGAGGGGAGAATGCACTGCATATACTGTTGACATGTTGGATTCAGTGTTGTTTGATGGCTTAGTTGACGACTGAATCTTAGGTCTTTTTCTTCCTCAAGGGAAATACTGCGTCCTGGAAAGCGAAGTATACCTTTGCCTCCAGGAGTGAACATGCTTCTTGGGCTGTAAAGTCATCAATTAATTTACCACCCACGGTACTTGTGTTTTTACATGCTTGCATTGGTGCAGGAAGTAGCTCAAAGATCTTGTTGATTGTGCATGTAAGTCCAAGTGCTTCAAATTTGTCAAGAACGCTGTCCACACTCAGTTTTTCTGCAAGAGCAAGAAATGCTGAGCTGAGCCTTGGGAATCGCGACACAATAAAGAAATGGAAAGACGTGGTATGAATTAAATCCTGTAATTACTTAATCTTACTTAGATTTCTTATAAGCGCAAGTCTGGAAACTGTTTCCCAATTCAACGCATGTTTTCCAAGGATGAACTTGTTTTGAATTCTTCCTGGATTTCTTGTGTCTGCACGCCATGGTGGGAGGAAGTAGGCCTCAGGGAGAAAAGGGGTCGGGAATTATGTTGATTATGAGATAGTTCTAGAAATAGTTTCGTTATATGAAATATACTGCTGAATGGTTTTTCTTTTCACTGTGACTTGACTCTTTCGCTTTGGGAAATGCTATGCATATGACTGGATTGTACGACCAGTGTTGACTGGATGTGATGAATCTAACCCCTCCTCTGAAGTTTGAACTAGTTGTATAATGCAGTCATGTATAGCAGGGTTTGCTTGGGGAAATGCTACACATACGACTGTGCACTGATAGTTGAAACTTAGCTTTATAGGTGATTTAGCACCATTGTATGATCAGCAGCCTGCCTGGCTGTTGTGTTCTAGAAGGGAGTTGCATCAGCAGCCTCCCTGGTTGCTTAGTTTCCTTAGCTAGTAAGTTTACTTCTTTAGGTAAGTCTAAAAGTAGGACTTTGCTACCTGCTACTGCAGGCAAGCTTCCTTCAGTCGGTTCAGCAGCAAACCGACCTGCACTATGTATATATATAGGCCTCAGGCCATATCAATCAAAGTAGAGCTATTCTAGCCTAATATTCAGAACTCCACTGAAGTGAAAAACCTGTGTGTGTATGCAACCAATTTGCCTCCAACATGCACATAGTTCATTGATGTGAAGGAACTTCGTGGCCTAGCTTAGTGTTGTACACACATTCAATTAAGTGGTTAGAATGATTTAAATCGTACTTTTAATTACGTAAGGTATATTATTTTGGCAATCAAGTCCTCAAACCCTATTTACACCGATATGCCAAGTCAGGCGTCTCTGCCTTTTTTTTCCTCGTGGAATGTACAGTAGGGGAGGCCCCTGCTTGTGGCTCTGCGCCCAAATCTGACACCAATACTTGCACCTGTGTTTAATTAAATTCTGGTTTATTTAGAGGCGAATAGCTAGTGTTTAAGTGAATTTGTCTTTATGGTTTATTAACAGGCTAATGATTCACGAAGAGAATTGCAAGACAAAGAAAAGGAAGTGGTGGACTTGCGGCAAGAAGTTCTAGGGTTAAAGCATTCTCTTAAAGAGGCTAACGACCAGTGCACACTGCTCTTCAATGAAGTACAAAAGGCCTGGCGGGTTTCTTCTACTCTCCAAGCTGATCTGAAGGTATGGTACAGTGAATCATTATATTTTAACTGAATGTGAACCGTAATTTGTCAGAGCTCCAGTATTACGGGAAATAGTTTGTTCTAGGTAAATTTGCCTAAGTTTACTTCCCACGAATCGTTTCGCTATTACTACTTTTAGCACTGTTTACTTCCCAGGTTTTGCTCTGTCCAATACTATGCCGCAGGACTGAAAATCAACTGCCCAGATCGGATCCAAATCCTCTCACAGTTTCCTTCCATTCTTCCCGGAGTCCTCAGCCAAATCCTCAGGCCACACTGCCCTCCTTCCACTTCAGCAGCACCTCCATCTCCTCGTCTCTCAACTCCAGCACCGTTCCTCCTACAAATTATGCTGTTCCTTTCTCACCCCGCTTCCTTCTCCCACTTCATCTGCCTTCTTGCCCCTGCCATGGAAAGTGCCGGGGCAGATCGTGCTGCGGCTGGCAAACCGCTTATCCAGCTCATCCCGCTGTTGTCACCTGACGAGGCCACTCTGTCCTAGCTGATGAGGTTGTGCACTAGATAAGGATTGCGGTGGCGCAAATCGTATTGAGGGGCATGAATCAGATGGTGACAACATGACTTGGATTGCGGCCACACAAATGGAATTGATGATTGGTTCTGTAAAGGCCGAACTTTAACTTGCTTCGGAGTCGATTCTGCTTGCTATAGAATAAGGTAGAGAAACTAACTGTAGTGTGGAGCAGGCTGCAAGCAGAGGCAGCCGGTTGGGAGGAAGCCAATGCAGGATGCCACTTAACCAAGAAGAGTGAAGAGAAAGGAGTTAACGATGGCGGTATGCAAGTAAACTGATTAACGTGGAGTGCTCTAAGATAACATTATTGTGGAAAAGTTAAACATTGTGATATTTCTAGGAGATTTTTATTTCATGTTTAGTGAATAATACTTTCTTATTGGATGAAGCCTAATTGGATTTCAATATTGCTCATTTTTGAGGATCAAGAGGATTAATTGGTCTTGTTTGTAAGAAAATTCTGGATGAGACAGTATTCTTTTGTTTCATACATAGTCTCTCATATGTGTTCCTTTTCTTTATCCTGATGATCCTTCAGTCTTTTATTACTATATATATACCATCACTATCAATAGCATATCTTCTCTAGGGCCGTCCTTTACACAAATTATATCTTATTTTTTATGTGACATATAAATTTGATCATTTTTATCCCTATCCAGTTATATACATAAAAAACATAAAAAGAATTACATTTCTCTGGATGCCCTGGTTCTTCAGTGTAATTCTTTTTCTCGAATACTCTCTTCATTATAATTTACTTTAATAATAGTTGAAGAAGGTTCCACATGCAGTGTTTCTCACTTCTATTGACATACTAGCTGTCTCGATATTGATTGCAGTCTGAAAATTTAATGCTCGCTGAGAAGCACAAGATTGAGAAGGAGCAGAATAATCAGCTGAGGGATCAAATTACTCATCTTTTAAAAGTTGAAGAGGAGCAAAAACTGAAAATCAATGAAAGGGATTTAACAATTAAGTCACTACAGGTACCACACATTCACACTTGACTGTTTTCTCTTTCTAGTGTTTCTATGCTTAATAGGAGCAGTGGCCAGCAAGACTATATTAACATTGTTATTGTGAGGTCTGCTGCATCATGTCTCCTCATCAGGACTGCCAGTATCAATTAACTTTATTTTTTTATCAGAGAATGCCACTATGATCTGCTTGTCAAGATGCATACATGCTGTCTCATTTTTAAAAACTTCTGAGAGTAGGATTTACCTCCCTATGTTGTCTACTTGATGAAGATTTACACATTATGTTATTTGCTGTAATATATATCCCAAGCATACAACTTTGTCCATGCCCTGACATTTGTGGTTTTAATGTGTACTTATCATACGATATGCAGGCAAGACTTAAGTCAATTGAATCTCAACTTAATGAGGCCCTCAACTCCAGTGATGCTCGGTCAACTATTGGGTCTGAATCTGCTTCAGTTATTTCTTCTCCGAAGGTGATGGAATCAACTGCTGACTCATCGTCAGTGACCAAAAGGCTTGAGGAGGAACTAGCAAAAAGGGACGCCCTTATAGAGGTATTAGCAGCCCGTGGGGCTTTTCAGCTTTCGTTACTAAGTATCACCTGTTCCACTTTAAATGCATATATAGCCAGGGTATTTGTATGAAAGTTCGAATGATGAATACATTATAATTGCCGGTTCATATGAACTGGTAACCTAAACTTGGTATCTATTCGAAGAGTATCACGAGCAAACTATATTACACATAATGTCCTATCAGTGCTGGAGATGTTTGCGTTGGACAGAGGGGTTCCGATCCTCCAGAAAAAACTTACCACTTCAGGAGTAGAACAATTTTGTTAATGCTGTTGATTGTTTTTCGTCATGTAATTGTATTCTGTTTAATCTTTAACAAACTGCGACAAACCTGGTTTACATATCAAACCCTGGTAACCTGACAGCTTTATTCTTGCCTCTATGTTAATGTGGGTTTTACTATCACCTTTTCACTTTACATGAGACTTGATAAACCCGAGTCACAGTTTTATTCTAAAAGCTTTGCATCAAGTATCCTTTTTCTATGTAGTTGCTACTTCTAAAATGAACTTTGTTGCCTTTCGCTGCCACTATTCTTAAAAGTTTCCCATCGTGATTGTGCGTGACGCTGTGCCAGCTGATGCATGATTTATCTGTTTGTTACGTTTAAGCTGACACATGTGTTTTTTCACACAATTTGACCTGAATTTCGATCACTTCGTTTTTCTTAATCGAATGAGCATCTCATCATTTCTTTGCTTTAACTAATGCAGAAATTACATGAAGAGAATGAGAAGCTGTTTGATAGACTTACAGAGAAGTCGGGATTAGGAAGCCTGCCACTGGTAGTTCCAAAATATTCTTTATTTGTAAACCAGCTGAATTTCAATGCTTTAAAATCTCAGTTGAAGCTTTGTTACAAAAATCAGTTTTCATTCTTATTGGATTGACATAACTCAGATTATATCTCGACACTTTTTATTGGACTTGACGGATATAATCACTCTACTGTCATGTATCTTCAAAAAACACTCCGAATTTGCTTATTTATTCTTAGTATCCAGAAAAAGGTGAATAAATATCCTCACTTTTACTTTATAAGACAAAGTGCAGAAATTTAGCATTGACGGGAGTTATAGCTTTTTTATTTTCACTTTTCTCCCTTTCTTAAATCTCTTTTGTTGTTTGTGAAAATTTGTGCAGTGCTAAGAACTTTTTCATTAATATACAGTGATTGTGATTGACCTTTCAGTAGCTGTGTTTCCAAAACATTTAAATGTTATTCTCAATCAGGAACCACTTGTTCTGTTCTTTATAGGCTTCGAGTCCGTCTTCAAACAAGCCAACTAACGCTCAGGGAAGGGAGATAGGCAGGTAAAAGCCTGTACGCATTTACAAGCAGTTAATCTTAAAGATCGTGTAATCATGCTGGCGTTGTCATTTGCTACTCTATCTGCAGGAGTGACAGCAACAAAAGTCAATCATCGGATGTTTTTCCATCACCAGTGCCTCAGGACAAAACTGGAAACAGTGGTGCCATTGTGAAATCAAGCAATGAGATAACAAAAACCACACCTGCCGGGGAGTACCTAACCTCTGCGCTGATGGACTTCGATCCTGATCAGTTTGAGGGATTTGCTGCAATTGCTGATGGTGCCAATAAGCTTTTAATGCTGGTCAGTGCAAACCAGCTCTTGATTTGGACTTCTATAGTTAATGTTGATTTCCATGCATGAGTCATACTGAACCAATATTCTGAACAGATTCAAAGCATTATCTTGGATTTTCTCTCCTTTTTAATTGCCACAGTGGACGACTTCTACATTGGTATTTTCTCCCCCAATTCATATATCTTGCTTGCAGGTTTTGGCAGCAGTTATCAAAGCCGGTGCTGCTAGGGAGCATGAGATACTTGCTGAGATCCGAGATGCTGTCTTTTCATTCATTCGCAAAATGGAGCCAAGAAAAGTTATGGATACTATGCTTGTCTCAAGGGTCAGGATTTTATATATTCGATCTTTACTTGCTAGGTCACCAGAACTACAGTCCATCAAGGTTTGCCATTGCTTTATCAGATTAATTTTTTTTCAGAGCAGAAAAAAAAAATCTAAGCAGCTCCCATGCTTCTGCTTAAAGCCTAATGTTTTTGTCCTTGTGTCCTTTTTTCAAAAAGGTTTCTCCAGTTGAGCGCTTCCTGGAGAAATCAAATTCTAGTCGGAGTAGAAGTTCTAGCAGAGGAAGTAGTCCCGGAAGGTCTCCTGTTTACCCCCATGATCACGGTTCACGAACTGCATTAGTTGATGAACACGTGCATGGTTTCAAGGTGAACATTAAGCAGGAAAAGAAATCAAAATTCTCCTCAATTGTTCTGAAGCTTCGTGGTATTGAAGAGGTAAAATTTGGCTTTTACCTGTTGCTGTTGACTATATTCCCTCTTAAGTTTGTAACTTTGTATACATCAGGAACTGAGCCTAATCCGGTTGAGGGTGTGGATGTACCATGCCTAGACTTTTGAGTGCTCTTTAACGTGAATTTGGGTGCCTATATCTTTTTGCTTACAAATGTCACCTAGTCCGTCCTAGGTTGGTCAAGTTTCAATTTGGCATACGTCGCTTTTGTGGGATTAGTTTATGCATTGCACATATGTCTACTTGACTTTTGTAGTACATATATGTTCTGACAGAATCCGTCTGATCACACCTATCCATATTCTATTGGAACATCTTTGCACTAGAAACTCAATGTGTTGAGCTAGGGAATTTTATGCTGATCTGATGCGCATTGTTTGACATATGTTTACTTTTTGTAGTAATCTGGTACTAATGTTATTATCGTTAAACAGGAGACATGGAGACAGCATGTCACTGGAGGAAAGCTTCGGGAAATTACTGAGGAAGCCAAGGCCTTCTCAATTGGAAACAAAGCTTTAGCTGCACTCTTTGTTCACACACCAGCTGGTGAATTACAGCGACAAATTCGAGCATGGCTTGCTGAGAACTTTGAGTTTTTATCTGTAACTGGTGGGGACGTTGCTGGAGGAGCTGCTGGACAGCTTGAACTGTTGTCCACTGCTATTATGGATGGATGGATGGCCGGTCTTGGTACAGCACAGCCCCCCACCACTGATGCTTTAGGCCAGCTGTTATCAGAGTACACAAAGCGTGTTTACACATCACAGCTTCAGCACCTGAAGGTTTTATCCCTGTCTCATTGCTTGGTTTAACTATTTTACTTATGTTTTCTTATCTTCTCTTCACAATTTTGCAGGACATAGCTGGAACATTGGCAACAGAGGAGGCTGATGATCCTGCACATGTCAGTAAGCTCCGCTCTGCTCTGGAATCTGTTGATCACAAAAGAAGAAAGGTGTGTGCCTGAATCACTGCATTGTTCTCTCTCAAATTTTCAGCTTTCTATTGCACTTGCCAGATGCCTGAAACTGATGTGCTTTGATAAATTAAATGTTAATGTCTGTTGTTGAGATTGTGCTGATTAGTTTTCTTGCTCGGCTCCCTAATTAAAAATGTCATTGTAAAGGGAGCATTTTTTCAGCATAAGAAAGGAAGCGTTTTTTTTTTATAATTTAGAGGTCGCACACAAATGGTGATGGCTGCTGAAATAGTCATAGATATTTTAGTTTCAGTTATTTATGCTTTTTTTTGGTAGCTTAGGATGCTTCAGTTATCTTAGTGGACATTTGTACTTGTGGCTCTGAACTATGTCACTCTTGCCAGATCATGCAACAAATGCGCACTGACACTGCGCTGCTGACCAAAGAAGAAGGTGGATCACCTATTCGAAATCCTCCTACTGCTGCCGAAGATGCACGATTAGCATCTCTTATATCTCTGGATAACATCTTAAAAAAAGTCAAGGTTTGATGCCGTTTCTAGTCATTAACAGTTGTCTTGCTTTTTTTTTTTTTTGTTAATTGGGAGACATGTTAACTAACTTGCGATGTTTTTCATTCTGTGAGATCAGGAAGTACTGAGGCAAAACTCTACGGGACCTTTGAGAAAATCTAAAAAGAAAGCATTGCTAGCATCATTGGATGACCTCTTGGCACAGATGCCTTCTCTTCTAGACATAGATCATCCATGTGCTCAGAAGCAGATCATGGAGGCACGGAATGCTGTAGAGGTATGAAAAATTCTAATGTGAAAAGTTTAGTCTGTAATATATTGATCATTTTACATTTGCCATCTTAGGTTTTAATGACATCATATTTATTATGTCTTTGATATTACATTTTAACCGTATGAATACGATGAAATAAATTGAGACTTTGCAAAACCCATATGCAAACCTAGTTGTGATGCAATACTTGTATGTATATGCAGTCGCAGGAAGAAGATCCTGATGATCCTGCCTCAAACCCTAATTCACTGGGAGAAAGCGAGGTTTCACAATGGAACGTATTGCAGTTCAACACGGGGACAACTGCGCCTTTCATCATAAAATGTGGCGCAAATTCGAGCTGTGAGCTGGTGATCAAGTCTGATCTACGAGTTCAAGAACCTAAAGGCGGTGAGGTAATCCGTGTGGTACCAAGACCATCAGTCCTTGCAGACATGAGTTTCGAGGAAATAAAAGGTGTGTTTGAGCAATTGCCAGAGGCAGTCAGCTTGCTTGCCCTGGCTCGGACAGCCGATGGTACAAGAGCTAGGTATTCTAGACTGTACAGAACTTTAGCTAGCAAAGTCCCAGCCCTAAAAGAAATTGTTGCAGAGATGGAGAGAGGCGGTGTCTTCAAGGATGTCCGATCATAGTTTTAGTTCATTTGTAGAGTAGTATGTGATGTTGTATATGGATGCCATTTGAGGGCATCCATTGTAACTGTGTTTGTTTATACTATGAGAAAGGTGTGTTGTAACATTATTCTTCGGCATGAGATGTCGACCTGCCAATGTGCCATGCTACCGATGCTCAAGGCTTCAAATTACAATGTAGCTGTCTAGTTATCACCTGTAGTGCAATGCTACACGTTTGATAAACTTTCCATCTTAAGTAAAGTTTATCATTCTTGTATTAATTTCAAATATGATGGGCTATTTCCCAAGTGCAATTTGCTTGCTGCTCTTCTGAGATACTCCCTCCAAACTTCTATTGCTGACATTAGGACATTAGAAGTTTGGAGGGAGAATGTTTTGATTATAATGTGTATTGCCAATATAGGCAAGTAATAATTGTGCTATTCTCGAAAAGGATGCTCATATTATACTTTGATGTTCAAAATATAATGTCTGGATTAGAGTCGACTTGAGCTCAAGTTGTAAACCCAACCCTGAACTTGTTGAGAAGAAAGGTCTGTGCATGGGAAAAATTGACAAGCTATCTTCCTAGTTCTGTTCTGCTATTTTTCAAATACTCGTTGAGCAGCAAAAGCTTGTTTTCTTTTTCGTTCTCAAAATTTTGGAAATGTGTGATTTTTAGCAGGGTTTTAGCTTGGTCGCAAACCAAGTACGCCTACAGCTTTGCTCCTATTTGTCACGCTCGCGCAGCCTCTCCAAGTCTCCATCGCATACAAGTTCGGTCGAGCCGCGAGGCGCCGAAAAAATTTTAGTACTCCGTGTCGAGCCGCAAGGACTCCGCTCCTCGCCCCGCGTCTGCACTCTGCAGCTCGCCTGCTCCATCCTCCCAACCTTCCTCGGCGCCGCCCCCCTCCGGTCCGCTTCGGGCACTTCCCCCGTGTCTACAGCGCCTCTTCTCGCCGCGATGTCGGCGACGCCGCTGCCCCCGCCGGCGCAGCCGCCTGCGCCCCCGGGCGCGGACGGCGCGGCGGCGCTCCCGCCCCCTCCGGGCACGGACATGACCGGGATCTGCTTCCGCGACCAGCTGTGGCTCAACACCTACCCGCTGGACCGCAACCTCGTCTTCGACTACTTCGCGCTCTCCCCCTTCTACGACATCACCTGCAACAACGAGTCCCTCCGCTCGCGCCAAATCCACCCCCTCGACATGTCCCACCTCACGTACGAACCCTATTGCTCCAACAATCCCTAACAATTTCGGTTTGATTTGGTTTGGTATTGGCGTTGTTTGATCCACGCGTGCGGACGGGTGGTGGCAGGAAGATGACGGGAACCGAGTACTTGCTGACCGACGTGATGGAGCCGCACCTGTTCGTGATCCGCAAGCAGAGGCGGGAGAACCCCGAGAGGTCGACCGCCATGCTCGCCTACTACATCCTCGACGGCTCCATCTACCAGGCGCCCCAGCTCTGCAACGTCTTCGCTTCCCGCATCGTAAATTCTTCCCATCCTTTTTTGCTCTACTATTTTGCTGTAAACCATTCCCCGACTGGCAATGTGTTATTAGTCGTTGTTGAACAGGGGACCTTTCAATTTGTGAACATTTTCAGTGGGTTGTACTGACATAGTAGTGTCTTTTATGATCATTACGACTTTTTGTTGAACTGCGCTTTTAACACTGCAGAGTAGGGCTATGCATCATATATCGAAAGCTTTTACTGCAGCTAGCTCGAAGTTGGAGAAGATTGGGAATGGTAAGATCCCTTCATCTGACATACTCAGGTTGTTCATTTCCGCTTTACCTGTTCTGCACACGATCTTATATGGAAGTGTTACCACCATAACTGGTATCATAATAAAAACTTTGGCCAATTTTTTCTTGTGTTGCCAGGAAAGTATTCTAGTAGAGCAATTAGCTGATATAATGCTTCATGATTTTGTATAGTTTGATAATTTAATCTAACACGCACTAGCAATATAGCTCAGAGAATAGAACCAGGGACAGATTGTTCATTAACAAAAGCCAAGTATAAATTTTCTGTAGGAGAAATTGTTACTGTATGGAATATCCTAAATCAACTCATCAAGACTCGTGGATCCCTAGGAAAGATGAAAGATGTAAGAAAGATTGTCGTTCCCAATATACCCTTCTTTTATGAGTTATGACATCACAATATCCCTTAGAGTTGTAACTTATCAATGGACTTTAGTGTCATATTAGTCCAATATGCCCAAATTATCTTCATTGTGAAACTTTGCACCATCTGCTCGCACCATAATTATATAGCCGAGGTTTCCAAAGGGAGAAATATTGATTGTCAGTTTTCTGATCCGAGTTGAATGCTTTCTCTTTGCATTTTTTTTCTCAATTTTCTTGTTCATCAACCTTGTCTTTTGAGGACGTTGTTCATCAACCTTGTAAGAATGGTACTTTGTAGCCTTGATTTAATAGCACTAGATCTCTTACGCCCTGCCTATTTTTATATTCTGGAGCCTGGAACCAGGATTTCTGGAATTCTTGTTATCTCCTCTTTTTTGGAACCCTGGTCTGCATAACACCGTGTTACATTCGAGGGTGATGTTTAGAAAGTAGTGGGCTCGTACTTATATAGTATTAAGACGAGTATTTTGATAGTTTGATATGATCCTTTTCCAATTCTTATGGTGATAGAATACAAACAATACGTAATTTTTGGTTTTCTAGGTAATTGTTTAGATCTCTGAATCAGTAATTGGATATTCTGATGGAAATATTTAATTCATATCGATTCTTTAATCATATGCTCCGTAGTGATAGTTGCATGAAAGGTCGCATCCATGAAATATTTGTTCTCTCTATTGATAAATAAATTGTCATTTCTATTTCAATATTGCTGCATCTATGTTGTCTGTTGCTTCTTCCTCATATTTTGCAAACCAGAAGAATCACTAGAATGTCTTTCTGTATGTCGCAGTTGAAACTGAGTCTGATGCAGCAACTTCTGAATCAAAGACTCAAAAGGAAGCAATCGACATGAAGGAATTGAAACGAATTGATCATATCCTCTCATCCTTGAAACGGAGGGTAAGATTATTTTGTTTTATTTTATTTTGTCTGGTAAATAGCTTAATATGTTATGTATATCATCAGGTAAAACAAAAAATTTATGGTACCACTTGGTAGATAATAACACTGATTACATAGTAAATTTATGCCAAGATCCATTCTCAGCTAATTTATAACTAAAAATTGTAGATGTTTTGTTGATTGCTATTCCTGGTGAAATTTGTTGCTTACAATATTCTCAGATACTTACTAATAATTGATCTCATGAACCTGCTATGCCCCTTGCTGGTTAATTATATTTTCAATATTCCAACATCTTTTCTTTGCAGTTGCCTGCTGCTCCTCCCCCTCCGCCTTTTCCTGAGGGCTATGTCCCACCATTGTCAGAACAAGAGAAAGCACCAGATGATACGCTGGCCTCAGAGGCGCTCCCTCCCCAAACTGACCCTATCATTGATCAAGGCCCCGCTAAAAGACCACGATTCCAATGAGATATTTGTAGATTGAATCCGTCTGATTCAGCAACAACATGTATGTTAGAAGTTAGAAATGTGGACTCTGTGTCCAACCACAATGTTTTTTTATGGGCGACAACAGAACTACCCCCTCGGATGTTCATTTCAACGTCTCTGGGATAGCTTGTAGATTAGCCATATAGTGGTATCCCGACCTGTTTACACTGAGTTATTTTGATTTATGTGAGGTGGTAACAGTTATCTTTGTGCAAAGCTTGGCAAGAAATTTTCTCTGTTCATGTAGAGGACGCTGTTACCAGAAGGATTTGTTTTTTACTCTTGAATTCTTATTTGCTTCTGATACGACTTGAATCTTGGCACGTGGATGTCTTTGTCTAGGTTTGACATTTTCTTTGCTTTGCTGGTGGCGTGCTAACATTTTATTTGTGGTTGTAGTGTTAGCAGGGATAGTATGGTAATCAACCCTGCTTCATATATATTGTTAAATTCTAGAATAATTACAGCATGCGTGCCTATGCTCATGGGAGAGACGACCGTGAGCAAGGACTAGTTGGTTTATCTTAGTTTTAGTTATTGCACGGAAGGTGTCGTCGAAACCCGCATTCCCAACTTTGTGGCATATGTACTCGATCTTTGCCTTTCTTATTGAAGGGTCGCCTCGTACAATTTGACTGTCTCTCGGTGCAATGTGCAATGTTAGCAAGCATGTTGAAGGGATCGCTCCCCGGGCTTGGCCGTGCCCGCACGACCCCAGACGGCCAAACCTCGCCCGATGCATAGCTATTTCTAGGCAAAAAAATATCAAAACCAAAATCGAACTGATTTAACCGATATTTTACTTTATTTGGTTAAACAAAATATATTTTGGTTTTAAAACTGATTAATTAGGTTAATTAAAATATTTTTTTAGTATTAGAAACCGAAAATAATTGTATAAATCTATATTTTTATTTGCATATGCTTATTGAAACCATACCGCCAACATATCCATACTTGTTCCACCTTCATCCAAGCCAATTGAATCATAAGTCACGTTTCTATCCACATCTAAGTTAAGACTTGAACAAATCATGGTCTCCGGTATATCAAATCTTTTTTTTTTTTGCGATTACACAATGCAACTCAGACACTCACAACGCATGCATACTCACTCATATGAACGTACATACACAAACTTTATCGCTATAAGCATCTTATTCTTCGAAGACTAGGCTGACAAATCCTCGAAATTGATGAAGTCATCACTAACGCCTTGCTGTCAACGGCCACGTCTCCAACCACTGAAAGCACAACGCCGTTAAATCTTAAAAAAAATCCGCTCTCACTGGGAGTCGAACCCATGATCTTGGGTGCTACTGACATGCCCTTTCGCCGGTGCATCGAATCCCTAACTCCCTTTCTCCAATGGTCATGCAATTCGATGCACGGAATTCTTGACTCCCTTACTCCTCCGATGATCACTACTAAAGTACTAATATTTCACACTAATGTGCCTAATTTTTTGAATTAAATTGTTAAAGTCTAGTTTAATTGCACTGCAGGTGAACCATGTTTTTTTTATAGTAACAGATCGAGCCTCTACAATTTTACAAGCAACAATTTCAAAACAGAAACATATGAACAAACTAACTCTACATCATCTGCCACATATTCCTCAATCCTTCCTGTACCATATTTCTCTAGATTGAATCTTGTTCTTAAACAACATCCACAATAAAAAATAAGGGCCTGTTTGGAACAAAGGAACGAAAAACACAGGAATAGGAAAAAACAGAGGAATGGAGAAAACACAGGAATGAGAATAGTCATAAAACCACAGGAACAGAAAACAGAGGAATTGAGAATTTGAGTTGTTTGGAATGCAGGAATAGAAAACATAGGAAATGAATATGTATTAGAACTAATGAAACCATTAGTAACCAATTTATCATTAGCTAATGCACTTAAAGTAAACTAATAACCAATTTATCATTATCTAATGCACTTAAAGTAAACTAATAACCTACAGCCACCTTCACTATTCATTTTAATCTTAATGGCGTGCTCACATGCCGATTCTATCCATACAGCATGTTCGCTTCGCTGCTTTGCAGCGGCTGTTTTGCAGCAGCTACAGTGTTCGCAGATATTTCTTCTGCAGCAGCTACAGTGTTCGCAATTATTTCTTCTGCAGCAGCTACAGTAAAACGGCTGCTTCGCAGCGAAACGAACAGGTTGTATGTGTTTGTATGTGGGTCCATTGCAATCAACACGGCCAGCAAACCACAGGAAAATTTCCTTTAGCTCAGACCTCATGTTTTGCTTCCTGCGTTTTGCACGGCATGTGTTTCCTTTCCTCTGGAATGAAAGGCACGGTTCCTTTGTTCCAAACAGCAAATGTAGGAATCATTCCTTAGGAATGAGTTCCTTTGAAATTCCTTTGAATTTCCCTTGTTCCAAACGAGCCCTAAGTCACTTGAGACACATGATGTGTCCCTACCGCAACCCATAGCAGTAACATATATAACCTAGTATGACACCTCTACACCTCTAAAAAATAATAAATATTCCATATATCCATGTTTTATAATTGCCTAGGTAACAAGCAAAATCCACATTCGACAAACATATTTTTCTCGGTAGTCCATTGTTCCTTTGATGGATTACGATGGATTTTTAGGTTGCATGCAAAAGTAATGTGTTGCACGACAACTCATGTTTCACCTAATGACATAATTGGCACAAGCTTTGCCACACTAGCATGCAACTTGTGGATTTTCGTCGCTATTGAGTAGGCAAAAAAGGGGGACAGCAACGCGACTCGTACAATGTGGAGTAATAAATGGGTTATGGGATAATTTTTTCTTCACTTTGGCATCCATGTCCATTGCTTATATGATGTTGAACCCTGAACGGTGGGAATACTATGTGAAATGCAGTCATAATTATATAAAATAAGAATACCTTACTAGCTGGATAAATGCTTGATAGAAGCTATTTGCTCTCATGATCCTAGTATCAACACACTTTCGAAAGATATATTAATGTTAAACCCATCGCCCAATTGTCTATGTGCATTATGTTCATTGTAAGAGTAAATTTCAAAAATTTGCAACTATTTGCATTGTGGGTAACACAAAAGCAAGACGTATGTGGAATGTGTGGTTGGCTTTTAGTAGGTTAAGAAGTAGTTTTACGTCGAACAGGGGTGCAAGCAATAGTAGCTAACGGCTGAGGTCAGGCTGAAAGTCATATTGAATTGCAAGTACACGTTGTTTTCTGAAATTGGATTGTATTACTACTTGATGTGAATAGTTGTACTTTTCTAAAATTACTCTTTACAACACCATAGACTTCACAATATTGAGTGAGCAAGCTAGAATAATCCACCCAGTTGTCTTCCCAAAACTTATTATATATTCCTACCAGCTTATGAGCCATTTATATCCTATTTTAGTTAAGTAGCCACTTTTTTTGTCCAAAGAGTTCTGCTCCAAAACCACGAGGAGCTATTGTCATTAGAAGAAAAATATATCCACCGTCCATGCACCATGCATGTAAGTAGCGACTAACCCCTCCAAAAAAAATATTGACATCTCCAAGATCAGGAGCTCCAAGGCCTCTAAACTCTTTCCTCTGGTACCAATTTTAAGTGAAATTTCTACTTGTCCTGGACCGCCGAGAGAAAGTACTCCCTCCATTTCGAAATATATGCAGTTGTTGATTTTTAAACATCACGTTTGACCGATTGTCTTATTCAAAAAAATTATAAAAAATATTATTAATTTTATTACAATTTATTTTATCATTAGATATACTTTAAACATGATATAATTGTTTTTATATTTTGATAAAAAAATTTAAGTAAAACGAACGGTGTTTGAAAGTCAAAAACTACTTATATTTTGAAACAGAAAGAGTATAACATAGCCACGGTCTAACGCCCCATCATGACACATCAATCAGGAAGCCAGCCCCTCTAAGAAAAAAAGGTTACAGACAGACAGATACGCCAATGATTCGCTACACCAGCAAATCCACCGGTCACTAATCTTTAGCTTGTTACTGCACCGCTACGTCCCCTCCAATTTCCAATCAAGTACGAACTGCTCCTAGCTAGTACAAACACGAAATCAATCACGACCAACGAAAAGAAAAAGGAAGAGCGCGAGATGAACGACCGACGCCACGCCACGCTACAAGGCCACTGTGAGCCCACCCTCCACTCTCCGTCGCTGGCCATGGCCCAGCTTAATTAGCAGTTTGCATCAGCGCTGTCCATTTCATATGACGCCCTACTACACGGTTGCACGTCCCGATCGCGCCAAGCAAACGACGTGGAAACCACGTACTAGTAACAAGCCGCAGGTTAGCTCCCGTGCGCCGCGCCACGCCGCGCGCATGTTCCACGCCGGAACAGGGGACCCCGGCGGCCTCATTTCCCATACGCACGCGGCCGTCGCGCGCCTGCCGCGGCCAGTACTGTTCGCCCGGCCCCCTGCCGCGCGCGTTTCCTTATCAGGAATCCTCCCCTGACCACCACGCCGCTGTGCACACGCCGCGCCGCGAGCCGAGACGCTTCCCCTCCCCCGCCGCCGGGCGGGGCCCGCGCGTCAGCCAGCGGCGCCCGGCGCTTTCCGGGCCATATACAACGACCGCGCGTGGGCTTACTCCATTTGTTTAATCGCCGGTTACTGTGCCGGGCTGCCAAATGCCAATAGGAGGCGACCCTCGCTTTCCTTCTCCTGTCGCTTCGTCCCCCACCGATTGGCGAGACCGTCGCTTTTATACGGGGCCGCCGGGGTACTATGCGTACCCTCTGCGTTTTGGGGGAATTTTTTCGTGTGAAGCGGTCGTGCTTTTCGATCTCCTCATTTTCTGTGTGAGCAGGAGGCCAGGGAGGTGGCGGCGGCGGTGCTGAGCAAAAATCGAGAGATGGCGCGGGAGAGGCGGGAGATACGGCGGATAGAGAGCGCGGCGGCGCGGCAGGTCACGTTCTCCAAGCGGCGCCGGGGGCTGTTCAAGAAGGCGGAGGAGCTCGCCGTGCTCTGCGACGCCGACGTCGCGCTCATCGTCTTCTCCGCCACCGGCAAGCTCTCCCAGTTCGCCAGCTCCAGGCACGCGCACCCGTCACACGCTTTTCCATCTCCTTCTAACTTGACCGAACTGTTCCACCTCGTCGTCCTCGACTCCATTTCCGATCCGTTTGTTTCCTCGCGATTATATTCCGTACGTTTTTCTTTGATGACTATAGATCTGGCTGCTCTTGTACCGTCGCCATGCGTTCGTGCCGTTCATGCTCCAGATCCTTGCACTAGGGTTTTCACGCGTTTTCAGAGATTTCTCGCACCTGCTTCCTCTAGGGTTTGTTTTTGTGTTTCAAAGTCGATGATGGTTTTTAGACAACCGAATTTCCGGTACGATTTCTATCTGCGCAATGAATGAAAATCCTGACATCCATAAACAAAGCATTTGCTCCGATCCTGGAGGATTTCGTGCACTCCCTCACCCCCCAGAAGAAAAATGGGGAATTTTTCTACTGTAGTTTTCCGCCGATCGCTTGCTTCCACGCGGATTATTCGTTTTTCCGGTGTGCTTTCGCATGCTCCGCGTCGAGAGCACTCTATTATCCGGTTAGTTTGCTGCGCCTGCTGCTGCGTGTCCTGTCCGCATCGAGAAACACTGCTCGACCCGATCCATCTCTCTGGATCGGCGCGTGCGCCGGCCAGTAGGAACCAAGCAGCTAGCGTGCACCTCCGCTGATGGAGCACCGGCCGTACCTGTGATTTTATGTGCCGCGTACGCCGTATGCATGGGTTCGATCTGCGCCAGCTGGGCTAGCCCTCGTGCTTTGTGCGCGTGCATTAGATTATTTGCTTGTAGTACAGCTTCTGGTGCTGGCAATCGATCGTTACCCTGCTGTATAGCGGAGCGTGACTTGCTTACCATGATTTGTTGCTGTGCAAGAGAATACTCCGAATTTTTGAAGGGTTTAGGCCGTACGGTCTAGCTAGCTAGATGTTATTAGATGAGTATATATCGTCCAAGATTAAAGGGATTAGGATAGAGCAACAAGCCCCCCTAGTGTGTTCATGATCATGCTAATTGATTATATATGTTTCCTTTAGGCAGTCATCACAGCATGCAAGCAACGCCAATATATGTATGTAGAGTGTATTAAAGATTACAAGACGCATGCCTCTAACATAATTGTATGTCTGACTCTTGTGATAGCTTGTCTAGACTCAAGTTTGCATTAGTTTTCATGTACTCACTCCATTTCTTTTCAAGTGTTATTCTAGTAGCATACAATTTCTTTTCAAATTAGGTGTCATCCTTGCTTCTCAATGGAACTCTCACTTGATCTCTCTCCTCTTTCACTGCTCATCATTTTCATCGCACACTCTACTTTTTCATCTCTCTTTAATTCCAGTGCCCGAGGCTAGAATGACACCTAAAATGAAACAGGGGGAGTAAGTATAACAGCTTGTTCCTTAACAGTGATTGTCTTGAAAATAGTCCGGATCTTTTTGAAAGGAGATAACTATTTTTTTTCTCAAAAATGCAGGAGAGTTGCGCTTCATTATATTAAGAAGAAAGATGGGACAAGAACCCAATACACCACACGCCCCACACACGCTGTCACAAAATAACTATTTAGCATATGACTATTTGCCATTTTATTTTCTACAATATGTATATGATATTAGTTAATTGATGCACTGTCGTATGACAAATCTTTGTATGTGGACAAAAAGACAAAGGAACTAGGCCTTGTTTGGATCCATAAGACTAACAAATAGTCCTTGACTAACAATTAGCTGACGAATAAATATAGCCCTAACTAATTGTTTTGGTGGAGGAATTAGTCCGCATTAGTTGGGTTCACCTGACTAATTTTATAAGTAATAAAGAGTTTGATTCAAATCACTGATCATCAAAACTAATTGGTATTGTGATATAGTGGCCAATTTATTCCCATGTTATTTGTTTGAGTACACTAATCAAATTCCTTCTATCTTTAATCTGTATGTACTATAAAATTGGAGGCACCCCCTTTTACACATGAATAAGTATGCAAAATCATAAAGATGATTGTTAGATCAAAAATAATAAACTAATTTGGGGTATTATTTTTATTTGTTTTCATAGAATAAGATACTAATTAACATGCAGAATATGTGTCATTAATTGTAATTATCTGATTTTCGCACCAATGTGTGAATTACTTGATTAGACCCCCATTGGAACTCGTAAGGGATGCTTTCTTGATTTATAAGGATCGAACTGCACTAATCTTTGCATTACAAGCGGGCTTTAAGGCGTTGCCACTGTGTTTTTATGGTTCCCGCATCACAATTATAAGTTTGTTTGCACTTATGATATTTGTGCCTTTTGTTTTGCAAGGATGCTGATATTTGTGTTTAGGTTGCTTGCACTGCTGACATATATATGTCGCGTTTGTCGCGGTTCACTTCACTATTTGACATTGTTGATCAGCACAATAATGATATTTCGTTTGCTTTGGTGACAGTATGAACGAGATCATTGACAAATACAGTACTCAATCTAAGAACCTGGGAAAATCACATCAGAAGCCTTCTCTTGATTTGAATGTATGTCAATTATGCAATCTTTTGTTCTTTGCTAGTACGTACTGTATAGTCTTCTTTTTTTTTCTTCTGAAAGTTCCTCAGGCAATATATTGATGTATCTGCAAAGTGTAGCAGGCCCCCACATACAATAACGATGTTTTGTTGCGCACATAAGTCACTACCAGCTACATTTAGTTTTTCCTAGTTCTCTGACGTTCAATTTTGTCTTCACCAGTATAATTTGATGCAAATACTTTCGTGGATTATGTTAGTATATCTTAAGCAGAGTACTTGAACACTTGTATATCAAACAATGAGAAATAAATTGTCTTGCAAATATACTCCTCTTTCTTATCGTTTACGAATCATATTTAGTGTCTTTAATTACTGTTGTATATACACACATAAAAAATTTTCGCCTCCTGAACAGAAGTAATTAATTAACTGGTTCAAAATCATCGATCCTTAATGTAATATATCTACTTTCGTGAACTACCTAAAGTTATTGTATTTGTTTAGCATACATTTAATAATCAACACTATATGGTGCTGTGGAATTTAGAGCATGAATTCTACAATATCAAGGTTTCTGCTGACCAATGCTAAATGCATGCAAGTATGAAAGCTTTCGATGCAATTTTAGTCCTCTTTTTTTCTGATAAACTTTAGTTGGCAACAGGAGTCCGACTTCTCAGATGTGTAGGTTAGACGCACAAATGTCACTTGAATGGACTCATTAATAATGCAGATATTTAGTTTTGTTCTAATTATAAATAACGAATTTTAATTTACATTATTTTCAGGTGGAGCACAGCAAGTATGCCGGTTTGAACGATCAACTTGCAGAAGCAAGTCTTCAACTTAGGTTATGTTTTGTTCCATATTGATTTTGTGTGACTACTCAGTGAAAACTGTTTTGGGGGCAGAGATGGCCAGATGGGAGCCTTTCATTAACAGTTGATGCTATTTTTTCATACTATATAGACAAATGAGAGGTGAGGAGCTTCAGGGTTTGAGTGCAGAGCAACTCCACCAAATGGAAAGGAAACTCGAAGCAGGACTGCATAGAGTGCTTAGTACAAAGGTTGGGTGACTTGTCGGGGTATTCAATTTCAGCTTCTTGTACCAGTTGCCTTTTGTATCATAACTATGTAATATGTTTCTTCAGGACCAGCTATTCATGCAACAAATCAGCGGACTTCAACAGAAGGTAAGAGTGATTATGAAAAAAATTCCTGAAACCTGATCGCAATTTAGTAGTGTTGGAAGCACAGATCGATCTACGTCTAAAATTCCGGGCATCTAGTTTTATAGCTTTGAACTTTTGCTCATTTGCAATATAAAATAGCAAAGCTATCACTACCCTTTCGACAAAAATGGTGCTCACTGGTGCATTTGTATATGTTGCTTTTACATAAAGTAATCTAAATCACAATTTATATAGCAAGAATCTTGGGCAACATGTCAGCTACGCCCAAGTCAAGTTTCCAGAACGGATTGAATGTTGATTTCAAATTAAACATAAAAGAACTAACCGAGGCTGCCTGTTTTTCCGATCATTGCTAGTTGTAGCATTTAAAGACGAATGGGGGTTCAAAATATGTGCTGCCGATGAATATACAGCTCATATGATCAATTGGGTAAACGGGAACTGTAAATATGAATTAAGTTGAAGTGCGTGTGTGATAAGTCATGGGTCAATCTTTGAGATGCCAATAGTTGTTCAGCTTCTATATGCACACAAAATGTTACGGGCGAAAGCATTCCAACTGTTTGTTAATTTGTTAGTGATGTTGAACGATTGCTTACCCTTGTCATTCAAATATTTGTCTTCATCTAAACAGGTAATTTAAATATTTGTGGAACAGCAATACAACTTTACTGTAACATTGCTCACCATATTTTTGCGAACGAAAACTCACGTTTGCAAAGCTTGGGCTGAGGAAGTTGTGCAAAGTCTAATATCAAAACCTGGATACATGGCGTTAAAATGTTAAAAGTATATGTAAGTTGATCGTGATTTGCATCTATATACTGATGACATGGATATGTGAATTTTCGGTTGGTGAATTTGTTTATTTACGAGAAATGAACCCTTTATCATGCATAAATAGAAGGGAATAGTGTTTGTTCTTAACCGTTATTAGCACAAGTTGTGTCATAAATATTGATATTACGATAGTTTTCTTAATATAATGAAGCGCAGCTCTCCTGCGTTTTCGAGAAAAAAGATATTGTGATAGTTTGTATATGATAAAAAAATTGTTTTTCTTGTAGGGCATACAGCTGGCAGATGAAAACTCACGTCTGAAAAATCAGGTAAAAAGATTATATATGCATCCGTAAGAACTGAATTCCAATCTTGTGTATATTGATTGTTCTGTTATTGTTCCTGGATGCAGATGCCTCAGGTGCCAACGGCTGTCACGCCAGTGGTTGCTACAGATACTGAAAATGTCCTTGCCGAAGATGGACAGTCATCTGAATCTGTGATGACTGCGTTGCATTCAGGAAGTTCACATGACAATGATGATGGTTCCGATACATCCTTGAAATTAGCGTGAGTACTGCTTAAATACTTGTGATTAAACTTGAGTAAGAACTATGGAGTTTTAAGAATCGATACACTTTTGCTTACTTCCTACAAAATAATTGAACTTTAATAAACTGCTGAAGATTTTTTACAGTTTTCATTTGGGGTCTGCCTGTCTTGAGCCCTTACCACTAAAAGAGTCGCATCTTTAATAAGTTTTCATGAGAAATAATTTAGTTATCATGATCACATCATTTTGTTAAAGACCGATCACATCATAATGAAACGTTTGTTTACTTGGATAGACTCAAGTTCAGAAAAGCAATCTATTTTAACTTGTCATTTTGGTCCTTCAAAAAAAACTTTTTGAATCCTCACCATGAAAACAACCTTCATTTTATTTTTATTCTTCTGTTCATTTTTGTTTCTAACTACGATGATTTCACCACATTGTGAGCTTTCTTTGACCTTGCAGGTTGCCTTGGAAGTAAAACTAGAGACCATCCATGATATGTCTAAATTGTAATTGGACGCCAACACAGCTAAGGAGAGAAGTTCATTGTCATGGTTTATTACTACCAAGACTGGAATGCATCAGAAATGCAATCAGTTTAACCATCGGCATCCTTGGGTCTTCTTGGTAAAGTTTCAGTTGTTGGGGCCTTCGGTAAATTTGTACTGTTTTAGTCTTTTGTTCCACAACGTTCCGCATTATTTGGTTGCTCTTCCTACATTATATTCGTACAAACTATGTAACTGTGTTGTTTGTTGACGATGTTATGACCCAATGCACTAAAAACAAATTGGCCTAATCCCGTTCTCTAATACCGTGATGAACTTCGATTTGGGCAGCATTTGCGTTTCCATTTATGTTCCTAGAGTGCATCCATGAAATGGTAATGAAAAGATCTGCATTCTGGGGGATCCAGTTGATCCAAAAAAGAAAACAACGGTTATGGATATTTTCTTATTAAAAATAATTATGGCTTCGCCCGGGTTCGAACCGGAGACCTTCAGTGTGTTAGACTGACGTGATAACCAACTACACCACGAAACCTTTTGTTTCAGGCGCATTGTTTTATATATTTAACTCTACTAACTATTCTGAGCCTGGATCACCACAGATGCTATTGGGCCCGCCTGGTCTGTCCTCTGCTTACATGCGCCATGGACCGAGACATAACGGTCTGGGCTCGTCGAAATCCCCCCTCGCAGGGGTGGGCTGGGTTCAAGTCTCCGGCCGAACGTCGATGGCCTGCTCCTCCTCATCGGCCTGCGGGTGCGCCCCGCTACGCCGTGCACGGTTTTCACAGGAAAACGTGACACGACCGAGGGTACAGTGACCGCGCGCGACTGTAGGGGGAGTAGGTGAAGCAAAGTTCACGATGGATTTTCTGTCTCCCACACGCCGCGACGGGAGAGCACACAACACCGGCAACAAGGAAAACAATGCTTGTCAAAAAAAAAAAAACAAGGAAAACAATGGATACGCCTGAAATCTATGGAGAACTCGGCCGGGGCCACACGCGCTCACTGGAGTGACCGAGACCGGACTCGATCGCACGGCTCCGTCGGTCCAACCTAGCAGTAACTAGACGTCAGTCCACCCCCACTTGCCATCGCTCACACACCGATGAGGCGGCGATTGAGGCCCATCGCCATGATTAATTGCACTCAACCACTCCTCTGGCCCCCACACCACACCCAAAGCAATCACTGTAGTACAAGCCAGCCATGATTGCAGCCCCGGCGCACTACCTGGGGAGCCCATGCACCGCAGTAAACAGCGCCGTCGTGACGTACTTGCAGGCCAATGGCCGCGCGCCGGCTCCGGTCGTCGTCATGGGCGTGACTACGCCCGCCTGCTTTCTCTGCTCCTCTCTTTCGCGGCGCCCGCCCGGGTCAAGCGAGCTAAAGCAACGCCCATGCCAGTTTGCGCGAATGAGCCTGCGCGCCGAGGTCCGCAGGTGACGGCCGGACGGGGCCCGAGCGCCGCAACGTCCCGTCCCGTCTCAGCCGTGGGCGCTGCCGGCCGGCTCGGGCCCAGCCGCCGCTCGCTCGCCCGCGGCGCTGCACGCCTGCACATACGACTGCTGCACCAGCCGGGTTGACAGTTGACACGACAGCGATGATGTATCGATCGGTCTCGGTCATCACGCACGGCTCGCGGAGGTGGACGGGCTCGGCTTAGGGAACTGTAGCGGCTGCCTGCTGCGGGTGGGCGAGGAAGGCGAACAGTGTGAGGCCAAACCCAACCAGAGCGCGACGCTCGATGATGGGGCAGACAGACAAGGCCGGGCGGTGGGCCAAGCGCCGCGCCACACTTTTTTCGTGGTGATGTCCTGGCGCTGCCGGCCTCTCTCTCTCTCTCTCAAAGACCGAGGAAAAATTGAACGGGGAAGAGAGAGAGGGGGCAGGGGTGGTGGTTGTGGTGCAGCCGTGCAGGAGGACGGAGGACCACGCAGGGATTCAGGTGAGGCCAGGGCGTAGATGGTTCCAGAACGGCCGAGCCGGCCGGGCGGCTGCGGCTCACAATGGGGCAATCTCGATTTTGACTACTAAAGTGCAAATATGCCATTTGACCCGAGTTCATTTTTGCCGATATCACAGTTCTGACCAGATTATCATGTTTTCGGTTGAATGTCAAATTCTTGGAATGCTCTGAAAATACATATAGCCAAGAGGTAACATCATCTATGGATGGATTCAAACATTGAGAAGAGCTCAGTTGGTTAAGTTGAGCTAACGACCTAAATTCAAGTATTGACTCATCATGAATATTATGTTTACGGTTGTTTATTTTAAGGCGTGTTTGTTTTCACAGTAAGCCACCTGTGATTAGTCTAGTGACTATCGTAAATTTCAAGACAACCGGATGTTTCTATAAGGCCAATCTCTATAATGTGCTAGAAAAACTTTAGAGTTACTGCACATAGAGTTTTTTCTTTAACCTCTCAAACCTGAGTTCACATATACTAGTATCTGTTCGTGCACATACAACTACTATATATTTTGGTCCAGAGCTAGATCACGTGTAACAAATTTTTTCAACACAACAACTCCTATAGTTAAAAACATGTTTCTTAATAATGACACAAAAGCTGGACAACCTGTACAAAAGTTTCATGTAATAAATCTAATGAATGTACTGCTGTAACAATTCATCTACAGTACACCTAATTAACTGATGAAATTAAAACATTCGCATCTACAGTACACCTAATTTTCGAGGAAACAGAAAACTTTTGGGCATGACAAACAGGGTTTCCAAGATTTGGAACATCTGACCATAAAACCCCTCGCACCCACACCCCTGCTACCCACACGCAGTGCTTTCGCCGGTAAAGTCTCCCGAGGTAACCGACGACGGCCGCCACCACCACCTCCAACGCCACCGCACTTCGAGAAGCTCCACTTGAGCCACCAGCCTAGGGTTTGGTCTCAGGCTCCTCTCCGGCGGCGGCCGATGGCAATGGAGGGCGACAACGGGGCACCCGCACAAGCGGCGGCGGAGGTGAAGAACCCGAGATGCTTCATGGATGTCAGCATCGGCGGCGAGATGGAGGGGAGGATCGTGGTGGAGCTCTACGCGTCCGTGGTGCCGCGGACCGCGGAGAACTTCCGAGCGCTCTGCACCGGAGAGAAGGGCGTCGGCGCCGCCAGCGGCAAGCCGCTCCACTTCAAGGTTAGTTCCGATCGAGAGTTCGAAGGGCTTAGCCTCTACGCCTTTGTGTCATCTGGGTTCGTTTGGTCAGGGATTTTGGATGATAAGAGCCCTAATTCATGTCCCCTTTGTGTCTCTCGATTTGGGATTACCAAGCGTTGTCAATGTGCCTCTCTGACGTTGAATAGCATTGTGTTTTTGACGCGATCTGACATGCCCCGATTTGCTTTGGTTATCCACAATCTAAAAAATTGGGTGATTATGCGATTGATTGGTTATTCTAGGTTTTGATTCAGATGTCTCAATCCTGGAATCGACAAGATTTATTGTCGGTCTATAAGAAACTCCCCTTTGAGGCCAATGTTCGTTGTTAGGCGAGAAATTAGCTTTCGGTGAGATAGCTTAGCTTCTCGCATCGTTATTTGAACTCTTTTTCGTTTTCTTATCTTTGTAAGTATCGCTTGCTTTTGTCATATCTCTGCATATTCCGCCCTCGCAAGTTGGAGTATCACTGCCCTGTTGTTTTAAGGTTCTGTCCGTTCTTTTTGTTTTTCTTGTTTTTTTATCCTTAGCAGTACTCGTTGTGATGTCACATCATGTCCTTTGATGTGCAGTGAACTTGGTCTATGCCCTGCTGCCACCAGTTCTGATCCTCTGTTATAAGGGCCCTCCTATTGACTTCGTCCTCATTCTCATTGCACCTTGCATATATTAACCTCTCTACGAGTACCACCCGTGCTAAGCTCGTGTGGCCTTTTGTTAACACTTGTCACGTTAGCTTTGTGCTTCTGTGATGTTGGTTAGTTTATTATGTGTAATGGAAGGCGTGGGGTGATGTAGGGACTAGGGATAGCCAAATAGTAGGTCTTAATAGTGCACAATCTTATTTCAGAAAAAAAAAAGAGTTGTTTATACTGCCCGGACAGAGTCTTGTGAATTGATCATGGAGGTTCGTACGCACTTAACAACTGTTGTCCTTGGAGAATGAGCGCTGAGATTGGATATGTTGGCAATGGAAAATGATCGCAAGATTGGATGGCGCCAATTTCTGTGGTACTTTTGTTTCAGAGTACTCCATTGATTGCCTAGTCACGAGAACCACTGCAGATTAAACTTTTCCCTTAGATAAGACACCCCACCATTAACAGTTTACTTGTAGACAGGCGGGCCAGTTAGGTTCCATGCTTGGTTGTCTGGTAGTCAGAAATTTGCAGAACTGTCTGATTATTGTAAAGCAACGTTTTGGAGAATAGCCTTTAACCTTTTTAGAAGAGGCGGAAGTCAGTACTGTACCTTGATTCGCTGTGCTTGTTGTCTTGATTTGTATTTGGTCATTATTTTGGCATTAAATCAAGTACAATCTCTAGTGCCTGCCAGCGTGAAACCATACTAATGAACAGTGATGTATGAGGACTACTTTGTTTATCTGTTGGAAACAATATGGTGTTGCTATGATAGCCAACGTGATAGTGAGTAGTTTTTGGGCTTCTTGTTATGGGATTCTTGTTGGCCGCTTTTCCTCTTTGACTTTTCTCCTCCTGCATTACATTGAGTTTTAATGATCTTCATGCTTGTCATCACTATCAGTACAGATATGCCGCGTCATAGCTTGAGAAATTTATGTGTAGTTCATTATATTTAGTGCAAAGCAAATACTTTAGTAATACCGAAATACGGATATGCGTGGTCATTGTTCCCTGTTGTTTGCTGATTCCATATCAACAAATTTCCCAAAAATACAGATAAATTTTCCCGCTCTCTTATATAGTGTTAAGAGCCCCGAAAATGGTGGTCAAACTTTGCTGTGTTAGTAAAACCGTACATTTGGAGCTAGAATTTGCTTTCAAGTCTTGTGTGGTCACTAATTGTATTTTTTATTTATTGGCTTTTGCAGGGCTCATGCTTCCATCGCATTATAAAAGGTTTTATGGTACAAGGTGGAGATTTTACTGCTGGTGATGGGACAGGAGGAGAGTCAATTTATGGGTCGAAATTTGAAGATGAGAATTTTGTTTTAAAGCATGAGAGGAAAGGAATGCTATCAATGGCCAATTCTGGTCCTGACACTAATGGCTCTCAGTTTTTTATTACTACCACCCGGACGCCTCATCTTGATGGGAAACATGTTGTTTTTGGGAGAGTGATAAAGGGAATGGGGGTTGTTCGCTCTATTGAGCACGTCCCCGCTGGAGAAGCTGACTGCCCCACTACTGATGTCGTAATAGCTGATTGCGGGGAACTTCCTGAAGGTGCTGATGATGGAGTTGTGAATTTTTTCAAAGATGGTGACATGTATCCTGATTGGCCCACTGATCTTGAAGAGAAACCTACCGAGGTTTCATGGTGGATGGATGCTGTGGAGTCTGCTAAAGCTTATGGAAATGAGAACTTCAAGGTAATTTGCTGTCTAAGATTCAATTATTTTTCAATATTATGGACATGCCATTAGTTTCACTGAAGCAGAATTAGTGTCAATCTAATAAATTCAGAGTAAAAAATGAATAGTAAATAAAATTCAATAAGGAGATTAGCAGCAGTATTTCCTTGCAGAGACTAAAAAATGTGTCTAATTGGGGGCATAATGTGATTAGGAATCTGCAACTTGCTCAGCAAACTTTGGCTAGCAGGATACCTGAAATACTTTCAAGTTTGCATATGGCAACAATAGTACATGAAAATATTAACTTGCGTCTTGTTACATCTTTTAGTAAATTTTAATGACAAATTCTGGTAAACGAATACCTCCGTTGTGTGAAATGGTATATGTACTGCCTTTGTTATTTAGATTCTCAAAATAGGATCATGAGAATTTTTTTAAGAACTAGTGGTAAAAGTATAATTATTTTTCTTTACCTATGGATTTTTTTTTGCTTTATTCTTCAGACTGTATGTCCCATGGTAGCAAGCAATTTAGAATGTAATTAAGCCTCTTGTGTTTGCCATAGGGCTTGACCACATTAAGCGAGTTAGATTCTCTGTTCTGTAGTGTAGCTGTCTAGGTTTATTTTTCCCTATCTGGAGTTGATGTTTCTGCCTCTATTCTCTACAGAAACAGGACTACAAGACAGCCATCAGAAAGTACAGGAAAGCTCTGCGTTATTTGGATGTTTGCTGGGAGAAAGAAGAAATTGATGAGGGTAGGTATACTGTTTCCAATGCATTGGTCAAATTGCTATTTATTCTGTCATATGACATGCACCAAGTAGTAAGGCATTATTTTACCCGGATCTTATTGGGATTATTACAAACTGATTTATATGCAGATAAGAGCACAGCGCTCCGGAAGACCAAATCCATTATACTCACTAATAGCTCTGTAAGTTTTGTTGGCGTGTCTATTTTCTTGATGCATATCTGTAATTCTCAAAACTCAGTAAATTACGATGTTAATGTCATCTCGACTACTTTTGCTATATCACATCAACATGGTACCAAGCATCCAAAGCACTAGGAATGACGCATGGCTTTTGTAAGATTGTGGCATGATCTGTGCGTCTTATTACACCCTTCGCTATATTTATGTTAATATTCGACCTTAGATCGTTTTATTTAATGAATTGGACTCAACTCTAGAGTTTTGATCTTTTCTTTGCTTCCGGTAATGACCCCATCTGCTCAAGAGGAAGTTTTTCTTTCTCTCCTCTATGTATAATCAGTAGCTTACAATTGTTCTTTATAGGAATGTTTATCATCTTCCTCAGATGTCTGCCGGTGTATCTGAAACATTCTTAATCCACGTTTATAATGAATTCATTTATCTATGTGCACCAAAGCAGAAGCATATTACAAACAAATTTGTCATTGCTTGAGGTTGTACACTACCTTGCAGGTGTCATCGCTTCTTTCCTAAAAGGCTGACACCACTATGTTACTCTTTTCAGGCATGCAAACTGAAGTTGGGAGATCTAAAGGGTGCTTTGTTGGATGCGGATTTTGCACTGCGTGAAACAGATGGTAATGCTAAGGCCTTTTTCCGACAAGGACAGGTTGGTAACTTGGTCTTAGCCTTCAGTAGCTAAAGTATTGTGCTATGAATTTTTGAAGTGACTTTTGACAATGCTATATTTGAATGATTTGTTTACCAATATCTGCGTACAGTTTCTGATATTCTGCTTAGTTAGAACTGGCCACAATCTTATTTGACTATTCATTGCAGAACCAGAGTGGTTCTTTTCCATAATACTGCATTGTTTTACTCGTTTCATTTAAAGTGCATAGTAATACTCTCCACTGTCACTGGACTCTTCTGCTGAAACCATTTCTCTGTCTGGCTTACAAGGGAGACCGGAGACCCTAGTTTTAGCAACTAGGCAGTGAGTGAACCGGGTGGTTTGTTCACTGGCTAGACCAGCAGCTCATTGGCTTGTTTTCATTCAACCAAAGCCTCGTGGAAATACTATCCGGGCAGCCAGAGCTTTTCACGTTACTGGCCTGGTAGTTTTCATTTCGTTTGACGTCATGGTGCATGAATGGCTACCTGATAACACTGGGTTGCTAGATTTCTCGTTGGATTGCTTCTCAGATGAGGAATGTTAGAGATACGATGAAAAAAACAGCAAGTAGCACAAGAGGGAGCGAGGCAAGTGTCTGTAGAGCTAGGGTCTTCCTCTTCCGCCGCGGCTTGCCTGTCTCCTAAGTCATGTCTCCATTTGTGTCTCCTGGAGACACTGTTTAGGAGACATGGTCTTCCTCTTCAGCCTGGGTGGCAAGCACTTGAGCCGGTTCAGGCAGGGTCCTGGACCACATTTCTCATTCCATTTCCTTTTCGTGCTGCTCAGTTTGCGTGTTTTCACTTTTCCAGTTGGCTCAATCTTTAAAGCAAACTGAGACCAAAATACCCTGTTCAGGTTATTGCAGGTTCAACTTCCGGCCCAATCCTGTTTAATACTATTGTTGATACGAGGATTATAGTTTTTATCAACCCCACAGCAAAACATGATAATGCAGCTTTGCAACAATTGAACTTGAGTAATAGTCAAGGAGCTGTTTATCGTAATCCCTTCTTTTGCTGTTCCATTTGACTTGACTTGAGAAAAATGTTTATCGAGGAAAAGCTTAGGGACGCTTCATTTTGTTCTGTTGGTGCCTCTTCTTTAGATTACTCAATATGTTGCCCACTCATTGTATATCTTTGATGTTTCAACTCTCAATCATGCAATTGAAGTCTCGTAATGTATTATTTTGTTACCTCTTTATGTCCGCGAAACCCTGTTTACTCAAATGCAATATTCAGGCACACATTGCACTTAATGACATTGACGCAGCTGTGGAGAGCTTTAAGCATGCATTGGAGCTGGAGCCAAATGATGGTTTGTTCTGTTTGCTCTGCACTTTCAATTCGTTTGTTAGCTTCATCTGTGAATCTAATGGTTTTTTTTTTGGCAACCCATTAGGTGGAATCAAAAGAGAACTAGCTGCTGCAAAGAAGAAGGTTGGTATGGTTTCGAATGCCGATGTTCGATTAATCATGTGACTCGTAACTGACACTTTGAAAATTGCTACAGATTGCTGACAGAAGAGATCAGGAGCGGAAGGCGTTTGCTAGGATGTTCCAACCTTCTGGAAAATCTGACAAAAGCAGCGATGTAAATTTTTTCTACCAACCCTTTTTTTTAGGCAGTCATCAGGATTCAGCTGGTAAAGTAGCTAACATTTGTTTCCTTCATTTGCAGGAAAGCAATTGATCTGTAGTTTGTTTCCCCCGGCAGACTTTGGTTAGGGACACAGCTGAAATGTCAGCGAAAGGTTTGGGCTGCCTCATAATATAACTCCTATCCATCTCTTTTTTGTTTTTAATGTCTTATTGTTGTCCTTCTTATGACAATAAGGAACGATATCTCTTGCAGGTGTGACAAGGGAGTCTGCGCTGCAAAATGCGAATTCCCAGTCTTAGATAGGATGAAAAATAGTGGGGGAGGAAATGGAAGCTTTTGTTTTCTTTTACTACAGAAGTAGCAATTTGTGTGAGTCCCAAAGTTGTCTTTAGATCGAACTTAAAATTTTCAGAAGTTGCAGCAAGGCATGCCAATAGACCATTATTCCCTTTTGCTGTGTGGACCGTTGTGGCCAACCTTACAATTCACGCCTTTTGTGTGTGGTTCGCCCTTGACTTGCTTTTGTGATGTTTCCTGGACACCTTTGTCTGCCACCTCTGCCTGGTTCCTAGACCTGGTCCTTGGTTTTTATTAATTTTCTTGTGCCCACGTTATTTTGTATTCTGGGTTTGTGTTTCTTTGGTTCATCCAGTTTTGGCATGCCTGGGACGGAGCTTCGCGTGCACGTCAGGAAATGGTTTCCGACTTTCCGTGCTTTCACTTTTGCATTTGTTTACCCAAAATTCAAAATCAAACACCATTGTGCACGGAGAAAGACTTAGGTTGGGCTATTTTGGGCCTATTTGTTCTTTGTGGCTTATGCAAAATCTGATTTTGGATTGTGCTTTGAAAAAGCTTATCCTGCAAAACTGTAGCTATTTGACGGTCGACTATTTCCTTGGGAGTGACTCTTGCGCTGTGTCAGTTGCTCCTAAACAGGCAGTAACAATAATAAAAGATCGTACACCTGGCCAAATTTGAGCATTGTTTCCCACGGATAGGCGAGCTTTAAGCCTGTATAACAACCCACTTATAAGCGGCTGGGTCCCTCCCCCTGTTTGACACATGCATGGCATCCTAATCATTCCCTGTATGAACGCATACCATCAAGCAAGCAACGAGAAATGGCCAGCCTGAAGGCTGAAACGGGTAGTGTGCACTCTATGCTACCGCTTTGAGGATTGGCCGGTCCCGAAAGAGCCAATCGAATACTATGTAGTTATGGACCTACGATCATTAAGCCGCGCACCTTTTCATTTATCTTCCAAGCTACGTACTGCACCACAGGAACTTGTGGACACCTATGCAAAATAGTGCCGTAGTGTGTGGCTTCCTGTGAAGCCTGCCCTTACATTACATACCACATGGGAAGAGCACTTGAATCAGAGAGGAACTCAATGTGTGCGGTGCAGTATACTTTCCGCTGCCATTCTGCAGCAGCTAGTAGAACGAACTCATGGTGTGCAGTGCACGCGTGATGTTTGCGTCACGCTTAGGATGCGAGCAGAACCGAACGTTTCCTTACGGCGATAAGCGATCAAGAACAAAGCCTGTCTCCCATAGTGCTGCGATTGTTGGAACGTGCACGCATTACAGACGAAATCCTTGGCCGTGTCCCAAAGTTTAACATACCGGTCGAGAGCATATTAACGATTCAAAGGTAAGCGATATTCGGATCCGGCAACAAAAACAAGTCGACAAATTGTCCGATCGCGTGCGGAGAACGTTCAAAGAATTGGCGACCACGAGCTGGCCTTACGCATGTACGCATACAAGGCCTATAGTTCTAGCTCTAAGGGCTTGACGGTGGTCGTGACAGGTAAAACACGGTCGGAGGACTAGGTAGTTCACGCCCAGCCAATACGGCATGAGTGAACGTCTAAATCGATCGCGACCACAAAACATTCTATGCTGAGTAATTTAACTGACCAAAGCAACACTCTCAGCATGACGTGATCATGAAGCATATGCACATATACATAGATGTAGTATGGATGTGCAGCAACTAAACCTATGCTTAATCATCTCGCACCGCCTTAATCCTCCACAGTAATCATGCCAATGACCCGCACCACGGGAACACAAACGGAAAGTGACCGGCCGAGAGGCGGCAAATTAAGCTACATGATGCTCTATTTCCACCACGAGTTCCCGTCACCAACCCCCAGCGAACACCACCACTAAGCACGCCCGCTAATGGCGCACCAAGTGCGGGTCTGCGTGTGTGCTGCTTTAACCGAAAACTACGTCGATCACCGATCGTGTGATCCAGAACCAACGACTGACTGACTTGGCGCCTCGGCAAGCTTCTCCAGGTCTCGGCCCCAAATTAAACGATCGATCGACGAACTCGATCAGTGCGTGGTCAACTTTGCGCCATCATTACGCGCGCGTCATGATCAGCGAGTAAGTCCAACGCTTTGGACCCCTGCTCGCCTTCTATTTATACCTCCTCGGTGCCGCGCCATGTCATGCTCGTCACAACCCAAAGCGTTCACATAATTAGCTGAGCTGCCAAGCGTAGTGTGACTTATAACTGTGCTCGACCTCTTCGAGTAGCTTTGAGTGTTGAGAACTTTGAGATGGAGGCGAGGAGCAGCGCAGCGCTCGTGGCCGCGGCCGTGGTCGCGCTGCTGGTGCTGGTGCCCGAGGCGTCCCGCGCCGAGCGGTTCGTCGTCGGCGACGCGGCGCGGTGGACGTGGGGGTACAACTACACCGACTGGGTCATCAAGAAGGGACCCTTCTTCCAGAACGACACCCTCGGTATGTGTAATACTACTCCGAGTTTACAAGCTTGCTGATACTATGATTCAGCATCACCTGACCGAAGAGAACAGCTTAAACTTGATCTAACGCTTGAAATTTGAACGCTTCAGTCTTCATGTACGACCCGCCGAACGCGACGGTGCACGCGCACAGCGTGTACATGATGCGCAACGCCGCGGACTACCAGTCCTGCAACCTCAAGGCGGCCAAGCTGGTGGCCGGCGTCACGCAGGGCGCCGGCTCCGGCTTCGAGTTCGTGCTCAAGAAGCGCAAGCCGCACTACTTTGTCTGCGGCGAGCGCGGCGGGATCCACTGCACCATGGGGCAGATGAAGTTCATTGTCAAGCCCAAGAGCTCCGCGTGCCGTGACTGACCAGCTGCTGCACCGCCGGTGATCCACCGATGTCGTCGTCCTCGTCTTCTTCTGCATGCCTCCTTCTGGTTCTGGTTCCAACCGTTGTGCTTGCTTGTTATTTATCGATTGTTGTATTTACAATCTGTTGTCCAGTGTATTTGTGATGTGTAATTTATGCATGAAAGGCTGGTTGAATAAACATGTGTCCTAGTGACTTGTTAAGCATTGTTACGATGGAGAATGCGCAGGATTTCAGGAATTACGCCTACTCGGAACATCAAGGTGCCTGCTTGTTTTAACAAGACATGAGAGTTGCAGTCTCCCTGAAAATTTACAAAGGGATTCAGAAAGTTTGAATGAGAATTTTCTGTATCTTTAAACCGCAAAGTGGACCACGCTTGTGCGACCTCCTGTAGGAAGTCACAAAAAGGGAGTGAATTACACTGATCTTTAGTTCCATGAAGTAAGAAACAGGGCAAAGCATTTCCCTGTCCCCCCCCCCCCCCCCCCCCCCCCCCCCACAACCCCAAAACCCCACCCCACCCCACCCCACCAAAGAAGTCATAAAAAACAATGCTTCACGGTCACTCTCTGAACAAAACCCCAACATTTCCAAAATAATACTTTAAAAAAAATCTCTTTTCGTGCTCGTGGGTTGTATCCAAACAATCTTGACCACCAGCTCTGTTTAAGTTTCATAGAAACGAAGCATATTCTGTTTGCCAGAACTTCTGAAGTCAGTATCAAACCGGCGCCCTCCCGCATGCTGGACTACTTTCCCAAAACTCTCTGGAAAATGGAATACTAGGCCTCACTGAGTTATGGGTCATTGTATTTGACAGTTGATATATGTTGCTTGTAGTTGTTCTTTTTCTGAAAGCCAAACTCTTTCTAGGTTATGTTGTTAGCACTCAGAAGGGCCTGATAGTATTTCTACAATGCTGAACTTTCCATCAAACACTGTAAAGCGGCCGTTTTCTGCATTGCCTAATGGAACTTTGGAAGTGGAACATACTTAGGCAGAAATAAGCCTCGTCTGCCGGAGACACTAATGCCTGTTCATTTTTTTGTGGAGGTGATTTCCACTAGTACTATCACTGCACTGTTGAAGAGATCTTCGAATCAGGTTGGATAGTTCTCACCTAAATCTCTCCACTTCAGGTGATCAAATCAGTCAAACAATCCACACTGCCATGAGTTAAGTTGCTTACCCTTCACCAATCAAGACATCCAGAAGTTCAACAGATCTCCTTTGCTTTCTCTCGCGGCACACAGTCTCAATAAGTCTTTCCCAACAACTGGCCTCTGGCATAAAACCCATATCAGCCAATCCACACAATGCGATTGTTGCGTCTGCTACACGCCCAGTATCACATAGACCAATCAACAGGTTGTTTGAGGCAGCATAGTGTGGTACAAATCCCTGTCCAAGCATAAGGCCAAGCAAGCCAACCGCCTTATCCATCTCCCCACAGGAGCACAAGCAGTTCATCACAATCCGATAGCTCGCGACATTCAACTCAACTCCTTCCAGTGGCACACTCTTGAGCAGGTCCATTGCCTCCATCGTCCGCCCATTTTTGCAGAGTCCCTCAATCACGAGATTGTATGTGACAACATCAGCCCTACACCCTTTCTCCCGCATCTCCATAACAAGATTCAAACCTTCGTCCACGCTACCATGTCTACAAAAGCACCCAATCAGTGCCGTGTAGCTGACAGCATCTGGCTCCACACCAATGCTTCTCATCTCCTTGAACACCAACCTTGCTGCTTCGACTTCCCCTTTCTTGCAGTGCCCATTGATCAGAGTGGTGTAATTGAAGGCATTTGGCTCACACTCGTTCCTCCTCATGAACTCAAAGACCGAGCGTGCCTTGTCCACCTGCCCAAGCCTGCAGAATCCGTTGATGATCAAATTGTACAGCAGCTGGTCCGGCACGATGCGGTCCTTCTCTATCATCTCGTCAAATAGTTCAAACGCTTCCTTCATCTTGCCCACGCGACAGAGGCCACCGATCAAGGTTGAAAAGGTGACCAGGTTTGGCTTCACGTCGGCGCAGGTGTACTGGCGCATTTCGTCGAGCACGTCGAACGCGGTCTCCAGTTCGCCGACCTTGACATAGTGCTTGATGAGGATGTTGTAGACGCAGGTGTTGGGCCTGGGGAGGTACTTGTTGCCGGGGTCGCGGAGGTCGGCGACGAGCTCGGCGAGCAGGTCGGGGCGGCGGGAGGAGACGAGGCGGTCGAGGCAGACGGCGAGGGCCTTGTGCGAGACGCGGCCGCGGCGGACGAGCGCGGGCAGGAGGCGGAGGAGCGCGAGCGCGTGGTCGGGCGGGAGCAGGCGCACGAGCGGCAGGAACTGCGGCTCCTCGAACCTGCAGGGCTCGGCGGCCGCGCGGCGGAGCACGGCGGCGGCGGCGCGCGGGAGCCTGGCGCGCGCGAGGCGGACGAGGAGCGCGGAGAAGGTGGCGGGCGTGTGGGAGAACCCGCGCTGTGACGCGGCGGCGTTGAAGAGGTCGAGCGCGCGCTGCGCCGACGGGGAGGAGGCGATGAGGCGGGCGAGCTCCGGGTGGTGGAGGTACCGCGGCGGCGGGGCGGGCGGGGGAGGAGGCGGCGGCGGGGGGGAGGGCGCGGAGCGGGAGGGGCGGTACTGGAGCGGGGAGATCCACGGGAGCGGGGGCTTCGTGGACGCGGACGGCGGCGGCTTCATGGCCCGCGGCGGGCGGAGCGGAGGCGGTGGGGGCGCCGAGCCGGGCGCTGGTGCTAGCTGAAATGGGCGAATCCGTGAACGCGTTTTGGCAACGGTTTGCCGCCGCCGCGGCGGGCGTTCGGTTTGACCGCCAAAGCGACAGTTGTACCGCCGCGGTGCCACCTATGGGCTCGGGCTCAGCGGCCGCCGCAACAGGATGCGCGGCGCGATCGGCGACGCGCAATGACAAGTGCGTGTGACGGCGTCTGGGTTAATCGTTTTCTGCGTATTCCTGTAGTACGTGATTTCAGACCGAAATGCAAACTACCGACTAGAACTAAAACATTCCAGATCAATGAGTTCACAATAAAGAGAGCACATAAGTAAGCTTTATCAATTTTTCATGATGTAAACGTGAAAAGCACAAACATTGCATCTTATCGTAGCTGCATCATTCCGATTCCACATAAACGTAATCACATGGTACCTAAGACGCAATACACCGAACAGCACCCGCTCCTGGCAGAAATTACCTTACTGACGAGTTCCTGGTTGAGCGCAGGCAAAATAGAAAATGAAGATGTTTTAAGATGAAGATGCTATCCACATCACAAGCTATACAGATTAAATGGATAAAATGCAGCGTTACAATAACGGTTACTGTAACACTGCATCTTATCTATCTAACTTGCAGAGCTTACGGTAGATAGCATCCTCATTCTAAGATATGCACAGTAAATCCACTCTAACTGAGCGCATCATCCCTGGTACTGTCCACCGGCACCAAGCTCTGTTCGAACGGCGCAAACGGCACGGCAACCGGCTCCTCTACCGAACCGCTGCTCGGCGTGCTCGCACGGTTCCAGCCCATCTCCTCACCGTCGGTTCCCGCGGCCGCGCGCGCCTTCCTCGCCGCGTCGAGCTTCTCCGCGACGGCCACGAAAGCTGACTCGGGCCAGTCCGCGGCGTCGCAGACCAATCCTGTACGGGAGAATCGAAACAAGAAAGCGTCGTTAGCCCCAATGCGGAAAGGACGGTGCAACCGATGCGCGGAAATTTGTTTTCACCTCTGGGACCTCGCGTCGGGAGGCTGCGGCGGTTGAGGGTGACGTGAACGGAAGGCGAGACGACCGACGGAGATGGTCGACGACTCGACGGCACGGGAGGCCGAGACCCGCACCGCGCGGCGAGCAGCGGCGGTGTTGGTGCAGACAGGTGGCACCACCGCTTCTCTCTCAGCCTGCTTTCGGCGGACGTGACAGGCGGATGTTTGGAACTGAATTCGTGCGCGGCAATGCTGGGGCGTTGGGCAGGTTCGTTTGGGTTTGCAGTTGTTCCCATTCTAGCGGGCTTGGAGTTTCGACCTACACGGAACGTGGACTTTGATATGGGCTGTGCTAGTAGGAGTCCACGCGCAGTCTTGGGCCTCTTCAATACGGTGATCCATACAATGCTTACTTGGGCCTTGAATCCGACAATCATTTCGGCCTTCAATACGGTGATCTAATTCATACGGACATCCAATATAGTACTACTATCAACAAAGCTCTCTCTTGTTCCTCAAAAAACAAACACACACACACACAGCTCTCTCTTGTCGAGAAATGAAAAAAACAAGCGGAAGCTACGGATCGGCACTATTTTACACGACGATCCTTCATTCATTGTTCATGCAGAAGTAAGAGAACCCCACAGCTTCAATTAATAAATCATTTGTGTTCAGATGGCGGTCAAATGCGTGCAGCCGTTGTCTGAACTGTCAAGTGCTGAACACTGAACTGAATTCACCCCTACAGGCTACAGCACAAGCAACAACAGTACTACAAACTGAATACTGAAACGATTCCTGGGGACACCATCCGTAAGGCCTGATCGGCTGATCCTCTACGGGCCAAAGGTGTACATCAAGATAAGATCACACTGCTCGCAGTACGATACGAATCTGGAATCTAACAGCCATAATTCGATGCTGCAGTACCTTACGACATGATCTTACCCCGTTGATTATTGCATCTGATCATGCATGGGGCCTTCATCCAAAACTGAATCTCCGTTTATCGTAGTGTCGTCTGACGTTTGTCGTGGAAGCGCGGCCGAGATAGGCGCAGCGATTCAACCAAGCGGCTGCACGACCTTTTGTATTGCTCTGTTTCAGCAATGCAGCAGCCATTCCCTTTTTATCTCTGATTAATATTTTTTGCTAATAACATCATGATTTATTGTCTCCCTATGCAAAGTTCAGCACTCCTATATTCTGGAGTACATGCCCGCCATAGGGAAACAAGAGTAGTATGTGGATCCTGTTCTTGACCTACCACTCGATCAATTCACAACAGTTCTTTTTCGACGACTTTTTTGCCGTAGCTCCAGCTGGACTCTACAGTCTACACATATGTAGCAGAGGATAGCACACTTGTTGGGTCTGTACTCTGTAGGCTGTAGCCCTGCAGCTCCAAATGCATCCAAGCAGGAGCGATCCAGCAAGGACACAAACACGAGATTTAGGCATGAGAGATATAGGAGAAAAGTCAGAAATGGTTATGTTTATTAATCTTTTTCAGAAAACAAGGAATCAAATAGCCAAAAAATGTGAAGCGATATACAAAGCAGGAAAAAAAAAGTTTCGGTTAGTTTCAGAGTAAAGGTGAAATAAAAGGGCAGCAAATGATTTGTAAAATTGATTCTGGTTTGTGCGTCACATACTTTTTTGATTCTGGTATCAGATTCCCAACAGCAATCCGCCTTTCTTGTTTCCCAAAAGGAAGTCCTTTTACAAAATCCGAGACTCCTTTTTGCCACACCTGGATAAATCTTTGCGATGGCACGTTGATATTTTTGTTATACACATGTTCAGTTCGTCTTGCTTTTTCGCAAAATGAACAAAAGTGGACCAATATTACCCCATTTAACATCAAATTTTCATGTCGTACTGCCTGTAATCCAACTGTAATCCTGCTAATGATCACTGAAATCATGCTATAGCTGTAAAAGGAAAATGCTCGAAACGATTGTACCTTTGGCACCCAGCTCGAACAGAGCTTTCCAGGTTGGAAGTGCTCACTTTGACCGCGCGCCAAGAGATAAAAGAAACGGATGTACTCGCGGCAGGAGTACTCCACTGCATCTCGTGCTGTGGTTGGCAGTTCGGCGATCTTTGCAGCCGCAGCAGGGCACATGGAATTAACATGTTGGCTTGACCAGACCACCCTCTTGGCTTCAGTTTGGCACTTGCAATTTTTCACCTCTATGTTACGGTTACAGGTCACTCCTTCAGTTTCTACACTTTGTGATCCGTGGTGTCAGTGGGAGAGAAATGAATGAGCATGATGTAGGAGAGAATTTGTATTGTACTCCTATGTTGAATTGCTGAACTCTCGCACAATTCCTGGCCAAGTAGCATGAACCATGACGAGCATGGTCAATGCCTAGCTACACATACCGCAGATCCATTAATGCGCAGCAAGTTGCAACAGCCTAATGCAATGAATTGAAGTGTCTTTTGCCGGAGGAACCGACGAGGCGACGACGCAAACGAAAGCAAGATTCTTTGTTCATGTATATTTAAACACTCTAGTGTACTCCGTATGTCACATTGCAAATCTACACAAGGCTAGAACTAAATGAGGACCGTACGCGTTTTCATAATTGTGGTCTCAAAAACAACTTGAAATGTACTATATAGTAAGATCACACCACGATACTCGCATAAGACACGACCTTACTGTCGTGCGCGCGCAGAGGATCCGGGTCACCTCGGAAGAATCCAAAACAAAAACAAGGCCACAATTTATCGTGATTAGTCCCGTCACTTCTCTAATTCTTCATTTGCGCTCCAAAAGAATTTTGAAAGAGGCCATTGTACGTAACTAATTTACGATGCAATCCTCTCACCAAGGTTTATCTTACCGATCCGACCGTTTCAACCGGTCCGCACCGGTAAGGCCGGTTACCGATCGGTAACCGGTTAAACCGATCAAAACTGATAAAAACCGAACAAAATTTGTCAAATTTTCAAATTCATTTTAAATTCAAACTCAAAAACGGTAAACCGAAGAAACCGAACCGGACCAGTTAGTCCGGTAATCGCGATTACCGGTCGGACGGTTTTGCAATCCTTGCCTCTCACCAAGAGACCCTACAAAACCCTGCCTCTCCCTCTCCTCTCCTCTCCATTCTGTACACTGACACCCTCCCCTTCCCCCCTTCCCCCATCTTCTTGTTGCCTCTTCATGTGAGAACACAATCGAAAAAAAAGGAAGAGATTTTTGTATCTCTGGATTAGAAATAAGTAGAGGAGAAGTTGGTGGGGAGTGGTGGAGGATTTACAAATCGAAACAAGATAAGAAAGTCGCAAAGAAATAGAGCAAGATTTTAGTACATTTCTCATTCGACGATCCTACCAAATTTGCTTGCAGCTAGTAGAGTGGTTCTTCGAATTCTAGAATGAGTCCAAGCTCAGATTATGCAGCATCCATCCTCCTCTGCTCGGAAGACAGCGCCGCCGTTCTTGACCTTGAAGGGGAGGAGAGCGATGAGATTTCGGGGGCTCTTGGACCGCCGTCACGCAATGCGGTTGATTGTCCAGGGACCCTGTGGATTGAGCTCCCCCTGCAGTCCGACGACTGCATTGAGGCGCTCCTGGAAAGGGAGGTGGAGCACCTGCCCATGGAAGGCTACCGTCAACGGCTGATGCAGCAGCCTTGGGGGTCGGATTTGGCGGCCGTCAGGAGGCACGCCATTGACTGGATTTGGATGGTGAGCTTCGGCCTTCTTCTCTCGTCGATTCGTGGTATTTATGCTGAGATGCGATGGAAAGAATCTGGTTAAAAATGTCTCCTTTATTGCTTCGTTATGTCCTCCGGTTCTTGATTTGGTACTTGCTGATTTAACTACCCTTCGTTGTGTACTTAATTGCCATTAGCTTGATGATTGATCCAACTCGTTGTTTGCAATGTGTAATGGATAGGTCCGTGAGCATTACAAGTTCGGACCTTTGACGGGAATATTATCAGTGAACTACCTGGACCGATTCCTCTCTCTATGTGATCTTCATGTAAGGATCTTCCACAACATTGCATTATACATGCATCTCCTGAGTCTTAATTTTTTATATTTGTCCGAAAATTAAGATTTTCTTGATGTTGCTGAGAATGCCAGTCATGAAACATATGCTTTCTGATTGCAGCAAGCCGAAGCTTGGGTGATACAGCTCTTAGCAGTTGCTTGCTTGTCCTTGGCTGCAAAAATGGAGGAAACGATTGTCCCGCATCTCTTAGACTTGCAGGCAAGTCATACTGCAGATTAACATATGTTATGTGAAGATGTGCTTTTTTTTCTCAAGTACTTGAATTCTTTTGTTTGATAGGTGGGCGAGGCAAAGCCTGTTTTTGAGACTAGGACCATACATAGGATGGAGATTCTAGTGCTCAACACCCTGGGTTGGAGGATGCAAGCTGTAACTGCTTGCTCATTTATAGATTACTATCTTCACAAGTTCAGTGACGGTGATGCGGTGTCCAAGATCATATTTGCTCGCTCGATTGACCTTATTTTGAGCTTCTGTAAAGGTGTGATTCATGTTTCTATGTCCTTTGCACTCAATCAGTACAATGTAATGGTGACCAATTTCTAAGCTGGGTAATTTTATTCTGCAGTTGCTGAATTCTTGATTTTCAGACCATCAGAAGTTGCCGCAAGTGTAGCTCTATTGGCATTGGGGAAACATGAAAACTCAGTACTTGGGAGTGTGGCAACTTGTTGCAAACATATACGAAAGGTATTGTATATAGATTGTTATCAACCTTCAAATCATTGCTACTTGGTTTGTTGTATGGTAAAATGTTCATACCATAAAGATTAGCTTATCCTTTGATTGCCAGTAAATCTATTCTACTTATACATTGTAGGACAGAGTCTTAAAGTGTCTTGAAGTTCTCCGGGAAAAGAATTTTATGGGAAATATTACTCCTAGGTCAATTGGTTCTTCCCCACTGATCGTGCCACACAGCCCCATAGGTGTGTTGGATGCAGTTGCATGTGAAAGCCAACAAAGTGAGGAAACAAGTGTTGGGGCTCCTTCAGTAACTGCTGAGAGTTCACCAGCGAGGAAAAAGAGGAAAACTGGCATATGATTGCTTCCCAACTTGTTTGCGTTCAAGCATATGAATCTAGTTTGGTCAGTGAGAAGAATTTTGGCGTGCCCAAGCAGTTTTGAGAATTAAAAGAAGAGAAAACATATGACCCCAAAATGCTTCGAGCCAATCAGCCGGCGGCAGGTTTGGAGCTTGTTCATGCAGTTTATAAGAGTAGAGCTTGGAAAGCTTTATCATAGTCCAGTAATGGTGGGTAGATAAATGGACTTTGAGCCAGGGACTTGCATTATGTGCTGTAGAGATGAGGATTCTCTTGTTGCATTTTGCAGTTATGCTGCCTTATTCTTTCTTTTGAGAAACTTTAAGGAGGGATTGTTTGATTGAACTAATGAAAATACATGGAAAAAGCCTGAAACAAATTAAGATGTTTGCTGGATCCCTCTAAGAGATCAGGGCTTGTTAATGGTCAGTTTTGTTGCCATGGTATGCCCCTAACCCTTGATCGCTACCCAGTCTAGGTTCTACAAGGTATCCAGTAAACCATTTGTAAAATGGAGTAGGAAAAATATATTAGTTCGTCAGCTTTAATTAAACAACAAAGAAACCTGAACACAGTAAAAATGGGTCCAGCTATTCTTTTCCTACTTCCAGCTACTAGCTCAAGATTCGGATTTTGATCAGTGTCTTACTGGGCACGAAATTTTATAACTACGTGACTGCAGTCCACAATTTTTTCTTTTGTTGGTGATTAAGATGGTACGTGACTGCAGTCCTTTTCCGTATTTGGTGTATGTGCCAGTGTTATTAATTATTACCCTTTTGCCACGATAAACTCAGCAAGTGCAAACGCTTTGATACTCTGGTGTATCAGCGATGCAAAAAGCAAATGCACAATAGAAATTGAAATAATAGACCATTGGATGCAAAGTGGGAGTTAGTTCTTGAAATCAATCAATTACGACTGTATATCGGTCATGATTTCCCCATAGTTACCAACCAATTCATCATCCTGGTATGCATCCCTTGCTGGATGCTTATAACAGTAATGTTACCGTGGAATCATGCTACACTGCCATATGCCATTGTAGTTGGGAACAACCTGCCACAGCCTAAGCCAAACGTAGCGCTGACTGTAGAAGCAAAAAGGCCAGATCCAGCATTCTGATGTGTCGGTAAAATCATTCTTTGGTCTGTACAACTTGGCGTGGCATGACAGCCCGTGGAGTTTTACTGAACTTTGCCGCACCGCTCCAAAGAATGAGCAAGACTTGCAGCTGCCAATGTCCTCTCAGGGCAAACGTTCAGTTCAGTGACCGGTGCTACATGTTCGATGCAGTCTTATCCTCAGCCAGTGTGCCCCGTGCTCTGAAACCGGGCGTGTCGCCAGGAGACCTTGCTGTTCGTCCGCGGTCGACGACCACGCCACCGGCCCGGCCGGCTGGCGACGGACCCCGGTGCGTGGTCCACGGCGAAGCTGCCAATGGGAATTGAATTCGCCGTGGTGCGATGTCGCGGTTACGGGGGCGTGGTCACCATGTCGCCACAGCTCACAAGTTCGTCAGTGCAAACCTCCACGGTGTCGCTGTCAGAACAGGGTTTTGTCTGGCCTCGTGGATTTGGCGGACATTGCTCTTGCGGTTGTGCCGTAGCGGCTCAGATCTCGCAGCGCCGTCACGCGCTGAAACAAACAGCGATGCACCTCGCGGCCATGCATCAGCGAGGGCTGCGATCTGATGTCACGCGGTATGTGTCTATTATTTATGCTGCTTTGGATGTACTAATCAAAGCTTCTTTTGATTGTGTTTCACTGATGCAAAATGTGCTAACTGCAACGTAACCAAAGTAAGCTGATCTTTATGCAAACAGAGAGCTCAGAATGAAATCACCGCATTGTTGTCGATTACATGAAACAGTGCGTTGAGTGCGAAGATTGGAGGATCGCAAATTAAATAGGACTGGATCTCAGCGATGGTCACAGCAATGATAGCAAAAGACAGATCTAGCGCTGCTCGGCGCGGGGAAGCAAGATTTCGTATCGAGACTCATGCATAAGACATGACCGGTACGTCCCTGGCCCCAGCATTTGTATGTGCGTGACGAAGGATGATCATGACCTGCTTATGGATTGATAGATAAAAGAGGGCTTCGGTACGAGCTCGGTCCCGCGGATCGGTGAAAGCAGGATCATGCCCGTGCATGCGAATTTCTGGTCTGTGGGAGCTTGGGACCATGAAATTATTTTCGTAAGGCTGGATGAGAACGATTGAAGACCAATCAGGCGTGAGATATGTACGGTGCTAAACTTTCAATGCAGTTTTATCCTTCTGAAATAGTAGCACTACATTTTTCTGAAGCCTTTTTTTTTCTTTTTTCTTTTTGGTAAGTGTCTGCAAAATCAGTATTTCGCGCCCGTGTTGGGGAAGGAACGCTTCACAGGCCAAAGCCCACTTCTAGCCCAAAATAGAACAAGGCCCGTCACCAGTTACGGCCTTATGACCCGGCGCTAGCGTTTGTCAAGAATCTCGTGCTCACAAAAAAAAAAGATAAGAAAAAGAGAGATATCAAATTCTCAGCGTAGTTTCTCTAATCACAAATCGGAAGAGAACGCTTCATTCGTATCCCCTCTTGCGTGCATCTTACCATTCCGGCGGTACACCGTACACGGCACTAACCGTCCGGTGCGGCAGCGTGCGACACCGGAGTCGGCGCGGGCGCACGGCAACATGCCGCCGTTCCTGGGTTGAAGCCAATTCGAGTAGCGAGTTTCGTTGCATTGCACGGTGGAGTCGGTAGTCGACGTCCGAGTCGGGTACGCCAAATCTCGACGAAGTCGGTAACCGCAATCTGAGTCGGCAACTTCTATAAATTCAGACTCACCGCGTCCCTTGCTGTCACGAACTCAAAAGATCGGTTCGCAGACGACGCCCACGCCACGATGATGCGCGCCGTGATGCCCTACGGCCGACGCGCCGGCCTCGTGCCCCGGCGGCAGGAGGACTTCGGCGACGGCGGCGCCTTCCCTGAGGTGCACGTCGCGCAGTACCCGCTTTCCATGGGCCTCCGCGCCGGATCGGACGACGACATGCTGGCCGTGACCGTCGACGCGCGCGGCCGCGTCGCGTTCGACGCCGTAGTCCGGCAGGGCGAGAACTCCGCCAAGATCGTGTACACCAGGCACCGCGACCTCGTCCCCAAGATCGCCGCGGATCACGAGGACGGAAGCGACGACGACGACGAGGAGGACGAAGTACAGGAGACCCACGCGCGGACACTGGCCGCGTTGCGGGCGATCGTCGACGCCCGCCTCTCCGCCGTGCAGCCGGCGCGGACCGTCCCGTCGCGCGGCACTGACCCAAGATTAGTCAAGTACAGGCCGGCGCGGCAGTCGGCGGCGTTCAACTCGGGCGCGGGGGAGCGGGTCGTGCGGGTGGAGCAGGCGCAGGAGGACCCGGTCCTGCCGCCGAAGCACAAGCGCAAGCGCGTCCCGCGCTCGGCTGGGTCGCCGCCCGTGACCGTGCTGCACTCGCCGCCGCGGGCGGCGTCGCGGAAGGACCAGGAGGACTGGAAGATCCCGCCCTCCGTCTCCGACTGGAAGAACGCCAAGGGCTACACCATCCCGCTCGACAAGCGCGTGGCGTCCGACGGGCGGCGCGTGCGGGACGTCCAGATCAGCGACGGCTTCGCTAGCCTCGCGGAGGCGCTGTGCGTCGCGGAACAGAAGGCCAGGGAGGCCGTCCAGATGCGCAGCATGGTCGCCACGGAGCTCAGAATGAAGGCGGCAGAGCAGCGGGAGCAGCAGCTTTGCGAGATCGCGAAGAAGGCGCGTGCCGAGATGGCGTCCGACGCTGCCGCCCCGGCGGATGTGGCGGTGATGCAGCGCGACATGGTGCGCGAGGAGCGGCGGCGACAGAGGGAGCGAGAGAAGCGGCGGGAGGCTTCGTCGAGCAAGAGCATGCCCACCAGGGACAGGGACCGGGACGTCAGCGAGAAGATCGCCCTGGGCATGGCGAGCGGCATCGGAGCCGGCGGTGGCGGCGAGGTCGCCTACGACGAGAGGCTGTTCAACCAGGACAGGGGCATGGACTCCGGGTTCGCCGCAGACGACCAGTACAACGTCTACTCGGGGAGGCTCTTCGCGGCGCAGATGCCGACGCTCTACCGTCCCAAGAAGCAGGGCGACTCGGAAATATACGGCGGCGACTCTGATGAGCAGCTCAAGAAGATAACCGAGACGGGTAGGTTCAAGCCCGACAGAGGGTTCTCTGGTGATCCCGAGCGGGCGGCTGGCAAGAGGGAGAGGCCGGTCGAGTTTGATGTACCTGAGGAGAGTGGCGAAGCATATGATCCCTTCGTCGAACTTGATCAGTATATTACACGGATGAAGGAGGGAAAGAAGCATTGAGATTTGAGAAGATGGTAATCCCTCCATTGCTATGACCAAGCAGCTGGTGTTAACCAGACAACTCTTTGATATGGTAAATGTATCAAATCCTCATTTATGGCCGATGTGGTTACTAGATGATACTAGATGATACCCCGCGTGTTGCTGCGGGATGTGTAGATGGTTGAATAGTGTTAGAAAAGGGTAGCAGATTAGTTGTATTGTCATTCACAGCTAAAGAGAAAAAATAAACGACAGCCATCATACATGCCGCCAGGCACTATCAGTTGGCCACATTTTCTTATTCAATCTTTTGTCGCTAATCTGCATGGGGAAAAGAAAGAAGCAAATATTCCTTCAGTCTTCAGAAACAAAATTAAATCAACATTATTGCATCCCTCAATATAGGTAACCGTATTTATATGTATATGAATATTCAAGGGAGGAAAAACATACTATTGGTGCATGATAATATCTGGGCACCCTGATATTTCCCTGTTATGGAATTATATCTGGGCACCCTGATATGCAGAGAGAGGTGCTTGAGAAGAGCTTCTGATATGCAGACTGATTATAGCTGGAGGATTAGTGTGGTAACTGCATTGGTAAGTGGAAGCAATAGAGTGAACGGGGCCTTGGCCTAGTGGTTAAGACATTCAAGTAACATCTTTGAGGTCCTGGGTTCGATTCTCGTGTGAGCGAATTTTCTAGGATTTAACGGCTTTGTGCTTTCAGCGGTAGGCGACGTGGCCGTCGACAGCGAGGCGCCAGTGGTGACTTCGTCAATTGAGGATTTGCCAGCTCAGTCTTCGAAGATGCTCATAGGGGTAGAGTTTGCGTATGTGCAGTCATAGGGGTGAGTGTATGTGCGTTGTAAGTGTCTGAGTTGTACTGTGTAATAAAAAAAAAAAAGTGGAAGCAATAGCGCCATTAAACAGGGACAATTGATTGTCGAGTAGTGACAGCAGTTTCCATCCTGAGCAACAATAGAAACTGACGATTGATTGCTGAGTAATGAACCTGTGTGGCGTTGCATGTTCACCTATGCAGCGGCTGTTTCATGAACTAAACGTTTGACGGAGAAGATGAAGATGAACAACGGACAGGATGATGAGGTTGAGCTGATCGAACGGTCTAAACAAAAAGGGTGACATGGCTCGCTGTTGTTGTAGCTTTATAGCAATTAGTGATAGTTAGTAGGTTGCATTTATATAAGATATATAGATTGGTGGTTGTTTAGTTGCAAGAGAGTGCGTGTTCTTTTTTTTTTTTTTTTTTGCCTCTTCTTAGCATGTGTGGGATTTGGAATAATGAAGCTTTTTTTAAAGGAAAAAGTCCAAATTAATCCCCTCAAGTATAGTCAAAGTTTACATAACCTCTTAACCTATTTTTTGGTTCATTTCACCCCCTAAACTATGTCATTTGGTTTAATTTACCCCTACTATAATTTGTTTTTTTTATTTCTCCATACACAAGTGTGGCATTAGGTTAAAATTTTGCGAGATGATAGTAGACATCGTAACTCATGTCATAAAAATATAAAATGTTTATTATTATTATTTTGATAGGCTGAGATATTTAATAATTGTGTAATCTTTAGGGTACAATATTATATTGAAAATAATGACGAAAATTCATGATATATTTTTTTGACATACATTGTGATATTCACTACATCCAAGCAAAATTTTAAATTAAAATTTAATTTGTGCATGGAGAAATAAAAAGAACAAATCGTATTAAGGGATGAATTGAACCACGTGATATAGTTTAGTGGATAAAATAAACTAAAAGCTAGTTTAGGGGGTTATGTGGACTTTGGTTATACTTGAGAGGAGTAATATAGACTTTTTTCTTTTTTTATTTGTAATCATTATGGTTATATGTATAGTCGTCAGAATATTAATATATTCCCGCTTTATCTTAAGAAACAAGCTGAAGCTCTGTCATCATCAATATTTGTTTGAATTTCTGTCACGCGCTTGACGCTGTCAAGGTCAGGGTGTCCAAAGGAGATGTCACCGCTGGCATGGTGACCGAACTGACCTGCTCAGAGCCTCTTTGGCTGTGCTTATTGCATGGATTCTGCTTCTGCTTCTTCAAAAATGCCAAACGGTGGTAACCGAAACATTTTTCTAAAGAAAACCAGCAGAGAATCCGTTTCGTTGTTGAACGCGTGAGCAAAAGCCAGGAAAACAAGCTTTTAGCAGATTCTCCCCTAGAGGCCGGTCCCACGATATCAAAGGAATTACCTGCACTCCCATCGCTCATGGAAAAACGATTCGCCTCAACCGTCCCCACTCCTCTCGGTCTCGTCAAGCGGCATGGGCGAGCTCGCCGACCATGGAGCGGGAAAGCTGGGGGCGAGGAGGAGGCGAAGGTAGGCAGCGGCGGCGGGGAGCGGGTGCATGGAGGAGGGGGAGGGGGAGTCAATCTTGTAGGCGGCGTCGAGACCTCGGTTGGCGCGCCATAGGGCCAAGATCCGCCCGGTGATGAAAATGAAGAGGTCGGCCTTGCACCCGCCACCGTCGTGAGCTCCAACAGCCGTCGCGCGCTCGGCCTAGCCATCCCATTTTAGTTATTGATTCAGTTACAACCCTTTTGTTTGTTTTGAACCTCAATTGACACGAGTGTCATCCAAGGACTCATGTTTTCAGCATGTAGCATGAGGACATGTTGGTATACCCGTGTTTTTCAGGCACCTTATTAGTATAGCCGAGTGCCAATTCATTATACACATGACAATTTGATGCACATGTTTGATATTAGGTGATGCACAAATGGTGAAACTCTAATCCAAAGCATTAAAATTTTCTTTGGACCCTGTTGCCATGGCACTCGAGGGAGCCCATTTAGTGCGGGAAAAATAGTGAAAATCATATCACGCAGCTCCACTAAAATTTATTGTAAGCTATGTGTTAATGATAGAGCTTGTAACCATATCATGAGGGATATAGACGGTGACCATGAATAGATGGTGGCGACAAAGATGAAGCCTTACTACATGTTTGTTCTTATGCTCCTAGTTCACATAGTCGGCCTCAACCCATAGCTACTCATTTACATTAAAGAAAAGATAAAGATTCAATCTTCCTTAATCTCTGCAATCTATAATGTTTATTTGAGGTTGTCAGCCCCTTAATTTCAGCCCTCTGCCGATCGAGTTCATGTCGAATTTGGAATTCAACTCAACATCGAAAAAGAGAGATGGTTAGATTTTGTCTATTTACAAACAGCTTGAATCTCGACGCAGGGACCCATGAAGCTCCCCGGCCAATAACCCCATCATCTCGTGCACTCCGATGTCCGCACAACCTCGTCGAAGTTGTCATCCCGATGCTTGCCGTCACCCATTTCCGGTGAGCCCCATCATCCAAGAACCGCCTAAATGGATTCCCCTTGTCACCCTCCTCATGTTGGTATGCTCCACAGTCCAATTCGCCGTCATTTGATTGTTTCAGCAAGCCCGTCGTTGCTTTCCAGCGAGGCGCCATGGCTCTAGAGCTCGAGTTCCAAGCTGAATCCGCCTGTTCGTCGTGGACGACCAGTACAACATACAGGGAGGTTCTTGGTTGCGCAGATGTGGACGCTTTGACAGGCAACTCAAGAAGATCACCGAGACGGGCAGGTTCAAGCACGACAAAGCCTTCTCTGGTGATTCTGAGCGGGCGGCTGGCAAGAGGGGAAGGCCCATTGAGTTTGATGTACCATAGGAGAGCAGCGAAGCCTATGATCCCTTCGTTGAACCTAATCAGTATATTACTTGGATGAAGGAGGGAAGGAAGCATTGAGATTTTAGAAGATGGTAAGCCCTCTAGTGCTATAAGCAAGCAACTGAAGCTCTGTTTTATTAAGATCAATGTTTGTTTGAAAAATTGTGTTAGGTGTGCAAATTTATTGATATGCCAATATATATGTTTCTGTCGGTCCCTAATGAACATAGGGGAGTCACCACATCAATCAAGCTGATTTATGCGGCGATTAATTGCATGCCTGCCACTACACCCCATTTTGTTTAACATTTAACCTTCATCTCAAGGCCATGTGATATCCAACCTAGCTACGTCTTTGGAAAGATTTTGTGCTTCGACGAGCTATTTAGGTTACCGGTTTGCATTTTTAAGGCTACATGTTTAGGGTTTGCCGGTTTGGGTTTGGGGATTTGGCCAGCTATTTGGATTATGATTTTTGGTTTACGAAAGGTTGCAGGATTGGGCTATAAACAAGATGCTAAAGCTAACAGGTTATTGTGAGTAATGCACAAGTGAACATGTGGATGTTTTCAAAACAACTTCTTTGATCATACAATATTACCAATCATGGAATACAATGTTGCAGTATGGATAGCATATATTGATCAAATATTATCAAAGTAGTAAGATAAAATGAACATCATAAAACATACTTACCAAATTATTATGTGAATAGTTGCCACTTGGGGACACTCTAATGGTGTTTAATGTGTAGCCACGAGGAAGCTATATATAAGTGAGAGATCTCTTCATTTATATCATGTTGTCTTAGTGTTGAGTAAATTTTGAGTTCTCATATAAGCAAGCACATCAAAAGACTAGCTAGTACCTTATAGTAATCAAGGTTTTAATACATTTCTTTTGACGGTAGTAAGTTTATTGTAAGCTATACAAGTTAAACGAAGTGATATGGTGGAGTAGTAGCAAGAAATAAGTCGAATTATTCTTTACCACCCTTTGCAATAATGTAACTCCAAGTAATTACAGGCATTGTGGATGGTGAGATAAGAAAGAAGACAATATGGAGATGTGTTTGTGATCAAATAAAGTGTTGATGTTGGAGAGTCCCAATAACACGTAAAAGATGTGTGACGATAATAAGTGTGAAAATAAACTAAGGGAGACTCTTTTTTGTTGGCCACAATGCTATAGATGAAAGAGTTATATAATGATGAAGTTTTGGTCTGGGTTTAGATGAATAAACACGTTTTTACTATGCCTCTACGACTCATTAAGAATGTTAGACAGTTTAATCATTCATTTCCCCCCTAATTATCAATGCACTAAATTGGTCAATCATAATGCTTTTCTTTTATTTGTTTAAAAAAATAATATATGAAATTATACTTTTTTCAACAAATTGTACCATATTTGTTGATGAATTGTTTAAATATGTTAAGTTCTTAGTAGTTGATTTGCAATACGAAATTGTAAAATCAGTCTTAAAAAATGGTGAATAGAATTTTTAAATTTCACCGATGAAATCTACAGACAACAGTCTGTTCAATAGGAGAATCAAGAAACAAAATTTATTTCGAAAAAGAAAAAGAAAAAAGTCTATACACGTCGGCCTCCCGCTTTACCACAGACAACCGTGCCTCCTTTTTTTTTTTTTTTTTTTTTGAGCACACACAGCAGTGCCTGTTGAAATCTACAGACAACAGTGCTGGGCCGTCCGCTTTACCTCGTTGCTGGGGCGTCCGCTTCGGACGCCATGGCCCCTTAACCATCCGGAGCCCGCCTCAGTCCGGCCCAGCCCCAACGAGCACGAGCCCACCCCTTTCTGGAACCTACCGCGATCGAAGCCGACTCGAAGCGAATGGGGATCGCACTTCGCACTTGCCCAGTTGCCCTTGCAATTGAAGCGCCGCGTGCGAGCTGCGACTTTCCAACAAGAAGAAACTGAAACGGTTTGACCCCCCACCACCGCGAACTAGCAGCCAACCCCACGCACGCACGCTCCGCGACGCGCAGCCCATTTCCCCTCCTGGTTTCCTCGGACCCCACCTTCTCCCCGCCTCCCAGATGCAGCAGCCGCCCGCCGAGATGCACCCGGCCGTCGACGCCTCCAACTCCGCCGCCCCGCCCGCGCCCGACGCCGCGCAGGCCCCTGTTCCCGCCGCCACCGCCGTCGTCGACCTCACACCCGATCCCTCCTCACAGCCGCCGCGGCGCCGGCGCCGGCTCCCGAGGGGGCCGATCCGCCGCCGGCGCCGGCGCAGAAGACCGTCACATGGAGCGAGAAGCTGACGTCGGACTCGCCGACGCACGTGCAGGCCGCCGCCGCCGCGGAGTCCAGCCAGTACGTGTCCCGCGGGCCCGCCTCATCGTCTTCCAAGGGTAAAAGACCTCGCCGATTCGGCGGTCATTGCTTACTTCGCCGCTGTGCTAGTTTCTTTCGGTTCTGATTTCATTCTGGTATTGAGTGAGCGCAGGCGCGGTGGAGGCGATGAAGGAGACGCTGTCGAAATGGGGGAAGTCGATGGGGGAGACGACGAAGTTGGTCGAGAGCCTCAGCCGCGACACGTGGCAGCACTGTGAGATCTCAGCACCCACTAACGTCCTCTGTTCCCATCTTTGTTTCTGTGGTTCATTTCTTGAAGGCCACGGATTGTTACGATTCTAAGAACCAAAGAAAAGCACCGCCATAACAAAGTTGCAAAGTAAAGCCTTTTGAAACCTAACATGGTGGGGACTAGAAGTAGGGCTTGGGTAGTAGGATCAGAATATTTGGCCTGACATAAGAAGTTTACGTGAACATTTGGGTTAGCTTTCCCTGCTTTATTCCTTGTATGCTATGCAGGCTAGGCATCTTGTTAGTTGTTACTAAAGTTTTTTTTTGGGGGGGAACTTTTGTGCCCTTTGTCTGAGAACTTGTTATTATGCTGATGGCATTCTTGTTCTTTCTTAGACAATTGACATTCATTAGCCATGGTATATAATCTGTTATGTAATGTGCTTAATCATTCAAGGAGACACAGATGCTTGATTTCCAATTATGCACTTCATTTCACATAGTTATCTTCTAAATTCATTAGAAAATTTTTGTACTGATGGAACTGTAACAACTGTAAGAAAAGAAAATTGATATTACTAGCCATCTTGCTTGGTCTGCTACAATTACATTTGAAAAGTGCTATTTTTACTTACACTTTTAACAATTTCCTTAGGAATAGTGAGAAGCACTGTTAGAGGAATCTTGTGTCCCTAGAATCCCCAGAGTATTTAGGTAGCACACTACCCTTCAATTAGGAGGGCTTTAGGTGAAGTACCTAGTCTAGCAGTCCAATGATACATTGTCAGTCCACTTCTATCATGGAACTGGCAGACCATTTAAGACTCAAATATACTTCTATGGGAGTCAGGAATTTGGATATGCATTTGTCATTTAAGCTGTAAACCATCTAAAAAATCATTATTCTTCCAAAAGAGCCTGGTCCATACATGACACGTAAACAACCTTTCATCTTATAGCTAATACAGATCAGTAAGATTGATCCGCAGAAATACATCTCCTGATAAGTGATGGTCAACCCAACGTGTGCCACATCTTCCAGTAACTTACAAACAAAAAGCAACCAGTTAGACCAACGAAAAAAGCTGAATATCTTCCAACTTGCTGTTGACATGTTTTCTACTTTTCTCTGGCCTAACAGCACCATTTTTCATTAACAGTCAAGACAGGACCTAGTTTTACTGAAGCTGCTATGGGACGGCTTGCTCAGGGAACTAAAGTACTAGCAGAAGGTGGCTATGAAAAAATATTTAAGCAGACTTTTGAAGTGCTTCCAGAGGAGCAGCTGAAAGTATGCTATGCATGCTATCTCTCTACGTCAGCTGGTCCTGTCATGGGAGTCCTTTACATTTCTACCGCAAAGATTGCATTCTGCAGTGACAATCCTCTTTCTTACAAAGCTGGAAACAAAACTGAGTGGAGTTACTACAAGGTACGGTTTATTCATTTCATCATTTTGACTTACTGTGTTAATATATGCAAAGTTTTATTCAGTTCATCATTTTGACTTGCTGTGTTAATATATGCAAAGTTTCATTGTTATTTCTTTGTGACTGAACAAAAGGAGAGCAATTAAATCTCATTAGATTGCAATCCTGGCTCCTTTGTGAATAACCTTTAGTATGAATCATGAAATACAGCACAGATAACTACAGCTTAAGTCAGCCATGTGTGTAGCGCTTATGCTACCATTGCTTTGTTTTGGCCATGTTTTCAACTTTGAACTAGGTTGTTTCCAACCCTTGCTTGTCCCTAGATAAAATCTTAGTTTCAACCATGTTTTTGACTTTGAGCCAAGGTTGTTTCCCGCCCTGCCTGTCCCAGGATAGAACCCTCGGTGTGTGCTCGAGCATTGATTGTCAGTTATTTTCTGATATCTTGCTTGTGTCTTTTCAAGTCTAATGTCGGTTGTCTGATTACTGATCAAATGTAAATGGTTACATATCTACATATTCACTATAAAGGATATTTTGGTGATTATTCATGTAGTAAAATATTTGTTCTGTTCCAAAAATAGGTGGTCATTCCTCTTCATCAGTTAAGGACAGCTAATCCTTCAGTGAGCAAAGTAAATCCCGCTGAAAAATACATTCAGGTCGTTTCAGTTGAAGGTCACGAGTTCTGGTTCATGGGTTTTTTGATGTACGACAAAGCAGTAACAAGTCTTCAAGAAGCCTTGGCTAGTGCTCGCGAGTTGCAACCGTAGATACCAAATGGAAGCCTCTGCTGCACTGGTTTTCACAACATTGTTGAGGCATCTTCGTATCACCACATGGCTACTTAGCTTCTGAGTGTCTCCTGTTTCAACCCTTCATCCTGAAGCTTTTGATATGACACTCACTAGCTTTCATACTTGTCAGAAATGTTCAGTTTTTCCTGCCTGTGTTGTAATGACAATATATGGAAAAATACTTCAGCTGTCCGCTTTGAATGCGTTAGTTGCTAACATTTAAATGTGCCTTATCATATTCGTTAGTTTAGGAACCAAGGAGTTGGTAAAACAACAGGAATGAAGGATGGCGTCCAGAATGTGTTTTGTCGTTATATTGAACAACAAATTTGCACCGCATTCAACTGGCAACCAGCCGAAGCTGGAGAAGTTGGCCCGCTTGTGAAGAATAGGTAACTCTAAATCTTTAAAGAAACTGAAAATCTCCAAGCATTTACTATAAGCAACTTACAACCGCTGGGCTTTGACAACGATGTCGGTGGCAGGCTAAGAGCTAACTCAAAGAAGTTAGGTAAAATATATTCTAAGTTCTTTAATTTTAGCTAGTTTTAAATTAAAACACACCTTAAAAGGTTGGAGTAAACCAACAGACTCTGTAAACCACCAATGGCTCGTAGGAAGAGAATAGAGTGAACGTGCCTGGTTAAATATAGCTAGCTAGAAAACTGGAATAAAGAGTTAGCTATTTTGGAGAGGAGAGGGGTTTAGCGAGACTCTTGAAGAGCCATTTTCAATAGTACTAGCTGAGAAAAAAAAATGTTTTACCTAGAGCAACTCCAAGCCTCTGTATATCCCTTGGGTTAGGTAAAAATGAAAAAATCTCTGTAAAAACTGGATCCAACAAACTCTCTTTCCTGCTTGGCAACCCGGCCCTTTCGCTCGGCATCTTTGTCGAGGAAGTCTGTTCACCATCCTGCTCCTCCCCGTGCACGTCTTCGTTCCCCCCTCCCGCGGCCGCCCATCCAGCTAGCGGTCATCGCACGCAGGTGAAGCAGGAGCGGCACCGTCAACTGGCCCGTTGTCGTCTTCGTCCCACCCTCCCGTGGCTACCCATCCAACTCCTCGGCCTACGCCACCGGCAAATCCTTCACCATGCCTGCTCCACACACTTTGTCTCCACGCCATGGGATGCTCTAGCTCCATGGAGGAAGGCGGAGGGGTCTAGCCGTCTAGGTAATGTTGGCCCTCGTTGAGGAAGTTAGGCGTGGGGGAGGTTAAGCGCCATGGAGAGGGAGAGGGGAGCTGCTGCATGGTGCTCTGCTGAAGCTCGCATAGGGGGAAGGGGATGGCGTAGAGGTGGGTGGTGGCCAGGATGAATATGGAGAGTCTGTTGGAGTGTATCTAAATATGGAGAGAATCTTAGCTAAATGGATAGATAAATAGGAATATGAAGAGTGAGATTTGACTAGACTCTTGGAGTTGCTCTAAAAACGACAAAGAATGGGAGAAAGTAATGGCACAGGATGCATGAATTAGAAAGGAAAATGCCACACAATATCATCCACCATATGTATCATCCACCATGTGGACATTTACTAACCTTCCATTATCAAGCATCCATGTTACACTGGTAAAGAGAAGCCACAACAACATTTAGGCTACTCGTTAAATTATTAGCAACAAAACTTAAGGTAAATCCTAACTATGTGGAGATCCAAGAAAAAAAAATCTGTTCCGGTCATCTTTGCCATCGGAACCAGCAATCTCATACCCCCCATGCCTTCAAAACTGTGAGGGCCTCGTGTCAAAAGAATCTTTAAACAATTATGGCGTTCACCTTTTCTTGGTGTTATGATGAATCTTTGGAGATGTCACCCCCAGCACCGACGAAGCGCATCAGCTCACAACCTTGCTCAATATCATGTGAAGCAGTAGTAGGATGCCAACGCCGACCACGACATTTTGTGCGGTCAAATTTTCAGCAACGAGCTCCCACCTGTAAGTATTAACCAGTAGAGAGCTGCTGATGAAGCCTGTTTAAAATTTCATCTGCATTACTACGAGAAGATTTAGCTAACACGGAGCAACAAAGATCAACACAGCTGCAGGACACAAATTTTGCATGCATAACAAGTGCTAAAATACTATAGCCAGAAATGAATCGTAAGTCATTGACAAAGCATGCAGCTTTCAACTACCAATCTTGTTATTCCTATAATGAACAAGGATCTATAATCAAAATAATTGAGGTTTATTTGGTGGTTGGTTGCCTGATCGATGACATGGAACCAAATTTATGTCAGAAATTTTGAAATCACTTGTATTCTTTAAAATAAAATGGTGTCAAATAGTAATTAATGACCATAGAACTCAAGCAATACCCAACACACCACAAGTCTCATACCTTACAAGTAACAACTGCCGGCAGGCATTAATTCTGTTTTGCTAAATGTTACAACCTCTTTTATTCTGAAATTCAAACTAAACTTCACATGAAACCAGGGAGGAAACTGGTTCTACAAAGAGATTTTCTTTTCAATGATGCAGATATGCAGAAAACTAAACAGACAACTAATATAGCTAGCCAGACTGCACTCAAGAATATATAACCTAACGTTTCCAAAAAAAAAAGAATATATAACCCAAACAATACCAGAAGATTTTGGTCCAGTGGGTATTTTAGAATCTAACACCGGTGAGAATTTATATATTACGAAGTTCAGCATATGGATGCCATTTGTATTTTATCAGAGTGGAAAATAAAGTTAATTTTGACGCTGGATAATTTAATTTTGAATTGGTGTCACATATAAAATAGAGATAGTGAAAGTTTTATTGAAGAATAATGACATCTAGAGTAGAGGTTCAATTGAAGGGAGAAAAAACTCAAATGAATTAAATATCAGAACAAGGAGGCGACAACCTATATAAAAATATTATCAACTTACTATATAACAAGAATATGGCAATGTCAAAAAGAATGTTGCCCTAAAGCATTTGGGGGGGGGGGGGGGGGGGGGGGGGATGTTGAATGGAAAATCCTAATTTATTGCTCACTGAAGTTATATAATTTCGAAGGGCGCCTTTCGCATTTTAATGGTAGGGGTGACTGAGGTTGGTTGTTGATTTCTTTCTGTTGTGTGAGTTCATGTCTTGTTTGTGCACGTGCATAGGTGAACCGTTAACTTACCAGTTTCCCGCTCCTGCTACAAAAGTATTCTGCTCTTTTGTAGCTTCTTCCACTGCAAATTCTTCCAAAAGTGCATGCTGGCGTTCAGTAACCACCCTGGAAGATAAAATTGTGTTATTATCCAAAAGAGCTTGTATAGATGAATTTGGTTTGCCATAAACCGAACACAGTGGCCACACACTCTTTTAAAGCCCTTGAACAAACATAACTGACTTTTGTTTAGCATTAACTAGGTAATAGTATAAGGCCATTGGGTGATCAAAAGTTGGTTAGTATTAAGCAAGCTGAAGAGATGAAGAAATCGCCAATAAAACATATGATATTCACTTATTCATAGCAATAAGTGATACAAATATCAATTTCAATTCTATTACTAGGCCAAATAGGGAAATGTTCACACAGTGTACGAGGAAATATGCAATAAGCATCCTATTCGCATTAGAAATTCAACGTAGTTTCAATCCCAGGACAAGCACATGATCAAAGAAATTCAAACACTGCAACATTTGAAGTTCAAAGAGGAGGCGTAGTATATTGGAAAACAAGGTGCAATGCAAGAATAAGCAGCTTACGAGGGGAAATGAATTCGGAATCGGACATATTGGTCCCCAGAATATCCAGCCAAATTGGGCAATCCTAATAAAATTATGGCCATTAGCAATTTATTAGGAAAGTTTAGTGAACATTTTATTGAATTGCAGAAGTTACCTTTTCCCCTTAAAACTATAACTTGCCCAGGTTGGACTCCCTTGGGTATCTGAATGCATCACAGCAGATGTCAATTAAGTAAAGAAAATATGAAAATGGCAATAGGTATTATCCAACTCCTGGTAGCCTCAACAATTACATGAACACATGCATCCATAAGATACAATTAAGTTATGTAAATCATCAAATGCAAATTAGAAATAGGCCCCATGCATAGAGTATCCATTAATGCACAAAGTTCTTTTTTTTTAGGTATTAACAGTTTAACACACAACAGATGATCACTTACTCTAATAGAATAAATAATAGAATACAGAAGTGTCTAGAATTGTCCATCAGTGGCAGTAAATACTTGGTTAGCTTCTACCAAAATGTTTACCTTAACTTCTGTTTTCCCATTAACTGTAGGCACTTCAACTTTTCCACCCAGGATTGCCTGCAGGATTCAGAAAAAAACAAAAACAAAAAATCAGCACCAATCCCAAACACAAGCTTTAAAAGCATGATAAATATTTGAAAGAAATTTCAAGAAATACAAAAAGCTAAAAAAACTAGCATTGTTATTATTGTGGCAGCTTAATATGAATGATAATGATGTTTCCTAAATTTTAAGTAACATACTATCATTTCTAATTCCACTGCATCTCTTGGTTGATTCATGCAGCATCTATTAAAGGTTTCTACACTTTTATAAGGGTTCCACACTCCTGAGAAAAGTATATTACAGCGTACAAACCAAAACCCGGAATGTCTTGACAAAAAAATAAATTATATAAAGGAAACAGACGTTATTACATATTTAACACTGGGAAATGGTTCATGAGACCAGCAGTTTGACACCATGTGGTTTTTGAATGGGAGATCAGAAGCTATTACCTCTGTGAAGCTTATCCTTTTTTCGACATGGATATCAGCACCATCTCTAGCAAACACCGGATCACTTGCTACCTACAATATGTGGTTGATGGAAGAATCAGAAGATGAAGAGTTTGATATAAGAAAGCAGCAGTACTATAAAATATAGCAAGGCATAATACAGCACCATTTTACGGACGCTCCCAACAGAGAGAGAGAACATCAATAAGTCAAATATGACAGATATCTTTCTTACGATAGTTAGCTAAATTTTGATATATGTTGATGTATATGAGGCTTCATGAGTATGCATGCTCACTTTAATTTTTATGTATAGGCTTCCAGGCTGGGCACCAAGTCCACCACTATTTCCAGCATTTGGTACATGAATTGTATCACCTGAATCGATTCCTATGTTGCAGAAAACAAGAATTATCTTCAGTGAGTTACCATACTACAATACAAACTGTACCATCATACAATCAGTTGACAGTAAAACTATAGGCACAATGTAAGTAGTAAGTCGCTCAAGTAACAAGCCGAAGCAGCAAAGAGGGCAACAATGGTCTCAGCAGACTACGAAGCAACCCCATTCTTATATAATTAAAAAAGCCACAATGGCTACCGCAGGTACTCTGTGCCTCTTAAATAAGTTTGTTAGTGAAAAGAGATGTGTACGATGGGTATGGTATGGATGAGAGTTCCAAGTAGAAGCAGTACAAATATGATTCTTTGATAAAAGTTATATGATATAACTGCAAGAGAAACTCTAAAAGAGTTTAACTAAGAGCCAGTACGTATTTCTGGAAAAGGACGTAAATTGACAACAGATAATTGAAGCTTAGTAAGCAGCACCTGCTGGAATAGCCGCATTCACATATTTCATACCATCTACCACCCCTGAACCTTTGCATGTGAAACAGTGATCCTGTGGAAACCATCATATCTGAGATGGGACAATAACTGAATAACTAGTAATAATAATGAGTCATGTTAATTGCAGGAACATTACCTTAATTACTTTTCCAGAACCTCTGCAAGAAGTACAGATGGATGTGAATGGGTACATAGTGACCTGCATAAATCACCACCGAAGTTACAAAGCGTGTGCAACATACTATATGTATAACAGATTAACAGCAAATACTTACTCTTCCTACACCTTTACATGTTGGGCAAGCATATATCTTTGCATTCGCCAAGTAACCTCTCCCATCTAGTTGCAAAAGATAATCAGAGGTTTTTAGGAAAGAAAGAGTGCATAGGCTGAATCAGGATGATCATCATATGCCCAAGCAAGATGGCAGGCTTCATTGAAAACTATAGCCTTCTAAGCACAAAATGATAATTTAATGTTTCAGACTTCAGCAAGCCATCATTCACCATTATAAGCATTTCAAGTCCCATCTCAAATGGCAATAAATCTACCTTTATTACCAGGATGAAGCTTACTTCTTACATCACAAAGCATCCTAAAATTGGTGAACTTATTTTCTCACAAGGGTGTGATTTATAATTGCTTCCTTCAGGTATATTGAAGTACAAGTTTGCACAACTCCATGGAAGTGTTCAGAATCAAAGAAACGACCTGACTATTATTAACTGGTTTTTGGCTGGTCATTATTTTCTCTAGAGCGCCTAGTTGAAAAAATTGGTATCCAGAGCTTTCTTTGGGAATATCGTGAGGGAGAATAAAAGACATAGAGCAGTTGAACACCAGGACAATCTAAGGGAATATGGTCTCGTCCAGTCTTATTGAGTTAGAGCACTGGGAACAGCTAATTGAACAAATGGTCTCTCTGAAACAGCGGCTATTCAACAGAAAAAGATTACAATACAAATAGATAAAATAAAAGTGCACAGGAAGTGTCAAAACATTATGTACCAGTCTTTTGGAGTTTCACGTTTTTACAGCAAAAGAATCTCTAGATGTGTCAACTCTACTAACCAAGCAAATGCAATTTGACACGATTCAATGGATCCCCATAAACAACAAAGCACAATAAATAACTGTACCTGAGCCTTCCAAGTGTAACTGTACTTACCACATGATTTGCAAACATTTTTCGAGTTGTAGGTCACCTGCTTCATGCATCCCTTAGCAGCTTCTTCAAAAGATAAATTCATTTCTACCTATTTTAGCCCAGAGATATAATTAATTCAACAAGAAAATGGTTAAAGAAATATGCTTCTCCAAATGAAAGAACAGGCTTAGGAATGAACCTCAATATCATGTGCATGCATATTTATGTCATTCTCAAAAACCTGAAAACAAAGAGAATTGCTGACACTCCAGGCTATGTAGTGAAACGAAAATGAAGGAAATGTACAAGGAGAGACAGGGAATTACCTCAGAGAATATTTTATAGAATTTACTAGAGAAGCGACCATCATTCTGCCTATGGAATTCTGTAAAAGGGTCATGATTCTGATTGTTGGATCCTGAGAATGTATCCTGAGAAGAACCACCAAACTCTCCCCTTGACCTTCTCGAAAATAGCTGCAATATTACATAATGTAAACTTCTGCCAGATTACAAAACAAGTCACTCCATCTAAGAGGCTTGAAATAAACCAAACTATTTCTTTAAAACGGGCAGAAAAGAAAATCAAGCAAGTAAAATTTACCATGTCATATTGCTCTCTCTTTGAAGGATCCCGTAAAGTCTGGAGTTCAAAATTAGCATAACATGACAGTATTATTTTTGGCAAAACAATTTAAGCATCAACAAGCCACAAATTGTGGTGACTTACTTGCCTCGTATGCATCTCTGATTTCTTGAAACATCCTTTTTGCAGAAGTATTGCCTCTATTTGTGTCTGGATGGTACTTTTTTGCAAGCTACACAATTTTATTTTTTGTTTTAGAAGCAGAAAATGTAAAAGATTCATAGCTGAACTGTGGTGATACTGATACTCACCGAGTGAAAAGCCTTTTTGATGTCATCCTGTGATGCATCCTTAGAAACACCCAGAATCTTGTAATAGTCTTTGTCCATTGCACAACGTTGACCTAGCAGAAACACGGAGAAAAGTTCAACTGCCTTTGCTGTTGCAAGAGTACTGATGGAAATATTATTAATCTAAACACAGAATGTAACCTGTAGCATGAAAGGACCTTCTCAGTACAAATGATGTGTGCTTGGATCCATTATAGAACCTATCGCTGATAAAGATCCCAGTAGAGCTGCAGGCTGCATTCTCCAGATTAATCCATGTGCTCCTCTGCGCAGCCACCTGCAAGAACAGCCCCAAACAGCGTAAGCAACCAGCACTCAAACTCCCGACCAGAAGGGGGAAACGGACGCGGCAGCCAAAGGAGGTGAGCTCGACTCACCTCACTGGTGCGGAGCGCGAGGGACCTCGACGCGAGCCGGAGCCACCCGAATGGGCTCATGGACTGCGGGCAGACAACGCGGCGCGGCGGCGCGCAATGGACAGGGGTCCGATCGGCGGCGGAGACGAGAGAGCCCCTGGAGCGTAAGAGTGCGAGGGCCCGGGATGGCGCGGCGAGAGTAGGACCAGGGAAACGTGGAGGAGGTTCTGGAAGGTTCCAGAAGGGTCCCCGTGGTTCCAGAAGCTCCGCCGAGGCAGGAGCAGCAGGAGGGAAGGGAATCAAGGGATCGTGGATTGGGGGAGAAGAAAGGAAGAAAATGGTTCTGGGGTTTAGTGGGGGCAAGTGCAACGGGCGAATGGGCCGCGGCAATACTCGAGCCAGTTTGTCATGGGCCTTCGAACTCGGCTGACACAACGATGTGGGCCACTGTCTTATGGACTCGCTCGACGGAATTCCCTGGCCCTTCACTGCACCAGTATCTCCCCGCCGGCGCCACCTCTCTTCCTCGCCGTCGCCATAAACTTCATTCACCGCGCCGTCTCGTTGGCTTCTACAGGATTGGAATTAGAGTCTGGGAGTGCCGGAGCTGATTGCGGTGAAGTTTCCTCCTTCCAAAAACTGGGTTAATTTCGTTTGATCCGGCTCTATTTTGGTTTCAGCCGGCGAGACACTAGCTTTGTTTCCAGCCCAGATCAAAGTTTTTTTTTTTTCGAAAGATAAGCCCAGATCAAAGTTGCAGTTGCAGATAACGTATACGGTACAACTAATAAGCATCAGAGTCTCTTTTGCCTGCCTCGGCTTCGGCACTTAAGCTGTCCAAACTCCAGAAGATCGTCGCAGCTGTTCCTGTTCCAAAAAGATGTTACCAGCAGTGATCTACTCTGTTGGTACTCTTCAATGCCGAGTACACGTAGGGTTAGCTGCTACACGTGCCGCAGATAGCATGGTCCGCCTACTGTAGCAAAGAGTCAACGTCAACCAAGTAGTAATCAACTGTTGCAGCTGCTCTTGTTCATTTTTCTTGACAGGCGCGTTCGGTGCTTTTAGCACTAAATTTTAGAGGGCTCTAAACAAAGAAAACCTAGTACTAAATAAAATTTAATGATAAAACTTTTTTAAAGATGGGTACATCTTTACGAGACGAATCTAATGAGTATAATTAATCTATGTTTTGTTACAGTAATGCTACACTAACCATCATCTAATCATGGCTTAATTATCTTCATTAGATTTGTCTCGTGAATTAAATCAGGATTCTGTAGTTAATTTTATAATTAAACTTTATTTAATATAGCTTATCTAGAGTATATCATTTATTTAGAGGGTGCATTGATCTAGGCTCCTCAGATTCGACGAGGTCTTTCTGAAATTTGTTGTAGAGAGAGATTAGTACATGCCAAGCCACCGTCTTACCCGTCACAGACATAAAAAATAGAGGGAAAAAGAAAGATCCCAGTCTTAACAGATCAGGAGTATTCAATCATCCGGTGAGGTACTGAGACTCTCCAGTAATTTCTGAAACCCAGAGATTAAAATCATTTCTAAGATTCCATGAAATGGGATTCTCTGATGCTACGTGGCGGCAGCAGGAATTCTCTTTGCTGTATTTGCGCAACTGTCTCTGTCAGTGAGTAATGGGTAGTACCACACTACCACTGGTATCTAGAAGGGCTAACGATTTTCAAAGTGTGTCGGGCCCCCGTAGTTTAATCGGAGCGAACCGCATCGCGCCTATCTCGAGAGTCGTTTTCCAACGGTGCGCGAACGTGCAGAAGATGTAGGTCGTGAAAGGGGTATTGTCTTAGCGGTTAAGGCATCCGAGTAATAACTTTAAGGTTCTGGGTTCGATTCTCGGTGGGAGCGAATTTTCTAGGATTTAACGGCATTTGTGCTTTCAGCGGTAGGCGACGTGGCCGTCGACAGCGAAGCGCCAGTGGTGACTTCGGGAATCTGGAGAATTTGCCGGCTCAGTCTTCGAAGATGCTCATAGGGGTAGGGTTTGCGTATGTGCGTTCATAGGGGTGAGTGTGTGTGCGTTATGAGTGTCTGAGTTGTACTGTGTAATTTTTTTTTTAAAAAAAAGAAGAAGATGGAGGTCAACAATGCGACTAGACGCGACTAACTGACCATGAGGTTCTAGACACAGGAATTAACGAGCTTTGCAGTTCTAGACTGTCTTGGCTTGAACTGCTTGCTACTCCTGCAGTACAACACCAAAGATCCTACAGTGGCGGATGGCGGATGGCAAACGGACATACGCTTCAGTTCGGCTCTAGTAGGGGTAGCTGCAGTGGTTTTGAGTGTCTTTCAGTTACTACTATCTGTTGGTTTCTTGCACGACTTCGCCGTCATCATCCATCCCCTACCTGAATGCTGAAGTACGCAAAGCCTTTCCAGATGGCGGCTAAGATATAAACAATGAACCTGTGGTGCAAGAATAGACACGACGTAATATTCATCCAGCACTTACTCCCTGATTTCCAATCCTCTTTAAATACTTTTGGTGCAAGAATAGACACGACGTAATATTCATCCAGCACTTACTCCCTGATTTCCAATCCTCTTTAAATACTTTATCTCAACTTGCCCAGCGAAAATCCGGATCCTATCTTACACCAAATGCGCTCCAGTTTTTCAAAGGCAAAGAAAAAATTGAAGCTTGAACGCTTCTACGCCGCCTCCTATTTTATAGTCTTTCGATTGACTCTTGCGCGATAGCACACGCCTTTTTTCCGAATGAAGTAGTGGCCGATGCAAAGAATGGAAAAGAAAATCAATTATCTAACATGTCACTGGAGAAAAAGTCCTCAGTTCGTCGACTGAATGGAATCACCAGTTTGGCCCGTGCGTTCCCATTTCCGCGCGAGCTCCTCTGCTTCGCCGAGGATCACATGGCGCGACGGACCGACAAGCGATGGGTTCGTCTCAATCCCCTCGCCGCGCATTGATTTCCGACGAGACGATCAGCGACCACGTGCCGTGCGTTAGTGCATTGCCGTAAATTTGAACGCACGCGGATCGGAGCAGGTGGCCACGACAGCACGTGCGTGGCGCGGATCGCGCGGTCGGGGGCTCAGGCTTGCCGGACGATCGCCTTCTCCTCGTCCTCCTCTGTGTCACTGTCGCCGGCCGCCGCGCCGACTCTGGCGCCCGTCACGGCGCCTCCTCCTCCGCCTCCGCCGCCGAGGCAGTCGAAGCGCACGCTCCTGGAGTGCACGGCGCCATCTGCCGCCGCCGCGGCGGCCGGCTTGTCACGCTTGGTCCTCGCCGTTGCCGCGGGCGCTTCCGTTCCCGCGGCCACGGGGTCCGCGTCCGGAGTTCGCCTCGACGCGGCCCAGAATGGGATGCGCGCCGAGAACGTCCGCGCGATGAACGACGGCCACCGGTCCGACCGGCCGAGCCGCGCGCTCCTGGCGCGGCCGTCCCGGCTCGCCGGCCCCGTGCGGCGCAGGCTCTCGGCGAGCATCCCTTGGCGCACGTGCTCCGGCAGCCGCAGCGTGAACCGCTCGAGGTCGCCGCCGTCGAGCCGCGGGGCGAGGGAGTGGCCCGTCGAGTGCGACCGCGGGAGCGGCCGCGCCGACCGGGACCGCACCGCGCGGCGCTGGCTCCCGATCCGGTCCAGCTCCATCGCCTCCCTTCTCTCCTCCTCATCCTCCTCCTCCACGGCGCCCTCGCGGCCGTCCACGTCGACGGCCACCACGTGATCTTGCTGCTGCTGTTGATGCTCCGCAGCCACCTCGCCGGAGCCGCTAGTCGCGCTCGTCTGCTCAGCCGCGGCGACCTCCGCCTCCGGGTCGAGGTTGCAGCGGCAGACGGGGCACGTGACGTGGCCGGCGAGCCACTCCCCGATGCAGTCCGGGTGGAACGCGTGGCTGCAGGTAGGCAGGAGCCGGAGCTCCTCGTCGTCCTCGAACTCGCTGAGGCAGACGGCGCACTCGAGCGCGGCGTCCTTGCCGCCGACCCGGAGCTCCTTCGCCTCGGCGTAGCGCATGACGGGGAACGACGCCACCACGTCGGGGTCCAGCCCGCGCTGCTGCCGCCGCTCCCGCTCCTGCTGCCGCGACAGCGCCAGCAGCGCGGCGGCCGGGATGACCGGCCCGCCCGACGAGCTGCCGCGCCCGCACCGCCGCATGTACACGGAGAAGAAGCCGATGAAGAAGAAGGCCGCGATGAGCGCCACCAGGAGCACCACCATCGGCGCGCTGAACCCCGGCGGCTGGGTCATACCGCCGCCCGGCCCCAACCCGCTGCCGCCGCCACCGTTGTCCTTGTCTCGCGACGGGTCCTGCTGCGCGGCGGCGGCCGGTAGCATCGTCACCAGCAGCAGCAGCGGGAGCACGGCGAGCAGCAACGGCGGCGCCGCATCGTGGCGACGAGGCGTCGGCATCTGGCGGTGGGTGGGGTTTGTGATGCTTGGACAAAGTCGCGCGCGGGCGCGGAGGCGTATATAAACGACCGGCGTGGAAGAAACGGTGTCACGACGGCATGGTCAGCTTTGATGGGTTTCGTTGGGCACCGGCGTCTACGGCCGTCCAGGTGTCCGGGGTAGGTCGTGCGCCCGTACCGGAGACGCATGGTTTGGACATTGGACTCGGGACGGCGTTGCCTTGCACGGATGGAGAAGGCATATAGCCATCACACCTGACGAAGATCTGTGGTTGAGCAGTAGTAATGCGTACCGAACGCGATGCTGCAATCGCGTCGTACGTTGCTTTGGGGATTTTTGCTGGCCGTTAAGTACGAACAGTATCCGGTTGATCCGCGAGAGAGTACAAACAGTACAATTGATTGGAACAACAACTGCATACTCCTTACCCGAGCTAGCGATACGATTTGAGCATGCGTCACTCTGTTCCACTTTACTAGACACTGCTAGCCTCCAAACCCCGTTGAGTTCAGTGCTTAGCTGAGCCATGGCACGGCGATATGGCGTGATCTTGGCAGCGTAATCCTGTCAATTAATCGCTCAAGACAATGCGATGGCGGATAGTTTAGTTTTTATTTTTTTAGCTCCTGGCGGATAGTTTAGCTGCCATTTGCAGTCGCGCGCAGCGTGCCGAGACCGCGCGCAGAACGACAGGCGCCGGTCCGCGACGTCTTCTGCGACCCTGTCCAGGCATCTATCTAGCCGTCCGCCTCAGGCCCACGGAAGCGGCCGCCGAGTCGCCCTTCGGAAAGTCCACCCCACGTGGATCCGGCAGGCGCATCACAACCGTTGCTACACTGAGGTCCAACCGTTCAAATGTTCAATGCTAGTACTACAACTGCTGCTCTCTCTATCCTGAAGACCTGAACCATGCTGCTTAATTACAAGTTACAACGTCCAAACTCTGATGAAAAGAAAAATCTATCGGCATGCTGTACACAAATGAATAGCCAGCTAATGAAAGGGTTGATAGTGAAACTCTGACAAAGAACCGGACAGTATATGCGGCGTCCGGCAGGAGGAGCAAATAGGAGTCCGTTTGCACGTCTTGTTGGACCTTCTAGCTTATCTTGGCATGATGAGAAGGCCTACCACATAGATCCCCACCCTAGTACAAGGAGGAGTACTAACCTTTGCGGCTTCAACGATGGTGAACCACCTAAACAAAAAATGCAAGCAAATTATGGTAAGAACTGGTAAGGTCCATAAGAAAGTCCAGGTACTGACGCTTTTACTTCCATGAGTTGAGAAACTGAACACAGTTCAATTGATAGGGGTATCCTAGTTACACTTTAGGCGATGGGATGGAGGAGGAAACACAAAATAGTGTTACTTACTGAATAACAGGTATTTGTTCTGAATATTCCACTCAAAGTCCCAATGCACCCTGTCATTCTTAAGCGTCCAATACGACCAGCCAAAGGTGGCATTCTCATAGGCATCTAGCTGAGCTCTGCCAAACATCTGATACTCACTCTGAGATGCATTTTGCACGTCCCATTCATTAACCCATTCACCTGAAGCATACAAACGGATAGCCTCATATTCAGTACTAAAATCAAGACGAAACAATTAGAGTAAAATAAAAATTAATTCAAGACAGACGTATGATTTTGGAAAGAACACATGACTGAGAGAAAAAGGGGCTAAATTAAGGTCTTTTGGCAAATGTTTCAAGTGTTGTCGCTGGAAACGAAATTAAAGGTAAAATGTGTAATGACTAACAGGTCACAACTCCGTGAGTAGGTAGACATACCAATGAAAAGAAGAGGCCCATTTGAGCTCTTAAGAGCTTGTAATTGCGTTGCTCTCGCCTTGTATATAAAATCAATATTCTGAGTGGAATTCAAGCTGTCAAAGTATGGATCAAACAAGTTGTAGTAGTGCAAGTCAACTACAACATTTGAAGTACCAATATTAGCTTCAACAAGTTCCATTGGGTCTGCATTCCCGATTCTTTGGCACAGAATAACATACGCAGTTGATGAATGATTGCGCACAATTTGGTAACCCCTCATATAGTAGGATACCAGAACATCGAAGGGGACTGTAGCTGCGGAAGGTTCATTCAGAAGCTCAATGCCCAAAAGGGAAGGGTGGCCACCATATCTGCAAACCACAGCCTCAATAAAGGTGCATCTAACATTTGAGGATAAAGAAGGATATCAAAGATCATCGAGGCAACTACTAGTAGTAAATAAATTTTTCATACAAATGAGAAGAGTTTGATTGCTGACATATTCTGATGGTAGGGATTCAAGAGGAATGTATACAATGCAATTCCAATGGTTTAAGATGAAATGATAGGAACTAGTACCTTGTCGCTAGGAAGTCAATGACTTCCAGTGTTTGTGAGATATATTCAGGCGAGGGCCAGTCGACAGAACCATCCCTACTCGCACTATGTTCCATTCCATTTTGTGAACCAGGAGCAGCATGCAAGTCGATTATACATTTCAAACCAAAGGATCTAATCCAAAGTAAAATAAATAAGGTTACTAACTGAACATCCTAATGTTGGAACAGTTTCAAAATATCACAAATAACAAATACTGCAAATAACAGTTTCGAAACAAGACATACTTTGCCCACACGAATGCATGGTCCAGAGCTGCTAATGACCCTCCAATAAAAGGAGAAGGTGGATAAGGATCTTGTGATATCCACCATCCGACAGGAATTCTCACAGTATTAATTCCATGTTGAGATAGGAAATGAAAGTCACGTTCTGTAACAAAACTTCCTCTGTGCTCCTTAAGAATGCCGCAGGAGAGCCAAAGGATGTTATGTGTAAGAACAAAAATAGATTGGTCCATCAAAGTTCAGAAGAAAAGTGAGGGGATCTAAGGCATACTTCTAAAACCATCTTCGCCTTCTCATAACCGTAACCGTTGGCAAGCTGGTAGTCTCCATGCAAGTCATTAGCAACAATCACCAATTCAAAGGTGGCTAAATTATCATCCCATCCTGGTTGGAATTGATAAGTGGAAATAAGCAGATGATCGTTTGTTGCCTAAGTTAAAAAGAGATTGCAATGTCTTATTAATGGCACGACTCATGTATGTAGGCAATGAAGGAACACATATAACACTATGGAATTAATGCAAACGAAATATAGAAATAAGCAATACTTGCACATAGCCTCCATTCAAGAGTTTGATATGAACCCTTTTATCATTCCTCTCGATATAGAAAGTCTCACTGGACAATGGTTTACTCGCAGTTGCCAAGATCAAACCATCTTCACTGTTTAATGTCAAAAATTGACCTCCAAGGCATCGAAGCTGAAATTCATTTTCTGACACCCTCCAAAGCTGTTAAGATGAACCAGTAAGGACACACTTGAATTGGAAGTTAGAACATCAAGAAGCCACAAATAAATAACAGCATTGCACCAAATTTGATGAGTTTAAAACATTATAGCAAAATATGATCAAATGACAATATTTAATGAACATTTGCTTCTAATTGTTTACGAGAAAAGTTGTCAAGCCAAATGTTGCAGATCTCATCTCATGTCTGTTCATGGCAATATTACATATGAACTGGCAAACATATACTGAAGTTGTTCTCACCACACAACACAAAATATATTGCCCATTCTGCATCAACACTATTCAGCGTTCAGTTAAACTTAGCAAATGGTCCAACTGATCATGAGTTTCATGTCGAGTCATAAATCCTAATAGGAAACCACAACCGAAATAAATATAATCATAACAAACGATAAAAAATAAAATCCTGATAACTGGGGAAAATTCAACAAAGTAACATATTGTATAACTGAAATCGGTTCCCTTTGATGGCTAGTTCTTACAAGATATTAAGTTCGCAAGAGAACCTAGCATTTGACTAGTACTAAAATGGCTGCAAAGAAATACTTTTCTTGAGTTTTTTTTTGGAGGGTTCTTTCACCAGCAATGGTACAACTGTAAGGTTTAAACAAACAGAGCCTGATCACCATATAAAACACAAGCTAACAGGTTAAATTCCTAACCCTGAATGTCTCCCATGTTGAGGCGACATCTCGATCCACCGTTACATTTGAGCCACCTCCATTGGCTGCACTGACATACTTATTCAGAACCACTGAGCGGAATTGCACCTGTGTCCCATCCTGCAAACGAACTCCATAGAGGGATCAAAACCTCACAAGCAATGAAGTTTGACGAGAAGATGCAGTGAACAAATAAAATCAGTACTCCACCTACAAGCATGTCACCATTTGGAATCCCATCAAAAAGTGATGGCTTAATCCACCCTTCAATCACTAGCCATCCTCCCAGGTTAACACCCTTCACCTTGGACAGCCCATTCACTGCAGAAGAAATTATGTTCAAAAGGTGTCCGTCCCAATGTTTTATGCTGTCATGCAAAGCTGTACTGATCACCATGTCCATACTAAGATTGTGGCAGCTGAGGTACCATTTTTTATGAGAAAATCACTCAACCTGTAATTGTCTGTGAAATTTATTAACCGTGTTCTACGCAGCACGATAACTCAAATTTATCTGATGTACAGTATAGATGACAAATTGCACATTTTGCGTACTGATTCCATTTTTTAAAAAAGTACATGCATAAGCCGCTAAAAAAGGGGGGGGGGGGGGGGGGGGGGGGGGGGAGGTTCATTTGCACACAAGTACATTCATCAAATCTCCAATCACAAAGTCCAATTGTTGATGCATATGAATTTACAAGTATGGCATTGCTTGTCTTTCGCTCCAGTGAATTAGTATTTACACAACAAGTTGTGCATTAGAGTTCATCATTTTCCTCTCCTTTCAGCTTTATATACTGTCTCTAGCAAACCATACAAGTAGTATGCTCCAAAAGCCAGCAAAAGTGCAAGATTAAGACAGCTCACCTGAGCAATGGCAGGAGAAAAGTACCCAAGCAAGCAGCACGAGGCCGAAGCCAGCAAGACCTCCCATGCCGATGCGGCGATGCCCCACCACAACCCGCAAAAGCAGAGCCCCCGGCGGGGAAGAGGGTATTAAGGCGGAGGGTCCGCGGACACGGCGGTGCCTTCCTTACCAAGGAGTTTATCCCAAGGCGACCGCGGCAAGGCCGTACTGGCGTTGGCTGTCGCCATTGGCAATTAAGGAATGAAATTGAGGCCGGCTGGCTGCCAAGTTTGGTTGCTTACCGCCGGGGGATTCCGCGGTAGGGATCACGAAAAAGGAAAGGTCTATAGGAGGTTTTTTTAGTCTCGACCGTCGGAGCGAGGAGCGAGGAGCGGGCGTGGCGGCGGGGTGGACGGAGATGCTCGGAGACGACGGCGGCTTGTAGACGACGTCCGATGCCGGCAGGTGGGCCGAACCAGCGACGCTGAGCTCGCTCACCTCGTTCGCAGGCTGCAGCTCTCGGCATGGGAAATGTTGGGCCGATAGATCCCATAGTATGGCCTGGTATCTGATGTGGCCCAATAGTTTGGGTTCGGGCCTAACAATAGGGCCTGGCACGTATGGGCCGTATGGCCTGGTTTGTGTTTCAGCCAGAGTCCAACTCCAAAACAAGGCGGTTGGGGTTCCGCTTCTACTAGCCTCGCCTCCCACGCAGGCTCGCCGCCTCCCCGATCCCCAACCACCCACGCCGCCGCCGTCGTTCGCTCCCGTCCCGCCGCCACGCGCCGTATCCGCCGCGACCTCCGGCGGCTCTTATCCAGGTTCCTCTCTGCCCCGTCCTGCCGCTCACACCGTTGACCCTGCGCGACGAGGATTCGTCTCGATTTCTCAGGTTCTGTTCCGTCTCGTTTCCCCTTCTCCAGTAATTTTTCGTTTGATTTGTTTCTGCGGTTTTGAGTTGCATGATTGTACTTAGTGGTTGGGATATTGGGATATGGAGAGATATTATTTGTCTTTGTTGTGTGGTTTAGCTGGATGGCAGTAATCTATGTCGTCTAGGGTTCCTGATTCGGGTGTCTGATTTTTCTGTCCGTGGATTGAGGTGCAGTTAACTTTTATTTATATGGTCTAACTTTGAGATGAAATTGCGACTCCGTGGTTCGAGGCTTGGGCTGGGTGTAGTTGTTAGCGATGTTTTTGTTCGACTTGTTCTGCGGTTCTGGATTGCACGATTGCACTGACTGGTTGAGAGATTGTGGTTATGGAGATAAACGATTTTGTTTATATTGCATAGTTTATCTGGATGGGAGTAACCTACTTCTTCTAGGTTCCTAGTTCTGGAGTCTGATGTTGCTGCCCGTGGACTCAGATGGACTTAGATCGTAACTATATGGGCTAATTTTAGATAAAATTGTAATTTTTCTGTGGTTCGAGACTTGGGTTGGGTGTAGCAGTAAATTTTTAGGAATTTACAGGGCATGCGTGTGGTTCCGAGTTTCAAGAGAGTTAGCATATATGTACAACTTAGTGTTACTGCTTTCCTCATGTATTCTTGGTGAATTAGGTTTTGCTTTGATAAATGTGCTTTTTCCCTCACTTTGAAGCTTGCATCGGGTGTAGCTATTATTTTGTAGGACTTCACGGGGAATTTACAGGGCATGCGTGTAGTTCCGGATTTTGAGAGGTTTTCCATAATGCACAAGTTGCTGTTACTGCATTGTGCATGGGTTCTGGCAAAATCAGGTTCTGCCTTGATGGTGGCTCAAACCTATTCACTTGATTTAGGGCAAACAAGTAGCCAACAGTAACGACGACTCTGTGAGTATCTGTTGTTTGTCCTAATTTCTTACCATGGGCTCAGGAAAACTAAGTTTCTGTCCAATTTGGAAGCGGTAGCACTCTATGCCGAAATTGTGTTGTTGCCATTTAACTTAGTTGCTGTTAAATTTGGAAGTATGCCGGACTTCTTTTCTAACCATTTAACTTAGTTCCTAACTTACTGTCAGATTTAGAAGTAACACTATATGTCTCAGTTCTTCAGGTTGCCTAGAAGAGAAGACGAACATCCTTAATGGATGTCATGCAGACAAGTGACTCTTCGCATCACGGAATCGTAGAAAACAGCCCATATAGAACCCCGTATGACAGACATGCAGAACGTGGCCAACTTGGGAGTTCATGGTATTTTAGCCGAAAAACAATAGAGGAGAATTCCCTATCAAGGAGCGATGGCATTGATTTGAAGAAAGAGTCTTATCTTCGCAAATCATACTGCGCTTTTCTGCAGGATTTGGGTATGAGGCTTCAAGTGTAAGAATGTATTCAACCACAAATGTTTTTTCATTACCTATATTCCTGAAAATTTAACAGCGTACCATTTGTTATTCTTTTCAAGTTTGTTTATATCATTATATGGTCTGTTCTTTCTCTGCAGTGTAGTTGATTTGTAATATGCTTTTGTTTGTCTCGTTCCATGAACTTATTAAATGCTTTACAAGTGATGATGTGCTCTTTGTATTTTTTACAAATATTTAAATGATATAATCCTGCTTGTGGATGATCATTTTTTCTGTATTCTAGTACATTTATGGAGTGAGTTTTGGGGAAGGTAGCTAGGGGTGTGGATTAGAGACAGGTTAGGAAGAAGCAGCTTGAAGCATGTGGATTGTGGAACAGGGAGAGGAATATATGATTCTTGTTTGTTCTCGCTTGCCTTTCTGACAATGGCCAGCCCAGGTTGGCGTCCTAAAAATCGACTTAACCTGATAGTAAAGATAATATGCTATCTTAATTAGTGTAAGTTCATAACTGATTTCAACAAGAAGGAAAATAAAGATAAGAGGACCAATTAAGTCTGATCTAATTGGCTGAAGATGAAACTGGAATTGCCACCTCGCTGTGCTCCTTATGGCCCTAATCACACTGTTACATTAGCCAAGGAAGGTTTATTACATAGATTTGATACAGATGTCAATGTAAAATACCAAATTCCAATTTATTAATCCAAGTTCTTAATTTTTTAAATTATAATAGGAGTTTCCCCTACTATATTCCCCTAGAAAAAAGGTTCTTTCTGTCAGCTTGGTGGATGTGTTGGCACACAGCACACACCTATTAACCCATTTTTATGTTTGGAAAGTTGCTGCATAAGTACAAATACTGGTGAGATCACAGTGATGTTCCTTTTTTGTTATTTCCTTAAAATTGAAAAATATGGCATGATGATTCGTCATAAACACAAGACTTTAAGAAACTGTCTATGAAAATTGAGATGTACTGATTGTGCTACTGTGATTGGTTACAATATGTTGACTCTAGATTGTCAGGCTTGCAACTTAAGGTTGTTGTTTTGGTGCAATAGAGTAACTATATTGTGATTGTCTGCAAGGCGCTAAACCTCTGTTTACCACATGAATCATGCTCTCTTGTTCTACTTGGTACCTTTATTTTTAGAACTTTTGTTTCTAACAAAAATAGCATTATATTGCAGGCCTCAAGTTACTATTGCTACAGCTATAGTTTTCTGTCATCGGTTTTTCCTTCGTCAGTCTCATGCCAAAAATGACAGACGGGTAAGTCCTGTTGGAAATGGATATGTGCTTGCTGATGTTTCATGGACCTTGTGACCCGTATTCTTGACATTATTGTAAGCTTATCGTCATGTATTTATGTTGAATTATAGGTTTTCCCCTTTGTGTAGTAATTATTTACGACCCATATGTCTTTTTAGCATATTAATCAGTTAGGAACCCATATTCTCAAGACTATGAAATGTTTTATTGACACATGTAAACCATATCTTTGCTGCTACTACAAAAAGGGATGTTTCGATCATGATGATGGTAGGTTATACTACCTTCAATCTGTGCTTAGATCTTTACATTCCTCTGTGGAGGATAGGATTATCCGCACACAGTTGTATCATGTGGCTTATAATATTAACCTCTGTGGCCTATGCTATGAACTTTTGGATTTAATATTGTTGTTTGTGCATTATGAATAGAACAGCGCGTAGTTTTGAATATTCTTCTAATGAGATCCTTGTGACACATGGTCTACTACTTTGCTCGCTCTTGCTTTGTTATACATGGGGAAATATTGTTTTCTGTTAGGAAACTTAAAACTATGTTGACAGCGCTCCATTTCCTTATAGCCTCTACCATAAATCACATTATTTGCTTGTCGCATGCTACAGATAGTGTATAAGAAGTTGTAATATGTTTGTTCATTACATTATGCAGACAATTGCAACAGTTTGTATGTTCTTGGCTGGAAAAGTTGAAGAAACACCCAGACCTCTGAAGGATGTGATACTCGTTTCCTATGAAATCATCAACAAAAAGGATCCTGATGCTGTCCAACGAATTAAGAACAACAAGGTGAGACATTTCAATTTTGTTGGGAACATTGGTCTTGATATTTCTGTTCTAGGCAATCTTAATGTTCTTATTTGGCAATGATATGTATCCCTTTTTCTCAGCTGTAATTTGTCTGGAACTCTTTTCTTCCCAGAATGATAACCCAGTCTGCTTATATTTTGCTTTTGTTCAGGAATTATATGAGCAACAGAAGGAGCTTATTTTACTTGGGGAGCGTGTCGTCCTTGTAACACTTGGTTTTGACTTTAACGTGCACCATCCATATAAGCCCTTGGTTGAAGCAATAAAAAGATTTAAGGTTGCTCAAAATGCACTTGCTCAAGTTGCCTGGAATTTTGTCAACGACGGGTATGCTTAAACTACTGTTCTTTACAAATAATAATCCCCAAAATATGCCTATTTACGACGCCTTAAAAGGGGTGTACAGGCTCCGCACTTCACTTTGCCTGCAATTTAAGCCCCACCATATTGCGGCTGGTGCAATCTTCCTGGCTGCGAAGTTTCTCAAAGTCAAGCTTCCATCAGATGGCGGGAAGGTCTGGTGGCAAGAGTTTGATGTAACTCCGCGGCAGTTGGAAGGTTGTCCCTAGATGCAAAGCCAGTAGAGCATACCTACACTGCTCTACTGTGATATTTATTTTCTTGAGGGTTTGTGTTTTGCAACATTGCTAGTATTAGCAGTTGTTGTTCAAAATGATTGTGGAACTAGTTAGGTTGGAGATACCTAATTATTTGGTCTGTACAATAGAATCTTCTTTTGGGTTTTGACATTTTGAGTATGCACAGGGTATGTCATGTACAGGGTAAGTTGGTCTTTTAACTGTTTTCTGAGACCATGTCATGTCCAGTTTCATTGTCTGTTAGCTACCATCGATGCTCAGTTTGCTGTTTTTCTTTTCTTCTAATGTCACTTTGATGCCTTTGTGTCCATTCTGTTCTTCTAGTGTTGTTTTTATTGTCCAAAAGTCTTTTGTTGTCGATGCTGACACAGTCTTTGTGATTACTCTTTCAGAGGTTAGCAACCAAATGTTGGAGCTCTATGAGCAAAATCGTGTTGTGCCTCCACCATCACAAGGAAATGATACTGAAGGAAGCTCTGCTAGTGTTGCTAATCAACGTGTTCCTGGGAAGGCTCCAGGGACTCCTGATGAAGTTCCTGCCCACGAACATCATCAAGCATCCAGACAGTCAAGCTATCAAAACGTGTCATCCCACCATGGCTATGATCATCCGCATTCTGAGAAGCAAAACTCAAACCAGAGGATACCAAAGGATGAAGCAAGGGATGGCACTTCCAATAGCAATGATGCTGATAATATGACATCCTCAATGATGGATGCAATGAAGAAGATAGACAAGGATAAGGTG